>OZ018330.1:40189537-40754131 GCA_963969495.1 Ceratothoa steindachneri | reverse complement strand
AAAATTCATGAAACTGGTGGTGAAAAAGGAGATGCGCTACTTTTCATACAAGCTGAGAAAGGGATAATTTCTCTATGAGGTGATGCAAGAAAAGTGACTCAATAAGACCAAGAAGCTGATCAACAAATTGAAACACCCGGCTGGGACAGATCTGCTGTGATTCTTCTCTAACGAGAGGAATTTCTGGGCAAGACCAGAAAATTAACTCCGAGAACAACACACTGAACACCGACGGCTACACCTGTGTTATAGGCGAGTTGATGAAGCTCTAGATCGACTGGATAGCTTCAGGGAAGCTATACAGGGGGCAGCAAGAGTTTACGCACTACCAAACCAGCCGAAAGACCCAGGCCTCACTGTCGAAGAATTTTTCGACCAAACCGCACCTAACATTTGGCCTCTAAACTCACCTGCCCGCAACCTAATAGACTTCTTAGTGTGGGACACAGTGGAATGAGAGACCAAAATTCCAGGTGCAACACAAAAAACGAGCTGAGGTCCAGGGGTACCAGGGTATTCAGGGATCTAAAACGGGAGATAGTGAAGAAAGCCTGTGGCTAGTTGTGATGCTGCCTGGAGCTATCATCGAGTGAGATCAACAGAATATGTCATAAAGACAACCCAAATTTGACAAATATATCTAAAAAATAAAAACTGTTTTATTTTTTTTTTCCTAGACAGTCATCACGTGACCGAATAACGTCCGCCCCTTAATAAATAAATAAATAAAAATATATATATATATATATATATATATATATATATATATATATATATATATATATAAGAATGGGTGGAGGAAGTAAAAAATTTGAAACACTATGGAGCTCTTTATTAAAATTTCGCCTTAGGGCTTTATCAGAACAGAACTATAGAGGAAAGTAAATTACTGTATCTATATATATATATATATATAAGAATGGGTGGAGGAAGTAAAAAATTGGAAACACTATGGAGCACTTTATTAAAATTTCGCCTTAGGGCTTTATCAGAACAGAACTACAGAGGAAATTACTGTATCTATGTACGCAGATCTCATCCCGGGTCATGGCTGCTCGTCCTTGGTCGGTCGATGTGATCGGACTCCACCCCTTCCGCATCACTTGCTAGAACCCTAAATGTCCCTAAATTCTCATTAAAAATATTACCTTTTGTTAAATATTTAAATAAATCATGATTATTAAACAGTTTGTATCTTTGCCATTTCATGTTCAAGAGGTGTGAATGTAATCAACGCCAACAAATGGATATACTTTTACTTGTAGTTTGTGAGAGCTATGGTTAAACGATGCACCCAGGTAAAATTTGCATACCTCGATCCATCAGACTTCGCATTTGAATAGGGACAGGGAAAGAAATGGATCTCTATTCCTACTCCGCAGAACTATGTTCATGTATTTGAGTGTCTCCATTCTTTTTGTTCCCATAGGTTGTTATTATGATTTGTAGACATACAACCTTCCAGTTTCAAAATTGTCTCTGTATTTGTCCGTAGCAGTTATGTTCTCGTCCTCCACACTTTTGTTTCTTTAATTCTTTTATTAATTAATTAATCGGTGGTTGACTTACTATTAGTCCAATAATAATATAGGTAAAGAAATCCAAATGGTTTCTCTTTTACGCTACTAAAAAGATAGAATTGACTCAGTCTGGATCCTTTTCTAAATTTTGTCGGATAAAGCTTCAGTTTTTAAAAGTCCCCAAATCTTTCAAACAAAAATAAAAAGGATTCGAAATGTATAAACGGATAAAATCGAAAAAGGAAATAAAGTGATTAGTTAATTCATTTATAATTAAACCTTTACACACCGAAATAATAATAATAAATACTGTATTAGATTATAGCCTTACCTGATGTAAGATAGAGATTTGCGGTGCCGGGAGGCGAGGGTGTTGGGTGTAATGAACCGGCCCCGTGCTTCCACTGGGGTACATCGGGGACGACGCCCCTCCACTTCCGACGTAGGATGAAAATACCGGGGGGCTTCCCCCCGGTGTCACCCCTGACATAGGCCGCTCTCCCGCAGTGACAGACATCCCGGGCGGCCAAATCTGAGAAACGAACAAGAATCATTTAAGACACAAAAAATCAAAACAACCACCCGCAAGAAAAAGAAATCCTAAACAACTAATAGTCCATTAAGAGTACCTATCAGGGTTTAGACACAGACCACCCTCAACACACACACATCATCAGGGTTTGAGCCCTGGTGGAACTTGCTATCGAGTGTAACGCTACACAGCAGCCCTTGTTTGGCTCTACTCGGTGTTTAGGGAAGAAGGGTGGAGGGGCAGAGAGATGAAAATAATTAAAGGGAAATGAACAAGGGAGTGGCAGTAAAAAAGGAGATATGGAAAAGTTCACCAAACTCTAAATGCCTTAGGAGTAGGGGGTTGGGGGGGGGGGGTGATTGACTCTTCCAAGAAAAAATTATACAAAGTTATGAATTTGAAACTATTTACTGGTGTTTTTTTCATAGGTGAAAAACTTTGAGAAGGTTCCTTTACTAGTTATAACCACTCATATTTTTCTTCCACTAATTAAAATCACCATTTGTTCTTTCACCTAGCAACCCCAACCCCCCATTTCCTTAATTAATAAAAATACAACTTGTCTTTTCACTGTCAAAAACAAACCTTTTTCTTTAATACAACAAATCACTCAAATTTACTAGTCAAAAAACACTTAAATTGTTTTTCCCTATGAAAAACATTCAATTGTTCTTTAACTTGCCAAAAGACACTCAAATTGTTTTCTTCTTTGTGACAAAACATTCAATTATTTTTTCATCATTTGTCAAAAAACCCTCAAATTGTTCGTTTATTGGTGAAAAATACTCTAATTGTTCTTTTACTAGTCAAACCCTATACAAATTTGAGACTAATTCATTAATTGGGAACAAATAAAAATTAAATATTGGTTTAATTTAACATAGCAAAATGTTTTCTATTGGCACTTAATTATGTTGATGTGAGCTCTATATTCGTAATGGCCTTCCTGTGTCTAGGAGAGAGATGTCATCTTAATAATATGATCGAATAGTATCATGAAAACATCCATTTGAGAGATTTTATATAAAAATCTTAAATTATTCAAGCAATTCCAATAAAAATTTAATTAAACTCATAAAAAATCTAAGTAAAAAACTTAAGACTAATTCTCTCTTTCTTAAAAACAAATCCTCTTGTATTGGGGAAAATCCATTTTAGCCCCTTTTTTCTAATCGCCAAACAATAATGGTTTATCTCTATTGCCGATTTAATCTTTTTAACGTCTATATAACACCATTTCAAGACAAAAGGTAAGAGGGAAAGAAGTTGCAGCCTAAAAATATATTTATAGCTAAGGAATCTTCAAAAGTTTTAAATAAAATCAAACCTTAATTAAAAACTAGCTTTTTTAGCGCAGCCAGCTGCTGCTGCCAACGCTAAGATGGTGTCATCTAGCAAACTCAAGCCGTTTGAGGCCTACTTAGGTGATACAAACGGGGTAGGCAGAATCAATTATCAATTGTCATACACACAACGCTCGTTGGCACCCTCTCTCCACGCCAAGTGCCAAACTTGAATCAACCTCCAAGCAGCTCTCCATCCGCGAGAGATGCATGTCCAATAACTTGAGTCAATAAGAAGAATACCAACCTGACCTTGTTAATTAATAATATTAATTGTAAGCGTCTTTGCATAATCAACCGCTAAATTTTCTTCCGTTTTACGGCGATGGACCTTGTGGGAGCATGAAACTCAATACGCCGTTATCACACAGAATTTCCTTGGTCGAGACGAATCGGCGCAGCTGTATTTAATTTGGGGTGCTTTATTACCGTCTTCCCCCATTTTGATAACGCCATCCCGCTCTGAGGCTCAGCAGCCGTGTTCATCTTCCCCCATTTTAGGGCAGAAGAGAATCTCGCTTATTTCCCTTTAGCCTCGTTGATGCTCCGAAATTAGGAAGGTCCATGTTTGCTTAAGCCGCATCCGATATCCCTTGGGATGCCTTGCTGCACACAGACTTCTGACGACCATGGATGTGGTTCCTATTTAAGGTGCTTTCTGCAAAGCCCCAGCCGATAGAGAGAGCTCGAGCTTCTTGCCGTTCAGATCCGAGTATCTGTCCCTCGTGAAGTGGTCCCCTCGTCCTTGTGTTCTCGTCAGCGGATCGTCTTCGTGTAATCCGCCCTGATCAGAGGAAGATTAGAGAAACCCCGTTTACGCCACGGAAGATTGTCGTGGGTTTCTCTCGTCTCACTACATTAGTTGAGACTTTTTGTCGTCCCGCAGACGAATCTCGATATGTGATTACTTCTCCCTGGAGACGAGGTAATCTCAACCCCCTTCGGGGTCTCTCTGGACGCCTTCGCATCGGGACCCTATCGACAAAGACCTGGCCATTGGTCTTCCACCTCCCCAGTTCATCAAACAGAGGTAACCAGGAGTCCTTTCCTCATAAGCCCCACCTCTCCATTCCCAGTCCTAAGAAGAAATCCTCCATTTTGTGTAACGCCAATAGACTTGTAAGTCTTTCCTTCAATCCAACTTATTGGATCACTTATATATTTTTCCCCGACCTAGTTTTCTTAAATTTTGCCCGTCATAATATTCTTTGGTCGTATTAATTATTATTTAGATTTCCATATTTATCTGTACCCTTGTTCTTATTATTATTTGTAGTAAAGTTTATTTTTTTAGAGGTGTTTATCTTTCGAATGACCCTTGAAACGAACTTGACAAACGTATTCCCATTCAAAGAGCCAACCTTAATAATATTGCACTCTAGTTGGAAGGTATTTACCACCCCCCAATTCAATTGGACCCGAGCCCAGCGCCAACAGTCACGGCAGCCTGGCTTACAGACGTGTGTACCTTTTTGACACTTTTGGTTCACAAGCCTTCGTTCCTCGACAGACCTCTCTAAAAGCAAATAGTAGTCTTTACTTCAACTGTTTGTATGTGTGAATCAGGGATCTTGTAAATCACCTTTGTTCATGATCTCTGTAGACCACAAAAAGCATCAATCGCAAACAGAGAAAGGCTAAAGAACATTTTGCACCCAATCGGTTCCCTGTACTCCTAATTTTCCCTTACTCTTAACTTGAGGTTTATTTACAAATCACTTTTCAAAAACATCGCTGGTGGATTTTCCGAATTGTCTTTTTTAAATTTAATAAATAAAAAATGACCAGTTTTCGTGAATACAAGCCATATTACGAATTATTCTATACCGAGATAAATAGTTTATTAATCTTGATTCTTTAGATCGTTGGAGCATAACTTTAGGAAAAAAACTTGATTTATAAGAATGGACCACTGCAACATACATATCGCAGCTGCGCAAAGCCACGCCGAACGGACTCCCATCCGGTGACTTTCCATTTGATCAACGTTGCCATGGTGGTAGCTTTTCTAGTTTGTTGCATATGGAACAAATTCTCATCTGCAGGAGATATATGCTTCAGAGAAGAGCAGGGAGGATATAAGAGAGAAAAAGAATGAAGAGAATAAAAGGATTCTAAACACTCAAAACTATGCTGAGAGAACCGAATTTAGCAAAAAGATTCCAGGATTTAAAAGGCATTTTAAGACGTTCAAGGGCACGTTCGTAATAACAAGGACAGGAGATCAAATCTCCCCAAACTGTTCCACCTTGTAGTGCTTGAAATATTTAGAGCTCTGTTTCTTTCTCGATCGCATTACCTGGTTATTTAAAATAATGTAAATAAGAGCCGAGAGTACTAGAAAATTCAATGCGGAGTTAAAATATTGTAAATGAATAAAGATGAAGAATTCCTACCTATTTGTGGTTAACTTGGCTCATGGTGGGAACTGATGTTTTCAATCCTCTATTTTTTAGGATGTATCCTTAGGGATACACAGACCTATCCATATAAATAAGGATACATTCATCTCAAAAAAGGAATACAATATCTCAAGTGTTTGAAATTCTATTCATTGCCAGGGGATATTCTGTCATATTCACGGATTGCTTTGTGAGTTAACTATAGCTGAATAGATGTAAACAGACGTGAATATTCACCTTGAGCGAGACCAGGGACAAAGGTCATTGTTATCCCCTTTCATTACATTTACTTCCTCTTTTTCCGCCAAATTGCCATTCCCATTTGGAGCAATACCCCGCTCAAAGCCCGCAGGTAACCAAAGAAAAACAAAGGAGCCATCAATATCACCACCATATGACCCACAAGTTAAAATTACCCTGACCCTAGGTCGATAGAAGTCCGAGAAGAACAGACATAACAAGAAAATCCACCTTTCACTCCTTTGTTTCTGCCACAGGCCCGTCAGATCAAGTTCCATATGTTCCAGACCTTACGCTAGGACACCTCAGTGGATGCCATCTGGTCTCACTAACGCCCTTATTTAATGACCTGGGAACTTATGTATTCTGACTGCACTTAGAACTTAGTGAACACTCGTGCCTGGAATATATTTAATATGCTTAATTAACCTGAAAATGACCCGAAGAAAGCTTTTTATTAGTTACCCTTGGCTGAGATATTAGGGAAATCCTTATGATGGCTTACCACATATTTGACCTCCTTTTCATAAATATATCAGTAGGGATTAAAAGTTTAACGAAGGATTCGAATCACGGGTTGTGTATCCTAGCTATTCAGGCAGTGTCGACCTGAATCAGAAGTCCATCCAGCGACTAGCTACCTTCAATGTGAGTTAACTTACTTAAGCACAGAAGAGTTGTTTATAATCTGTCCCCTGCTTCTATTTCAGGAAGGCTCTTTCTTAGTGCCATTTGATCGACGCTGCCATAATGGTAATTTTTTTATTTTGTTGCATATAGAACAAATTTTCATCAAGAGGGGATATATGATTCAGAAAGGATCGGGGAGAAATATAACAAAGAAAAAGAATGAAGAGAATAAAAAGATTCCAAACACTCAAAACTATCCCGAGACAACGGCATTTTAAGACATATACGGATATGTTCGTAATAACAAGCACAGGAGATCAAATCTCCAAACCTTGGAGTGTTTGAAATGTTTAAGGCTCTGTATCCTTTTCGATTGCATTTACCTGGGTATTTAAAATAATGCAAAAAAGAGCTGAGTGTACTAGAAAAGGAATAATTTCCTACCAAAGGATCCAAGTGTTTATGAGTAAAACGTTACTAAAAATTGTTCTTAACCATTGTTCTATTGTTTGCGATGTGTCTGGTCAATTCGTCATCAGGTTAGGTTAGGTTAGATTAATCGTAGAATGAGTAAGATTCATCCTGATACCTGGAGACTGATAGCAGTATAGAAAAAAATAAGACTGTCTAGGAATTGAAAAATTGTAATAAAAAAAAATATCCAAAAAGAGGGAACAATGTGAAGGATAAATAAAGAGACTTGAATCTACGCGGACGAATTATTGTACAGGGTGTCCCTAAAGCTTGTACACAGGAAATTCACAATAGGCTCTTCGTTCACCCGATCCTACACCCCTTGAATTATTTTCCTGGGATATGCTAAAAGAGAAAGTGTACTCAATGGTCTCCTTATTCACCAGAATAACCCTCCTTGACATTTCTTCTGTGCTCAAATTGACGCAAATTTGGAGTTGATACATCGAATTCATCGGATGCATCTGGCAAAGTGCATCGAACTTTGTATCACAAATGATCAAAATCACATTGAAGATGTTATTTATTAAGAATTCAATTGAATAAAATGTAAGTGTACTTTTTTTCATTGAAAATATGCATTTTACCTGAGTCCAGACTTCAGGGATTCTGTTAGAACTGTATGACCCCTTTTAAAATCTTACCTACTTCAAGACAATTGTAAATAATCTTATATTTTAAAACTCCCTCTATACAAATGTTTAAGATTTGGTATTTTACGTTCAGTTGTAATGAATTCTTAATTATAAGCAAGTATATTAAATTTCGGGCGACGAATTGACAAGATTAATTGACATAGCGCCTTTTGTGAAATATCAAAACACAAAAGTCTGTGGTGAATTCCATCTCCCAGTGTTGCATCGAGTTAAGCACTCGCTAAGGGCCTCGCAAGGAGTGGCGAAGTGTATGTAGCATGGGAAAACACACTGCAGCTGACATCTGCGGGATTGCGAGTCTTCCGTCTTTAACGCAATAATAATCTGCCACATATCACTTTATCTTCACAACTTCCTTTAGATACTCTCGGGCGGGAAGAGATGCCCGAACTCTTAGCTTTAAATACTCGGGGTCTTTATCTGGGTTTTTCACCCTAAAGGCTTTGGACACACCTAATTAGCACCAGTATTTAGTTGTTGTTTATTTTTTAAATCAGCTCATTTATATCCGCGTTTTTAATTACTACTTATTTGTCTCTCTATTCCTTTTTTTTTGTTTTTCATTCGCTCATTCCCACATCAGGATAGACTCGATTAAGGAGGGAAAGATGGTGGTGAATAAATTAAAAAATGTGTTGATGAGGGGGGTGGGAGGGCTATCTGGGGTGCAAACCATTTAATCTATGGGAGTTTGGAAGCCCTTGATGAAAATACGAATAAATTGTTGCGAAAAAAGAAAGAGGAGGTAATAAAGAAAAAGAAATAGAATGATGCCAAAGATGTTCAGATCAGGAAAGAAAGACCAAATAACGGACGAGAAAAAAAATCGGTAAATGGATACACCTAAAAATTCATGATGATTAGATAAAAAAGGATAAAACAAATATAAAAATATAAGGTAAAAAAATAAGAAGGTAACTCATGAAAAAAGGCCATAGGAAAAAAAACAAGGAGGCAAAGACAACCAACCGAGAAAAAGAAACTTACCAGCGGGTGCATCAAACCTATATACCACGAGTCTTTCACCGAGCCTATTGTTACGATATAGTGCACACGTATCATTCACCGCGCCCTTTTGTTACGATATGCTGCACACGTGTCATTTACCGAGCCTATTGTTACGATATGTTGTCATGATCATCGATGAAGCCTCCTTCTTAGAGGAAGTCACAGTAGCGCAGCCTCTTACAAAAGCGTCTACACGCGAACAGGGGCATTTAGGGGGCTCAGGGGAAGGTATTTGTCGCCTCCGTGTGAGTCTTGAGGGCAAACAAAGAGGCTTCAAAAGAAACACATTTCCTCAGAACTACATTTCATGAAACCACTACATCTCACACACGCACACAGAAGTTGTGTGCATTTAAATATGATTATACGTAAGCACATATTTAATGAGATTCATGAATTAGTACACACATATTCACGCATGACGCAGTGTTCATATATATATATATATATATATATATATATATATATATATATATATATATATATATATATATATATATACATATATATATTATAAATCAAATACACCGCAAAAAAGAAAAAAACGGAATAATTTTTCTTTGGAAATAGTTATTTCTTTTTTCGAAAAATTCCGAGCTAGGGTGGGATTCGAACCGTGCACAATCGTACCGCAAAAAGGAGAATATAAACAATATTTTTCTTGGATTTTTTTTTTAATTGAAAAAATCATCGCGTAGGGGATGGGGATCGAACCAAGCACACTGAAGCAGCGAGAAACCGCTTTGATCTCAATTAAAACAACCCCCTAAACCGCTCGGCTACGCGGGAGAACGGTATGGTTTCTATATCTAACAGTAAACCTGTATTTAACAGAAGAAATACTCATTATGATTTTCTTTGTATATGACAACAATTACTAATAAAGAAAATTTATCAGGTGACAAAAGTATTTAACCAATAGTAATTTCAGTTTAATATTTCGTGGCATAACCTTTGTTTGCAATAACAGCACAAAGACGATTCTCATAAGTTGTTGATATTAGCTTTTCATAATCATTTCTTGATATTTTCTTTTACCATTCTATGCAATTCTCCCCCAAAGAGGCAACGTTCTGTAGGTGTCTCTTTCGAACTGGAGCCTTCAGTATTCGCCACAAATGCTCAATATGATTGAGGTCTGGCGATTGACTTGGTCATAGAAAGATGTTATTTTTTTCTCTTCTTAAACGATTCTTTCCTTAGGAAAGGGGTGAGTATGTGGGTGTGAGAGATAGGTGTGTACAAGAATAGTAAGGTTAGGAATAATGGTGAAAATAAGGAAGTCTTAGGGTTGCAAGATTTGCAAAGTTGCCGGGGAATCATGCTAATCTTTTTCTTTGTTTTTAATTTTTTGGTTTCTTTATTGTTGTTTCTGGCATATATATATATATATATATATATATATATATATATACCAATGTATATATAAATTATTTGGCGTTCAAACCTTTGTATTCATGTTCAAATTTAGCGTTCTTGTTTCCTTGACGTGTTGTTGGTTCTTTAGTTACTATTTATCTGTGTTTTTTGTCTAATAACTGATTCTTACGTGTATTCTATTTGTATTAGTATATGTTTATGTTAGTTTCTTTGATGTCTGGTTGTTTGTCGTGTGTTTCGTGTTTATGTTTATTAGTTTTTGTTAATTGGTTTTATTCGTGTGTGTGTTATGTGTTTCATATTTATGTTTTGTACTCGTCCTGTTTCTTCTTAGTCCTCGTTGGTTGAATTGAGATCTTCATCGGGTTCGTTCATTGCAGTCGGTTGTGGTTCTTTTTTGGTCTTCTCGGTAGTTCTTTTTTATGCAAAGTACGAGACAACTGCGTTCCCAAGCTTGTTGACGCCGCTTGGAATTTTGAATGACATGGACCTCGTTGATTTTCTTCAATGAGTGCTCTAATGTCCTCGGTGTTGTTTAACGTTATTTTCTCTTTCATATCGGACGCTTTTTCCTTAAGACTGTGTTGAGCGGCCTAATGTTCGTCGCTCTGTGCAGATCCTCTTGCCCCCTTCTATTCCTTCTGCGTGTATTGGTGATGATATGGTGTTGATATACATGCACTTGTTTTGTACTTTTTGCATCTCCTTCTTAGCGCTTTTCTAAACGCCTAAAGAGATGCCGAGGGATAGGTGAGAGTGTACCTGAACAGCGCCAGATGTAATTTCTTTTTGTTTCTTTGGCTGAGGTTTCTGAAGGTATAGAGAGTTCTGACTGCCGAAGATGCTTTTTAGATCCGTTCTTTGACGTGCTTCATCTACCCGGTTGAAGTGATTTTCATCCCAAGTACATTGCACTCGTTCGTGTATCCCCCACTCTAACACCTGGAAGTTTTATTCTTCCTAATGGGACAATCCTGAATCTGTCGCCATTAGTTCAGATCTTCCACTTTGACTTATATTCATTTATTTTTCTTATTTCTTCAGCGGTCGTTCGAGTTTGCATTTGTGCATTCTTATATCCACAAACGATAAGTTGTCTTATATCATCGGCGAACTGTATGTTTATGCTATAGTGGTTGCTTCGTTCTCGGATGTCGGCTGTATAGATCGCGTACAGGATAGGACTGAGACACCCGCCTTGGGGTGATTCTGCCTGTAGTTGGAAGGTGGGGCCCTTCATGCGCCCTATACTGATGTAAGCCGATCTCTCCATGACATAGTCACAGAGAATTTTTTCAACTTGCCACTTAAACTCAGCTGGAGGAGATCTTGTATTGCACCCCCCTTAGCCATACTTGGTCGAACGCCTTTGACACGTCCCTAAATACGAGGTCAATATAGCTCCGGTTTTTCTTCACTTGAGAAATCTTCTCCGTGATGACGTTAATTGCCATCTCGGTGCTTCTGTTCTTTCTGAAGCCGTATTGCCGGTCGTTGTATAGCGAATTTTCCTCCAAATGAACGACGAGTCGTCTATTTGGGATTTTCTCGAGGAGTTTATCCCTAATTTCCGGAATGGATATTGGGCGATAACTCTTCTTCTTTGTCAGGTGGTTTCCATTCTTGAGTTAATTTGACTTTGTGTTTAGAATCGTTGTCCTGTTGAAATATACAATGATGTCGGCGGTAGAATTTTTCCGCACGTGAAAGAAGCTTTCCCTCCAATATCTTATGATACGGGCACCAGCCATTTTCCTATCAATGATGTGGATCGCTCTTTGACCAGGTGTGGTAAAGCAGGCCCAAACCATAAGACTACCTCCTCCGTGTTTCATGGTTAGGATGGTGTGCTCATGATCATCAGCAGTTCCTTGTGCTCTCCAAACGGGATGAGCTTCATTTGGGCCGAAAAGTTCTATTTTACTCTCATCCGACCAAATAACATTGTTTTAAAATTCGCCTTCCTTTGCAAGATGCTTTCGCAAACTTTAAACGGTTCGCTACTTGCTTTCTATTTAGAGACTTTGTGGGTACTGAAAGAATGAAGATCATTAAGATGGAGATCTTTACGAATAGTTCTTTCGCTCACTTTGGTCACTGACAACTCCAGATAGCTTTGTAAATATTTCCTAGTAATCATTGGATTATTTTTTAGCTTTTAACGCATGCAAATTCGAGAAAGATCGTTAATCTTGTAAAGAGTTCCGAATCTTGGCAACTTGGAGGGGATTCCATACTCGCAATGCTTTCGAATTATAGAGCCTACATTTTCATAAGAAAATTCAACTCGCTCATAAATAGTCCTATAAATAATCCGTCTGAATGAAGTTTAATTATTTGCTGTCAAATAGATTGAAGAACTTGTTCGACCTTCGGCATTGCTCAAAGCAAATGTCCTCCTTCTATAGATTCTATATCAATGAATGAAGGGGCTAATATTCGATAGTTTACAATAGTTTCGTTTCTACAAATCTTACCCTTTTAATAGAATTTATAATATTTCTTTTGTTTAAAACAACATCTTCGCATGTTATTAGAGTGGGTGAATACTCTTTCACCTGCTCAATTTTGTTTATTAGCAATTGGTGTTATATACAGGGTGCGGCAGAACTGACTGAGCAGTTTTGAGGAGTCAATGCTCGGGGAGCGAGGAAGGAGGGGAGGTGCGCGTGGTTTCGTTCAGCTAACCTCAAGTATAATAACATTTCTTCTCTATATACCCCCCTTACTTTTTTATAACTTCTCAAAACTGCCCAATCGGTCCTGCAGCACCCTGTACAAAGAAAATCGTACGTGAATTTCTTCTGTTAAATTTATATTTACTGAGTTTCCTGTTAGTTTTATAACCAGACGAAGGCACGAAATATTTTTGAAATACTGAAAATGTAAGTGCAAAAATACCTGTGTTACCTCACTATATATATATATATATATATATATATATATATATATATATATATATATATATATATATATATATATATATATGTGTGTGTGTGAAAATTAACCCACAGGAAAATGAAAAGATAAATCCAAGCACTTTCGAACTACGAACTATATTTGCAAGTTCATTCCTTAAAAATGAACTTGCAAATATAGTTTGAAAGTGCTTGGATTCATCTTTTCATTTTTCTGTGGCTTAATTTTCATGTTATTGCTTTCCTAACGTGCCACTTTGTGAGTTTTTTCATTATATATATATATATATATATATATATATATATTATTGAAGAGAGTGAGGGCTGTACATTTATCCATTTTAGGCGAATTTTAATTCCAAATTTAAATGCTAACTTGTGCATTAAATGTAGAGATAAGGTTTATATATCTGGTTTAGTTTCCAATTTCAACTTCATTTACAGTTACGAATTATACAGATGTTCTCTCTGTCTCTCTGGCATTAATATTCTTACTATACTAAAATTAACAAGAATTTGGTATTAAAATACCAGATTTATAATTTTATTTTATCTCCTTATTAATTCAGTTTTTTTTATATCTTCTATCTTTCAAAGTGTAATAAAATATCCTGATACGAAAACATAATATATAGAAACAAGTTTCTAATTTCCTTAAGTATATTTTGGCTAAATGCCAGTCGAACCTATTCGACACACTCGACGATTTCTCGAATTCCTAATATATATATATATATATATATATATATATATATATATATATATATATATATATATATATATATATATCAGCTTAAGGTACTGGACAGGAATCTGAGAGCATGCAAATATTTAATTCCTGATCTTGAGGTTGTCTTGTGGCACCGCCGCTGTATAAGATACATCATAATCCTAACCATCCTTTGTACAGTAAACATCCTGATCCTTTTCGTCCAGCTCGGTTAACTAGGAATGCTACTAATGCAAATAGCCAAACTTTCACGGTTGGGAGATGTAACACATCTCAATACTCTAGATGCTTCATTCCAGCAACTACCAGGTTATGGAATAAGCTCCCTAGTCCTGTCCTTGAATCTCATGAATTTCCAAAGTTTAAAACTTGTGCTCATTTCTTCCTGCTGAAGCGTTAACTAGTGTTTATCTTTCTCCTCTCTCCTTTTCCTTTCCTCTACTTCTTTCTTATGGGACTACCTTCTCTGCTGGTGCCTTAGGGCTTTATAGCATTCTGCTCTACCAGCAGGTGTTTGTAGTCCGTTAGATAATAATAAAGAAACATTGATTCTAATCGCTTTCGTCTTTAATAAAACATTAAGGAATGAGGGAATAGAAGAATAGAAGGAAAAGGGATGGATTGAGAGAGTGTAAAGAGAGGGTAAGAACACCAAACATATGTTTAATTAACAACGAATCTATTTTTTCCATTTTTTGATGAGAAGGTAGATAATTTCATCCAAGCCAAATAGACATTTGATTAAATAAATTGAATTTTGAGATATATTATCTACATTTGCATTTAATAATGTTTCTCTCAAAATGTTATTTTATTACAATCTTTACAATTAATTATTAATTTACATATAGAAAATTCTGATATGTAAATACAATATTTTACATAGAGATACATAGATGAACAGGCCACAACAGACTTTACGGTCCAAACTAGGTTGCCTGAGATAAAATATAATGAGGAATATAGTAACTACCTTAAGAGACCGTTCGGTCCATTACAATGAAAGGACCTTTATTTGTATCCTAAATTCTAACTATATACAATACTTCGTGTAAGGCATAGGATAGAAAAGATGAAGTCTCTTCCCACCCACTTCTCCCACAGGAATCGTTTTAATTCCTTATGTAGATTGGTAAAAGCTTGAAAAAATAGTAAAATTAAGGATATTTTAAGTTTCAGTATTTCTTTGCTATTGCTTTTAGACGAGGAACGTTTGGTATGATTCATAGTCATCCAAAAGGAGAGTGGATTTGGTTACCTAGTTTAAGTACAATACAAGGTATCTCTAAAGTCTGGAAACATGAAATATAACAATAGTTTCTTCGTTCACCAGACCCTACACCCCTTGACTTCTTCTTCTGGGTTATGATACAGGAGAAGGTGTACTCAATGGTATCCTCGTTCACCTGCTGACCTTACCCTAAAGGATGGGTACTCAATGAAAATTGAAGCTACGAAACACCTGAGTGAATAGCACATCATAAGCGTTGATCGGATGAATCTCGCAAAGTGCATCGAACTCTGCATCACAAATGATGGAAATCACATTCAAGATGTTATTTATTAATATTTCAATTAAATAAAATGTAGTGCAATTTTTTTAATTATAAATATGTATTTTGCCTGTATCCTGACTTCAGGGATACCGTGTTTATTCCACAAATAATTCCGTAATTCGGAGGCAATCAGAACACCATCCG
This sequence comes from Ceratothoa steindachneri, assembly GCA_963969495.1. NCBI lineage: Eukaryota > Metazoa > Arthropoda > Malacostraca > Isopoda > Cymothoidae > Ceratothoa > Ceratothoa steindachneri. Next base: position 40,738,598 of record OZ018330.1, on the reverse strand, counting down.
GCGATTTACCACACTTGACCAATCTTAACTTCGCTGTAATCGGAAGCGGTGTTTCTTAATGACGTTTATTATCGCGATATCGGATTTTTTTTTTTATTTACTGTCAAACTAAAATCATTGATAATAGCTGATATTCAAAAGAAGTTACAGAACATCGTATTGAATGTCATGTTTCTTTTGTTTCGATATAAATGAAGATTGTGGTAATCTGACGTCCCTGTCATTCCGCCATAGGTGATTAAAGGTGACCTGAGGACAGTCGAGACAGGAGCTCCATCAATTGGAATTGCCACTGAGAATCTTGGAATAGGGGAGGGGGAGGAGGGAGGGAAAAAACTCTTTAGTTGTTATTAAACTCGAAAACTCTAAGAACAAAGTGCATTTTTCTTGTACAAATTTGTTCCAACCCCTCCCCACTTTTTATTGGGAGTCACGCCTTCTCTTTTATCTTTTTCATTTCCCCTTTGATATACCTACTCAGCTTGTTGTTCTGTTTTCCTCTCCATCCTTCTCGCACTAAGTGAACATTACTCCGTTGGATTACGTGGGTCGTTTTTTTTCTCCCTAACGGAGAACTAATGATCGTAGAAGAAAACAACGGACCATTTTGCACCAGGTTATTGGTGCAAAATACTCTTCGCGGGCAAAACTTTTTAATGGTATTTTGGTATTTTAGACGATTAGATTTTATCATAAAATCAATTTATGGGTTATTGGAACCAATATTCCTGGTTCTATCTTTGTATTTTACGTTGAGTTCATAGGGGAAGGTGGGGTTGGGTCCTTACTTTCTCGAAGGGTAATAGTACATAATAGGATTATAATTACCAATCAAAGGTGCATTGTTATTAACAGCTTTATTTTAAAATAAATACGCAGGTGATATATATATATATATATATATATATATATATATATATATATATATATAGGGTTTTTCACCAAGGACGCTCGAGCTTTGTCAGGCGATAGTGGTCATGTTGTTAAAGCGACATCTGGCATCCTCACTGTGAACTGTTCAATAGTATTTGGCAAGTCACGATGGAAGGTTATACCTTTGAACAGCGTGTGTAAATTATCAAATGTTGTTATCAAAATCAGTGCTCCGTTCGACAAATGTTCCGCGCAATACGTGATTTCTATCCTCGCCACAATCGTCCTGCCGAGTCCACTGTTCGACGCTTGGTGGCCAAATTCGAGGCAAAAGGGTCGATCAACAATCAGCCAACACCCGGACGTCGCCCAAACGCAAGGTCTGCTGAAAACATCGCTGCCGTAAATGAGAGTGTACGGGAAAATCCGAGGCAGTCAATTTCTCGTCGTTCACAAGAACTTGGCCTTTCTGCGACTTCAGTTTGGCGAATTATGCGTAGGGACTTGGGTCTACACCCGTAAAAAATCCAACTTACCCAGGAACTTAAGGTAAACGATCATAGAAAACGCCGTGTGTTCGCTGATTGGGCTCTAGAGCAGTTGGAAGTTGCCCCAATTTTCCTGCAAAAAATCATCTTTAGCGAAGAAGCCCATTTTTGGATGAATGGATTTGTGAACAAGCAAAATTGTCGGATTTGGGACGAAAACAATCCACATGAGATACATCAGCACGAATTGCATCCCAACAAAATCACTGTTTGGTGCGGACTTTTGTCTAACGGAATCATCGGTCCGTATTTTTTTGAGAACGAAGATGGGATTGCCATAACCGTCAACGGCGAGATCTACAGATCGATGATAAGCAACTTCTTGTGGCCTCAACTGGATTATATGCCTGATAAGGATACTGACATGTGGTTCCAACAGGACGGCGCTACGTGCCACACTGCGCACGCCACGATAGACATTTTGCACTAGCGATTTCAGGGCAGGGTCATCTCGCGTGGCGGCGACGTCAATTAGCCACTGAGATCATGCGATTTAACGCCATTAGACTACTTTCTTTGGGGCTACCTTAAATCGCAAGTCTATGCGAATAATCCGCAAACAGTTGATTCCTCAAAGTCAACATAACGAAAAACATGCAGCAAATTCAGCCAGATTTATGCGACAAAGTCATTGAAAATTGGGCCTCCCGAATACGTTCCACCAAGCAAAGCCGCAGCGGACATTTGAACGACGTCATATTCCACACTTAATGCCATAAAATGTAATTTCAAATTTCAAATAAATTGAGTGCATATATCACACACAACTTGTTTTATTTACATTTAAAAATTGAGCGAGCTTATGGAAATAACCTTATATATATATATATATATATATATATATACTTGTAATTGATTTGTTACTTGGCAATCTGATATGTAGCAGAAATATGAAGACCCAGGTGATGATTAGACTAATCATTTTTGGGCCGGACGTTTCGGACCTTTACTAGGACCATTATCAGCGACTGTGTCGACTAATGAGAAAGGGAAGGAACATTAATTGATAACAGTTAAAAGAATGCATTAAATAATGGCTAAAAAGGCGGATGAAAGCAAGTTAAAATAATAAAATTGACAATTATTAAAATTAAAGTAAAAACACTAATAACAATATATAGAATTAAATAATACTACCCAGTGTGATTTTAAAAAATAATAGAAAGTAAAATTATAACATAAACTGACTTAAATATCACATTAAAACTTACTAGAGTAAACAAAAAATAACCTATTATATTAAATTGTAAAAAACAAAAAACCCGAAAACAAATCAGAATGAACAAAGTGACTAACCTTTATCGTGGGAGTTGAGAAATCAACTAACTAAACATATAAAAATACTGACGAAATTTGTTCGGTTGGCTAGTTAATCTATTGAAGTGTTGGTTGGTTACATTGTGAATAGTTTAATTAAGGAGTAATTATTTAGGTTTGGATTTATTTTATTGATATACAGTGACTCTAAGATTTTCAAATCCAGAGAAGTTAAGGCTGTAGATAATATAGTAAATAAATTAGAATTAAGAGGATGATGGTGATACTCAGAGTGTTGCCTGATGGAAGAGGCTTCAGGTTTAGAAATGAGAATACCAGTCCTATGAGACAAACCCAAGTGCTTCGCGATCCTGCATTTGAGTTGTAAGCCAGTTTGGCCTACATAACGACTGTGGCAAGTCGTACATGTATAATGTAAATTATACAAGATCGCAAGCCCAAAGGGATTGGCTCCTTATGGAGAAAAAAGGAATTTAACGATACAGGGTTGAATTTATACAAATGAATTGGCATTGATGGAAATGGTTGTTGAGGGTAGAGAGAAGGAGTTTGTTAAACTCTGATGTTAAATGCTCGAGAAAGGGTAGTCTAAGGAAAACCTTCTGTTAAGAAACAGTAGTGAGTAAGGGTCGAGGATAATATATTTTGGAGAGAAATTTGGATACTAACTGGTCGAAGATGAAATCGGGGTAATAATTAAATTTGAAGAAATCCTTTAAATAAGTCAGTTCTTCATGAAAGGATATCCAGTTCGAGCATATATGGTAGGCTCAAAAGATTCGGCTTTTAATACTGGGTAATTTAAACTGACTGGGAGAGCTACTAACAAAATGTATACCTAATCTAGTGGGGGTAGGTTTTCTGTAAATGGATGTTTTGTAAGACGAACCTGTTCGGACAACGTTGACACCCAAGAACGAAATTTTGTTGTCCTTTTCTGTTGCCAAGAAAACCTTATGTTAGGATGTTGTTGGCTTACGCCAGCCAAAAATAAAAAATGCACAAAGGATTTAGTTTGATGGACTATTTCATGCGGGATTCCTTAATGGAGAAGGTTTACGCCTACCGAAGAGATAAAATCCACTGTATTCAGTCCAATGAACTATTGCATTTGGGATTCCGTCATAGAAAAGCTTTATGCCAACCAAAAAGGTAAAATACACTCAATTTAATCCGAAGTACTATTTATTGCATATGAGATTCCCTGATGGAAAAGGTTTTGTAAGCCTACCAAAGTCATAAATTCACTAAAAATGAACGTAAGAACTCTATCAGTAGAGAATAAAAGATTTTACGTGAGGTTCGGTAGTGCATATTTTGATAATAAAAAGCGAGCCGGGAGGTGCTCACATTGCTAATTATTTTAACTTAAAAAACTCTCACTCTATATATTTCTAATAATATATACAAATTAAATCTTTACGAACGTGCATTTATCTAACGTCCGAGGTGTACGTAAACTTAAGGCTGATGCTGTAAATAGGTTGTTAAATATTTCACTCCTTTGGAGCTTGATATAACTCATAATTGGATTCTGAAGTTATACAACAGGGCATTACCCAAAGGTCAATTCGTTCTTCACCCATTACATAAACTACTGAGAATCGAAGTCTCAAGCAGGATACTTGAAAAAAACACAAAAACAGTTGTAGACATAGAGCCAAGGGGTGGATGCATGTCTCTTATCTCGAGTTTAATCGGAGAATCAACCTCAATATAATATCTTGCCCTTCTTCGTTAATGGAACATAGTCATATATCCACATTTACAACTGCGTGGCCCCATGACAAAGTGTAATAGATCTTATAACGTTCGTCTAATGGGTATGAAACAAAGATACAACAGAACCCATCCTTACCCGTAATTGTCGGCCGTCAGGTATAATAAATATGTCTAGCGAACCTCCCTTCCGTATCTCGCATGATGGCGTCTCCTCTTATAATGCAGCGAGTATGTGTGTAGTGTGAGTATGTGTACGGATTGATGCCCAACACGGACTCTCATCAGGAAGCTCTTCCACTAACCATGCAGAATCGGACCGTGCGGGCGTCTCTCTTAAATAACTGGTGTCGAAGTTTCACAACGAGAGCACGACGCCGATGACAGATGGCGTACTGATCGCTCTTTTCTCGTGCATTGCCGCTCATTTCGTGCAGTGTTGAAGAGTGGAGACGGGGCAGTGGCCAACCAACCCCTAAACGGGTTCTGGCCGCCAAGGACACTCTTAAAATCTATTTTTTAGGGGGTTACTATGGTACTTTTGGCATGCTATACAAGCGGAATCGATGGGAGGATTCGAGAATTCTTATGGTAAAGGATATGTGTGGAAAGGCGTGACTATGGCATATATGTGTGAATAGAAGACTAGGAAATTTAATAAAGAGAGCAATTATTTAGAAACTTAAACACTCGATATTATACTAGTGTTTTGACAGTGAAAAGGGATTCATAGGCGAGCAGCACACTGTCACTTATTGGGACTAGACACAACTTGAAACGTACTGAATTTCAATAAATAGGATGAACTTTTGTTATTTATTAATACTTATATAATTACTATGAATAACATAATGAGATCGTCATCTACTTTTATTTGAGAGTCTAAACATATGAGACTCGATATAACTAATGTAACTCAAGAACTTTATCTAGAATCCACAGCAAACAAGGTATTTGGCAGCTTCCTGTCTTGTTTTTACCTGCAGCGAAGCGCCAGGTCTAGGCGTGACTTCTTTTTTCAAAAGGTGTAAAGTTCAATTGTATCCATTTAGAGCCATGAAATGACCCATATGACTATAGCACATCTGGTTATTCATCCTGGAAATTTCGCCATTCAAAGGCACTTGTAAGTGATTTGAACGATGGGAAGCCATCAATGCAATGACCATTTATCATCTTATGACAAAACGCCGTAGGGCATTGGACGGACCTTTCGTCTTGTTTGTCTTCCAGATGCCGCTATTGTCATCATCATCATCACTAACTATATAATTTAAGAAGGGGATTTTTTTGAGTATTTGAATAATAATTTCATCTTAGTTTGATTATGACTTATGTTTTTATCAGTTATTTCTAATAATTCTTTTATAAAAAAATGGTGAAGTTCAGAAATAAATATAAGTATCAAAATTTTGTGAACTTTTTAAAACCCAAAGTATTACAAATGGTGAAGTTGAGAAAATTTATTTTTATATATCTTCTTTTATAACTATATTTTAGCAACATGATATTTTGAAAGGGAGGAAATTTAGTTCCTTTTTAAAATTATTATAATTGGCGAAGTTAAAAAAATTGATAAAAATTTAACCATGGCTGCTTTTTTTTTAGATTTAAATTTAAATTTTAATCTTAGTAGCGAAGCGCAAGCTCTCCTCGTAGGGGGTGGGGGGGGGGGAGTGGCGAATCCATGGCTGGTCTTTAAATTATTATGTTCCTCTTCAATTTTCACTATTATCCGAAGATTCACCGACGGCTTCGTGCCTATTTCTTTCTCGCACGATGTCTTGTAACGATAAACATCTACTATGGCAAAGGTTAATAAATGCTACCAATTATCTCTGAACCTGATTAAAGGAATGAATTTCCTTCTCCAAGAAGGGTAAAAACAGAATAAACCTTGTCCCATCAGCAACATATACCAGAAGTAATCAAAGCCCAGAAAACATCGAGCACATACTCTTAAATTGCCCAAACCTCAAACAAGACCTCACTACACACTACATCTCTTCTCTTAAAACCTGTGAATCAATATACTATACTCCACTATACCACATCAATACAAACGTCGAATAACCCATGCCCCGGCACCAACATGCATCAGAAGCAATCAAAGCACATACAACATCGAATCGAACACCTAATCTTAGATTGCCCAAACCTCACAAAAACACGCACTAAACACAACATCTCTTCCTCTATGGACTTGTGGACCCACACACAGAGCGTGGTGGCCTTCCTAGAAGCCGCTCACCTCGGAGAAGATAGGTAGGGGGGGGGGATAGTTTAACTAAGCAATGGATTCCTTTCTTGAAGAATTGATTCGATTTTGACGAAATATATGACTTGATATCCTTTTCCACCTACTTACCATCAGTGTAAACTTTGCTATATATGTGATCTTGCCCTGACTTGAATAATGGGGAATTATTTGGTTAGAAGAATGGTGCATATTGACGATGAGAAAGAATTTCCCAATTTAACGCATTATTTTTTTCTGGTGCGTACATTTTCACGAAAGAGGACGCCTTTTGAGTTGACCAGTGATGGACGCTTTTATTTAGGAGGTTTATTTAAACGTTGCAATTGTTGAACATTAAAGGCTGCCATTGTTGCACATTATAAAGGTTGCAATTGTTGAACATTAAAGGCTGCAATTGTTGAACATTAAAGGCTGCAATTGTTGAACACTATAAAGGTTGCAATTGTTGAAAATTAAAGACTGCAATTGTTGAACACTATAAAGGTTGCAATTGTTGAACACTATAAAGGTTGCATTTGTTGAACATTAAAGACTGCAATTGTTGAACATTAAATGTTGCAATTGTTGAACATTAAATGTTGCAATTGTTGAGCGTTAAATGTTGCAATTGTAGAACATTAAATGAGCAATTGTTGAACATTAAAGGTTGCAAGTGTTGAACATTATAAAGGTTGCAATTGTTGAACATTAAAGGTTGCAATTGTTGAACATTATAAAGGTTGCAATTGATGAACACTTATGTCTTCATTAACTGTTTGCTTATTTGGGGGAGCTCATAATGAATAACTCCTTTCACATCTTCCCAAATGACACTCAGAGCCCTCTGCTGTTAAAAATCAAGTCTAAGAGAGGAAATGTTTATTTTTAGTCACCAGTCAATGGCTTCGCTACTAAGATTAAAATTCGAAATCTAAATAAAAGCAGCCATGGTCAAATTTTTATAAATTTTCTGAACTTCGCCAATTATAAAAATTTTAAAAAGGAACTCTAAACTAAATTTCCTCCCTTTCAAAATATGACGTTGTTAAAATATAGTTATAGAAGATATATAAAAATAAATTTTCTGAACTTCACCATTTGTAATACTTTGGGTTTTAAAAAATTCACAAAATTTCGATACTTATATTTATTTCTGAACTTCACCATTTTGTTTTTTGATATTATAAAAGAATTATTAGAAATAAATTTGATAAAAAAACATAAGTCATAACCAAACTAAGATGAAATTATTATTCAAATACTAAAAAAAATCCCCTTCTTAAATTATAGAGTTAGTGATGATGATAATGATGATCATTATGATTAGTGATGATTAAGATAGTGTTTTTTTTCCCCGCTTAATATTTCAGTAAAGAACTAACTCCTCATCTCCCGTAGTAAGTTTGTCCAGGAACGGCTCACGGGCATTATCGACTCAATAGAGAGGAAATAATTGTTGTTGTTGGATTGCTCCTCAATAACAGATGACCTAGCCGACCAGTTGGGATAGTGAGGGTTAAAGCCTTTGATCCTACAGCCTGTGCTGTAGGATCAACATTTACTACAATTAAATGAGGCCGCGCTTTTTGTGAAGCTTTCCTGAGGGACCAGGTTTGAGTGAAGGAATGCAGTTGCATGCTGTGGGAATTTTATAGCTCCCCCATCTCCTCCTGTGCTAGGGGTCCAACTACAGCTAGGAAGTCCAATTGCAGTTGGATACATCCAGAGTGAGGTGGTCCCGCACTAAGGTTGCATCCAAACGGAATCGTGATCTCATATCCACTAGGAAATGACCGACAACTTGCTACAGTTCGTGTGGTATATAATCACCATTTTTGTGGATTTTATTGTTTTTATTAGGTTCAAAATAGGTTTCATGACTACCATTTAAATTGGTTGACATTTCACGAGTGTCCTCGCCAGGATTTACAATTTACAATATCTAGGTGTTGTAGGCCTTTTCAAGTAGGCTTTTTGAGCCTTTTTCAAGTTACTAATACAATGGCTTCTGGGCCTTATTCAATTTACAATATCTAGGTATTGTAGGCCTTTTCAAGTACTACTACATAGGCTTTTTTAGCCTATTTCAAGTTACTAATACCTAGGTGTATACTTTTTCAATTTAGTAAAACTAAGGTTTTCTACGCCTTTTTCAAGTTACTAATACCTAGGCTTTTTTAGCCTTTTTTAAGTTTTCCAATGCCTAGGCTTTTTAGGTCTTTTTAAAAGTTACTAATACCTAGGTGTTATATACCTTCTTCAAGATAGTCATACTAAGGCCTTTTACGCCTTTTTCAAGTTACTAATAGCTAGGCTTTTTATAAGTTGGTAAAGTTAAGGCTTTTTTAAAGTTTGTTAAAACTCTTCATTAATAAAGAGAGTATGATGACCTCTCCTATTGAATTATTCTTTAGTCCGAAATCACTAGAAAGGATTATTTAACCAAGGCTGACTTTCACGAATATTCAGCACACGACTTCTGGGATGTTTTTACTGGTTTGACAATTTTCCCTTTGTTGTATTCAAAAAGAACATTCCATATATTTGTTTCATTTGTCCTCATTATTAATGTAGGGTTCAAACCAAGCTTAAAAAAACGACCTTGCCCTTACTAGCTTAAAAAAGCTTAGGTATTAGTTACTTGAGAAAGGCGTAAAAGCCTTAGTATTACTAACTTGTTAAAGTATACACCTAGGTATTAGTAACTTGAAAAAAGTTTAAAAAGCCTAGGTAGTAGTAACTTAAAAAGGCCTACAACCCCTAGATATTGTAAATTGAATAAGGCTGAATAGCCTAGGTATTAGTAACTTGAAAAAACCCTAAAATGCTTAGGTATTTAATAACTTGAAAAAAAGACTAAAAAGTCTAGGTATTAATAACTTGAAAAGGTTCTAGAACACCTAGGTTTTAGTAACCTCTAAAAGGCCTAAAAGCCTAGATATTAACAACTTGAAAAGGTCTAAAACAGTAGGCATTAGCAACTTGAAAAAGGCCCTAAAATAGGTATTAGTAACTCCAAAAAGGCTTAAAAAGCCTATCTATTACTAAATTAAAAAAAGAAAAAGTGTAGGTATTAGTAATTTGAAAAGGGCCTACAAAACTTAGTTATTAATAACTTTAAAAAGCCTAGGTATCAGTGACTCAAAAAAAAGCCTCAACACCTAGGTATTAGTAACTTTAAAAGGCCTAGGCATTATTACAGCCTAAAAAACGGTCTAGTCATTAATCCAGTTATTTTTAAACAGCATATGCTGATATATTAGAGCAAATGTTATTAAAGTTAGCAATATTGTCACAATTTAATATGTTCATTTTCATGTGTCAGTACACAAAACGGCATTTTTATTTTTTAAACAATTCATTAAGTGTTAACCATATTTCTTTAAATGTATCGGAATATATTTTAATTGCGATTCTCTAAAATTATAGAAAAATAAATGTCAGTGATATGTTATATTGTGCAGGCTACGCGTAACTTAAGAGATTATAACGGCCAGTTTCGGACAAAAATGTGTTTTTACATAAAAATCATTCTTAATTGAAAACAAACAACACCCAAAAGTATTAGAATCGTATACGTTTCTCATTATCAGTACAATGGTGTGAGAATCACATCTGTGCGCTCGCATACACATTTTAAAACATCCATTATGCTGCAGGTCATATTAAAATACATCATTCCCTTTGTTTTTCAAGAGTCGTATATTTTTCGATTGTTGGAGTTGAATATTTTCCAATGGAACGATTCAGAGTCGTATATTTTTCGATTGTTGGAGTCGAGTATTTTCCAATAGAGCGAGTCAGAATAGTATATTTTTCGATTGTTGGAGTCGAATATTTTCCAATGGGTTGAGTAGGAGTCCTAAATTTTCGGATATTTTTCGAAATTGGGAGAATCAAGTCGGATAGTTTCCAAATCGGTAGAGAATGAGTCAGATTCTGATATTTGCCATGGGATGGAGTCAGAGTCGAATATTTTCCAATGGATTCGAATCTGAGTCGAATATTTCCCAAGTGATGGAGTCAGTGTCGAATACTTTCCAATGGATTCGAATCTGAGTCGAATATTTCCCAAGTGATGGAGTCAGTGTCGAATACTTTCCAATGGGGCGAGTCAGAGTAGTCTATTTTTCAATTGTTCGAGTCGAATATTTTCCAATGAGTTGAGTGGGAGTTCAAACAAGGAAGCACAAACACTGCGATGTTCCTCGGGTCAGAAACGTGATCTCTATTATAGCTCATTACCCTTTCTTGATACGTTCAGCTTCTTCTCCGCCTGAAGGACACAAGCAGCCATTCCTCCAGCATCGATTTGTAACTACAGTTCTCAAGTAACGACCATCAACAGAAAAATTTTACCCGGCAAAACTTCCTCTTCATTCTATTTTCAATTCTTCGACGAAGCGAAGCCGTTTCCTACTTGACAGATCTCTCATGGTCAGTTTCTACCCTCTCTCAGTTTACGTTGTCAACTAACGTAAATTTTCACTCCACTTTTGTACTGCAGAACTCCAGGAAATCACACAACGCCATCAAAAACAGCAATACTATTATTCTCGATTTTAATTCCACAGTCAATTTGGGACAATTACATTGATTTTATAAAATGCGATCCATTGAGATTTTAAGTGATCAGTCATTTTATGTTCACTGCGTTCATTTATATGGTTTCTCACACCTGCAAGTTTTATCCAATGCAATTTTAACTGTTCTGTTTATTAAATGTACTCATTGCAATTAATACTTGAAGAGTCTGATTTGATAAATAAACTATTAATACGGGAAAGCATTTTATTGCTCTTAAGATAGGACGATCGCGCACCCCTTATTGGTCTCCCTTTAATGATGTGAGAAGATGCAATTTTTAATATTCTTTTTGGGCCCTTATTTTAGATCCGTGGAGTGTTATAAGACTTCAAAAACAAATCTCTAAACGAGTACACATTAAATACGAATCCCCCCTCATTTTACTAATACAAATACTCTGGTCACAGCCATCTATCGCGTAAATGAATAATGAAAGCTAGTTAGGAGACTTTTGTAGCACTGGTCTGGGATATTAAGACCTCAGGTATTAAATAATCGCCTGTCTTTCGATGCATTTCAAATCCCTATACAGAATACAAGGGGGATCTGCCTCTATTGGACATGTTGAGCAGGTAGTGGAGAGTTTCCACCCCTTTCCAGTCTCGCCTTTAGTCTAAGAAGACTATAGGTATATAGATCTGTCACACAGTTGTACCTCACATATCTTCATCCCTTTTAATAAAACATTCTGCGGAGATGCTTTCGTTGGATTTCGCTCCTAAATTAAGTAAATAATAACAAAAATGATTCCCAAGAATGATACCCAGATAAAGTTTTTGGAAAATGAGGAAGGCATTCCAATGATATATATTTTTTAATTCCCCCCCCACCCCAAATTTATTGGTTCTCCTGCCTTTTTTCTCTCTTATTTATTGCTTTCCGTCTTGCACACCTGTTGTTTAATATGTGCGATAAATTTCTAATTTACCCCTTTTATAAAGACACACTTGTTATTATTACTACTTCCAAAAGATGAAAAAAATAACAACCTTTTTTGCCGAATATATTTGGCTGCAAATTTAATGCCTACTTTTTCTAATAAATTTCGATACATTTTTCCGAGGGAATTTTCGATTTACTTTATTCCAAGATTCATTATTTTAACATTTTAATTTTCCCCCAAAAGTTTATTAGTTCCTCCTGCCTTTTTTCTCTCTTATTTATTGCTTTCCGTCTTGCACACCTGTTGTTTAACCCGAGCAAAGTCCTCATTTTTGTTGCGATTGCCGAGTTATCATCGAATCCTGATTGAATATGAGGAGATGGCAATGGTGTAATCAAAGCAACATGAAGTATCCTATGAGCCATATTTTTCTGCCAGAAATACAATTAACCCGTAAATGTCTACCTCAGCTTATCTGGAAATGACCTTCCGTAATTTCGCTGTCCATATATGTCTCGAGTTCTTACCTTTTGTTTTGAACTTGTTTCGAGACTGGTAAAGAAGGGATTCTGTTTTTTTTTGTATAACATCGAACAAGACCTATTTTTTTTAGGGGGGAGGGGAGATAATGTTGACATTGAAATGTAGGAATATATCAAAGGTTCTTACCGATTATTTTGAACTTGTTTCGAGACTGGTAAAAAAGGGATTCTCTTTTTCTTGTATAACATCGAACAAGACCTATTTTTTTTAGGGGGGAGGGGAGATAATGTTGACATTGAAATGTAGGAATATATCAAAGGTTCTTACCGATTATTTTGAACTTGTTTCGAGACTGGTAAAAAAGGGATTCTCTTTTTCTTGTATAACATCGAACAAGACCTATTTTTTTTTTGGGGGGGGGGGGAGATAATGTTGACATTGAAATGTAGTAATATATCCAGAGTTCTTACCGATTATCTTGAACTTGTTTCGGGACTGTGGTAAAGAAGGGGTTCTTTTTTTCTCTTATAACATCGAGCAAGGCCTTGGGGGAATGTTGACATTAAAATGTGGTAATATATGCGTTAACATGGTTAAAATAAAAGTGTCAACTTTTTTAGATTTGCTGACCTCCTTTTCTATTCGCTTTATTAATATATATTTTCCCTTATTTTACCACTTTCCAGAACTAAAAGCCTATTTACTCGTAGACGAGTATCCTTTTTACTACCGTTTACCACGAAAATCACAATAGGTGTTTACACATGTTGGAACATGCGAATATACAGACAAAATTAGTAGTACGTTAGAGACTAATAAAAATGATAAGGGCAGCGAAAAATCTAGAAATAATGCTAAAAAAAAGTAAATAAACGCAATTTTTACAATCCCTTTAAATTCATTTGATTGGGTTTCTCTCCAAAAGTTCCGGGAATAAGTAAGTACTACGTAAAAATTAATATTCCTACTGAAAACTCAATAAATCCAACCATACGCACAAGAATTCTATCGAATCTACTGCAAGTGTGGGACGCCGGGTTACCGATCGGACACCGAAGAATACTCATTAATAATGCCAAATAATTCTTTTTTCTTTAGCTTATAAGTAATTAGAGGGTTTTTTTAAACTTTTTTTTGACAAAACCCCAAGATATGAGTGATAATTCGGCTGTCTATAATTTTCCCTGATCTCATACCTACCCCTTAAGAGTGAGTGTGCTCCTCGTATAATTGTGTGTTTCTTAAGGTGGTAATTTTCATTGTTATGTACCTCGTATTTTAACTACATTTACAATCATAATTCCTTGTTTTTGCTGTTTCATATATGTATTTTTTTTTTTAGTTTTGCATCTAGTCTCGTCTCTTGTTTACTCGTGTTTTGTCCCTTCCCTCATATTCATTTCCTTAACTTCACTCTCATCATTACGAATTTTCAAACCATTTAAAGTATAGTTTTTTTCGGTAGTTTCACCTTTTTCCTATAGAGTAAAAATTGCCAGCTCTTCCATTGCGAGAAATGTTAAACTTATTTTTTAAAAATTCGTTATACTGTTCATGGAAATTTTGGACTCAATGCGTGATAAGCAAAAAAAAAAAAAAAAAATGTGGGGTTCTTAATATAATAAGATCCTGCTAGTCATGGGTCTGAAAAAAAAAATCCTAAAATACAATTCCTTTTAGTAAATTCGTTGGTCAAAGACCACACTCAAGTCTCGAACAAGGAGAGGTCAAACTCTGAAGGAAACCTATTTGGACATTGGACATAAAAAAGAGGTGAAAATTAATAGTAGAATAGAATATAAAGTAAGAGAGGGTAGGGTAGGAAAAATGTGAAAAGATAGGAAAGAGAAGAATTTTATGTAGAGTTAGAAAATTGGGGGAGGGGGGGCACTGTATGATTTACATCAATGTTAGACGGAAAAGTGAAAAATTACCCAGATCCCTGGTGAAAGAGTAGCTCTGGTATGCGACATAATTTGGAGTAAGTTATGTCATACTCGTGTTTTGGGGGCTTATGTGCCTTTTAATTTTGCACATATTTCAAGCGACGCGGAGACACTGGACAACATCGAAGAGCCGATTGAGATTCAGTCCCGGTTCAAACCTTGTCAACGAGGTGCGACAGCACAGCTAGAAAATAAAACTTATGTTCTTGTTCACATTTTTGAGTGATTGTTTTTTTCTACTCGTATTTACGAATTGTTCCTGAACGTCTCTAACGCCCTCCCTCAAGGGCATCGTAGTTAAGGACGAAGTTTGATATGACAATCCGCCATCTTTAAACATTTTCACGTTTCATCGTTTCACTTATCCACACCTTCCATTCTTTCTCTCTTCACCTTTTCAAATGGATAAAAAAATACCTTCATTATTTAGCCACCTTTTTTTTATTAATTTAAAATAACCTATCGATTCTTTTGTTTCTCTTGATTGTGCCGAGCTCTTTCGAACTGAGTATCACTATGATCCATCATCATCAGCCGCTTTAATACAACGGTGGATTGGCCTGCATCAATACGCTCGCAGATCAATATGATCTATCATCATCAGTAGCTTAAATACAACGGTGGATTGGCCTGCATCAATGCACTCGCAGATCAATATGATCGATAATTATCAGCCGCTTTAATACAACGGTTGACTGGCCTGGTCAATGCGCTAGCAGATCAATATGATCTATCATCATCAGTCGCTTTAATAGAACGGTTGAATGGCCTGCATCAATTCGCTCGCAGATCAATATGATCTATCATCATCAGTAGCTTAAATACAAGGGTGGATTGGCCTGCATCAATGCACTCGCAGATCAATATGATCGATAATTATCAGCCACTTTAATACAACGGTTGACTGGCTTGGTCAATGCGCTCGTAGATCAATATGATCTATCATCATCAGTCGCTTTAATACAACGGTTGAATGGTCTGCATCAATACGCTCGCAGATCAATCATCAACAGTAGCTTTAATACAAGGGTGGATTGACCTGCATCAATGCACTCGCAGATCAATATGATCGATCATTATTAGCCGCTTTAATGCAATGGTTGAATGGCTTGGTCAATGCGCTTGCAGATCAATATGATCTATCATCATCAGTCGCTTTAATAAAACGGTGGATTGGCCTGCATCAATACGCTCGCAGATCAGTATGATCTATCATCATCAGTAGCTTTAATACAACGGTGGATTGGCCTGCATCATTCAATACGCTCGCAGATCAATGTTATCCATCATCATCAGCCGCTTTAATACAACGGTGGATTGGCCTGCATCAATACGCTCGCATGGGCATAATTTTAGGGCGCGCAGCTTCCCTGGCGAGCGGCCTCTATCCACGTTTAGTTACCTTTTACGACAAGTGCCGAAAGATAGAATGATTACTCTCCCTGCCCTACATATACAGGATGATCAAAAAGTCACTGTGCATTATTTTTTTTAATTTCAGATTTTACTACTTTGTCCTTATAGCGCTTTTTAGAAATAAAAAGGATCTATTCCGGTATTTATGGTAACAAGGGTCACTTTCGACATTGTTTATAAACATGGGAGAAATATAATAAAAATATTAGTGCATAGGGACTTTTTGATCACCCTGTAGATGCCAAGGAACGAAATTCCCTTCGAAGATTTTTTCAAAATTATTGAGCTGAAACAAGATGTGATCCAATGGCAGATCCCTTCTGTGCTCCCTCCCACCACTTGGGAGATTAAGGGAGACAGCTTTGACCCTACAGCCTGTGCTGTAGGCCCCGCCAGCGTAACCCCAATGAGGTGGGGCCGCGCCTTTTGTGAGTGCCTTGAGGGGCCAGGTTAGAGTAGAAGGAGGTTGTTGCATGCTGCGGGAATTTTATACCCCCCCCCCCTCTCCCCTGTACTAGCGGGCTCATCCAACAGCGAGGAAGTGGAAGTTTAATTGCAACCCAACTTCACACGGGATACATCTAAGTGAAGGGAAGGGGGCACTTCAGGATTGCTTCCAGGTGGGGGTAGTGGTGCTATATCCATTCGGAAATATCTGACCACTCTATAACTCTTTTCCCTTTTGTTCTAAAGAGTAGCCAGAGTTTAAAATAAACACAGCCTTGACTGGCTGGTTGCTTTCGACGGTAAGAATAAAAAGCTTCTGCGAACTTTTGTTTCGAGGGAGAAAACACAACCAGAAACTATTGTTCAAAACAGAGCAACTTTCATTCCTTTGAGTAAAAAAAGACGGAGTCAATACAGCTTCTGGACAGCTTCGAGAGGCAAAACACAACCAGAAACTATTGTTCAAAACAGAGCAACTTTCATTCCTTTGGGTAAAAGAAATACGGAGTCAATACAGCTTTTGAACTTGGTTTCGTTACCTAGGAAACCATGGAACACTATTCTAGTAACTAATATTTTGTAATTAGGGCAAAAAGTAAAGAAAATGAAAGATTTATTTCCATATATCGGAGAACCAAAAAATAAAAAAGGTTCTTCTAAGATGGCGTATAAATTGATAAATAAAATATGTAAATTGCGACCCTAGAACAATTTCTCTGGAAATTAAGACATTGGTTATATAAAGGGTATTCCAGGTTCAGGGTTTAAAAAGGCGGGAGTCTTGTTGATGAGTGTTTGGAAGTTTTTCCTTCAACTAAAAGAAAGCAGAAGATATTTCCTCACACTTTGAATGTTCATTTCAGGTAATAATAATAATCGATAGATTTAAAAAGTCATGGAGTAGAAGTCTTGCGAGTGTTTATCCATACATACTTTATTCCTCCAATGCCTGGTTTAATTCGTTTGCGGTTTTATGTTCTCTTCATATTTTCCTTAAATTCGTTCTTCCTGGTGTACAAACTGCTAAAAGTAAGAGACTTCCTTAACTTTAAAACCGATACACACAGAAAATTTCTTAACATCTTATTACGATTCATTCATTATCAGTTGTCAAGTTAGAATAACGGAAAGAATACAGATAGACGAAGGGGTACATAATAGTAAAATAGGAAGAAGGTAGTAGATGAGCAAATAGGTACAAGGTAAATAGAGCTTAAGGTACGTACTCCTTAACACTTTACGCAATTACAGCATTGGGTTTGTTACTGTGTGCTCGTGTTTCCTAATTATCTTATGTAGTTCTGGAGTGGTTGGATGTAATACATAAGGAACTGGTATATAAAGAGGGAATACTGTGATTTTATTGTATTTTCTAACCAACACCGAATTGAATAAGGAGTGGAGGCTTTGGATACCGAAACGAAGTAAGTCGTGTGTGTGTGTGTGAACGCTATGCCATGAAAGAAAGCCAGGAGAAATCGGAAAACGCCAAAAATACGTGAAAGAAAATAGATAAAATAAATCGCTGTGGTTAAAGATTTAATACTGTGCCTCTTATAGAAACGGTCTTTAATCCTAAGCTTGTGTATATGATAAGATATGATATCACAACTGAATTATATATATCAAACATATATATATATATATATATATATATGACTTGCCTTACTATATCTCCCCTAGTTTGTCTTGATTTAAATATTGACAATTAATAGGAATGTTTATTATCTATTTCAAGTAAATTACCTTTAATTTTATAAATACCTTCTTTGTTTTTGTCATTAAAGAATATTTGCTGAAGATGAGCGTGTTAGATCGGAACGTTGAAACTAAATCATTCGATGAATGAATTTCGATGATCCCTTAGTCGTCGGCTATTTTCACAATATTGAATTGAAGGTTTCCAGAAGGTAGTCACCAACCTGTGGGCAGGACTAATAAACCCCGGTCTCATCGCCTTAGATGCATCATAATGTATTTAATCAAAGTGCCCCCTCAAAAATTTACTTAATGTTCCTTAGTCGTGTTCAAACTCTGTTTTGCCAATTTCGGCCTCTGACCGCTCAAAATAATTACATTCGGACAAAGGGGACAAAATAACAACATGAAATAATGTGCAGAAAAAGTGATTATGGTAAACTAAAAATAACTCCAAGTTCTCCTCTCACTGTTTCTATACTGACGATAATTCTCTTGATACCAAGAACTAATGGTAATATCTTCATGAGGTTTTATATAATTAATTTGCCTAAAAATGATTGGGTATTACTTTTCGAACATATTACATCTTTGACCTATGATTTTGGTGGTATACCTGCGTGAGCCTCACCCACGAACGCTACCCATTTGGAGAGCACACACGTGCGTGCGTTGAGACTCACGTAAATACACGCATGAGATCCACACGCGTATTGTCACACACAAATACACGTCATTTTCAGGACAAGAATCGTCGCGACGAAGCGAAATTAGGAATCTTTGTACCTTTGGAATTCGGTTGGAATTTTCCACAAATGTGGCAATAAAGGTGTCCCACTAGGAAAGCTCATGCCCCCATCTCCCTACACCATTGTATGGGAATATAGTGTCTGACGCTTGACATGCCCACACAAGCTCTGCCCACAAAAATAGGGGTATAGAATGATTGTGGAAAAGGTAGCAGTGGAATACAGAGCCTTATTGTGTGCGCGCGAAGATGAGGCAGTGTGGGTGGCGCTTCTTCGATCGCTTTCTCGTTAAGTAGACAAACTTATGTTGCCTGACTCCTTGGCTTGCTTAGGGCCACACAGAAAAGGTGGGGGTGGGTGTGATAATTAATTATAAAGGTATAAGAAGAATGTGGGAGGAATGATGAGATATTCAGAGAGAAAATAAAAATGGCCAAGAAGAGTCAAAAGGAAGATGTGGGTCTCAAATGACATTGCTATCCATATCAAGGATGGCTTAAGGATTAATGAGGGAATGAAGAAATCAGAAAGGGAAGAAGAAAGAAAAAAATGAAAGAGAAGAGAGGTGCTAAAAAGATACGCGTGACGTTAATAGAATGATAGAGAAAAAGAAAGAAAGGGGAGAAGGAATTATACTCACCAGTTGAGAATATTAATTGCCTTTATCATGTAGTGAGAATCTCTATGAAGAGAGCTCAAGAATTCTTTTGCCTACTAAATCAGAATCTTCAAAAAACTCTATAAATGAGAATTACATTTTAGCGTTTTGGGAAACATTTTGGGTGTCATTAAAATAACCCATCCAGATTTAATTTCTTACAACGCCACATTTTGCGGCTCAAGAACACGAACTATGATCACATTTTGTTACTAATTCGTTCTAGGCCGAGACAAATGCTACATACGAACATAGACCCCGCACCACGTCGACAGCAAGCGCAAACACACCCTGACTTTCTTATGGTCGTCTTGACACTGGCTCACCATTTGAAATTCGAGCCACTTTGGGGGCTTCTGTAACTGGCTGCTTTTATTAAGTTGGCTTTTAAGCTGGCTTTTTAATTAGTTTTAAAAGTTTGTACTTGACGCTTGTCTTTTCACTAAATTTATGTTACACAAGTTTTTTGACACGGATAAAGACAGAACAATGCAAGATAACACAATACTGAATGAATGCAACTGTTTGCTGGTGGAGTAAATATCACAAATGATCCTTAAAAGTAATGAAGCGTTGATAAAAAATAATTAGGCGCCATTCCTGGTGAAGGATTTAAAATGCAACCCTTAAAAAAATCCAGGTCAAGCATGGATAAAATTCACTATTAAAGTTTTATGCGAGGCGAGTGGAAATATACATCACACGAGTGGATATAACAGAGCCACAAGTATACCAATATGGAATGAAGACACCCTCACCCTCACGCTTCATAAACTCACTTCTATAGTCATCGTATTTATGAACAGCGCCCCCCTCCCTCCTCTAAACATTTTGTATTAAAAGCAAGAACTACCAAAAGTACTTTCTTTGTTCCTTCCGAACTATTTGTTTTTTAGCAACATTCATACAATTCTTGCAAATTTCCCTCGACTCCACATTTATACATTTCTTTCAAATTTCCCTCGACTCCACATTCATACAATTGGTGCAAATTTCCATCGACTCCACATTCATACATTTCTTCCAAATTTCCCTCGAATCTACATTCATAGAATTCATCTAAATTTCCATCGACTCCAAATCTTCTCTTTTATTCACCTTTGCTAAATCACCTCTTTGTGGCAACTTATCTTCTTTACATTCTCTCTTCAAGGAGTCTAAAAATTTTAGCATCTCTAATCTCTCTGCACACTCTAACTTCAACTTACTTTCACCATTAACCCGTTTTCAATAACAAATCATGTTAATTTGCCCTCGTTGTTGTTTGAGGGGCATTTTACTAAACAAATGTAGATTTCGTTAGCCAAGTTGATACGGTATTGGATTTCTAGCGTGGAGGCACGGGTTAGCCGAGTTGATACGGTGTTGGATTTCTAGCGTCGAGGCACGTGTTAGCCGAGTCGATACAGTGTTGTGTTGAATGTCTAGCGTCGAGGCATAGGTTAGGCGAGTTGATACGGTGTTGGATTTCTAGCGTCAAGGCACGGGTTAGCCAGCTGATACGGTGTTGGATGTCTAGCGTCAAGGCATGTGTTAGCCGAGTCGATACAGCGTTGTGTTGAATGTCTAGCGTCGAGGCATATGTTAGGCGAGTTGATACAGTATTGGGTTTCTAGCGTCGAGGCACGGGTTCCTTAACATAGATTTCGGACCCATTTCTTTCAGTGGATACACTGAAACTTACTTACGCGGGTAGAAGTAGTTCCTCATGCATCATCACGCACATAAACACCACGTCACCGCTATTCTTTCCTTCCCGTCACCACACAGCAGCATAACCACTCTCTCATCTTTTTCAGAGCCTTGCGATGAATTACTGTTACTCCCTACGAGGGTACTCATACCCGTATACCCAGTTAAGTATATGCTTCTGCTGCCTTCGTGCTCACCATTGATTGTCAGTCTGATCTTTATGTGTATTCCATTATCCAGTCTGTGGATCTCCTCCACGATGCGAGGGAGGGATGACGCAACTTCTTATTTTCGATCAATTGGGCATATCAATAATTTTATTAACTGTTTCCTGAACTCCCCCTCCCTGCTCTAGGTGCTAACACAAGGTTTCTAAATAAACTTTGTATCTTTCTAAAGGAATAAAAAGAAAATCAAAGAGAGTTTTGTAGTCGATAATTTAGTGATCAGGTTTGTAAATTTAGAAGCCAAAATGAGAATGTAGGTAGAGAGGCCTCGCAACTCTCCTGTGTCGACTCCGTTCTGCAACCAAGATTCGTGTCACCCTGCTCCCAATGCTCGCAGGGGTGTGTTTTCGGTTATTTAATTTCCACATATTTTCACATCATCCATCTTCTCTACTATCTCTAGAGATCTCTCCTTGCTAACATTCTTCGGTAGATGCTTTGGTTGTTTTTTTCTCTTAATTTAAAAAAAATTGGCTCCAGAGACCAACAAAGGAGAGAGAATTTTCCTCGATTTTTATGTGGTAAAAAAAAAGAGGTTTTGTCTAAGATAACTAAATACTATTCTTGGACATCGATTGTAGTTGTTTTCAAAAGTAAAATTACTAAATTTTAAAATACACAAAATACATATGCAAGCTATTAAATACTTCATTACAAAATCCTTTAGACGATAACTTGTTTTCTATGTTTTCATTCTCTCGAAGTTTGCAGAAGAGTGTAGAGATTTATCAATCCACCTATGTAATTTTATTTGGGTATGTAAGTAAACACAAACTTAATTACATATGGTCTAAAATATTCTCTAACTGAATCGTTTTCATCATTCATCTTTTCATTTTCATTGAGAATATTTTCCAATATTTATATAGATTCCACTATATGTACAGGAAAATTTTTAAGTGAAAAAAGATCAGTTTAGAAATATAAAAATCATGTTAAAAAATCTCTGAGATGCAGAGATCTAAGCGTCGAGTCCGGAAAAAACTTAAAGGTTGTACATAGGCGATACATAAAAGGTCTACTCAGAAGAACATTTTTCATTAAATTGAAATCACTGCATTAATTGTGTGGGTCCCTGCATATCATTTCTGTTTACAAATGACTTTTTATTCAGTTTACTCTGTATTCCAGTAAGAATATTAAATTAATATCTATAATAAACGGACATAAATTGATAAACATATAGGCAGAATCCAAGAAAGAGACCTAGAAATATAAAAAGATTCATACAAACGTGTTAAAAAAATAATGAACGAACGTGGCTTACCAAACTCATTCGTGCATTCCCATTTTAAAACTTTTAAGTATCTTTTAATGTCCCTAATTTATCATTTTTAGTACCCTTTTATGAACTATTCTCCTTGAACTTTATACGAAGTACTATGCACTCAGTTCACAATAGCATTAAAGGGGATTTAAATAATGTATAATTTTCTACCTAATTATCTAATCAAATTTATTCGTATTAATTATGCTAATTAGAATCATTATAACCGGCAACATATTACAATAATTACATGCGACATGCAATTTCTAGGCAATATATCATAGTCGAATAGATTTAGTGGGCTTTGCAAAGGTTTCTTTCCATATAATGTTGTTAATAGCGTATTTGAGGGTGATTGCTAGAGTCTAACGTTGTCTCGAGTTTGATGTCAGAGATGAGCCTCACTGCTGAGAGCGGAGTCCCGACCATCTTATTTTCGTCTCATTTTTCTAATCCTTAGGCTCTTTACCACCTCAAACGTACAGATATTTAAATGGATCATGAAAATAAAAGAAAATAAAGAGGGATCGTGCTAAAATGAAAGGATAGAGAAAGAAAATCTCAACGTAAAAAAGTAGATTGGCAAGGATTGAAATTATGGTCATATTCAGAACAGTAAATCTACAGCTCTACAAAATCTAAATATATTTCATAACTGGAAAACATGTTTATAACTGGAGTATAAAAGTCCGAGAGAAGCCTTCTTAAGGTGATAAATAGTACCTTTACACGACTAGTATTTATATACGTAAGCCGATGAGACATCCTAAGTAATCATACAAACAAATCAACAGGGATAAAATTAATGATTAGGGTGAGAGAAAAAGGCCTTGTTGGATACTATCTTTCGAATGACATGATCACAATTCGCATCATAAGATCGCTAAACCGAAGTGGAGAACAAAGAAAATTACATACTTTACGTGAGGCGAATACTGATTCAGATGTTTAATTCACTCCTTGTTATAAACTTCTATGTACTTCTATTTACCGAATTTCAGATGTTTCTTTTAAGCGAACAAAAAGAAAAAGAATATGCTATGACCGAAAGAGCCTAAAGTAGGCAAGTGTGCCTGAACTAAACTCTCTCTCCCTCTTTTTTTCTCTCCCCTGGAATAATTTTAATTTATTTTTAGTTTGGGGGATGGAAAGTTTGAAATTAATTGGCTATACGAGTATCTTCTCGATACGACAAACTGTTACCGATACATTATACTTTAATGCATCAGGATTTCGACTTCTGAAGAAACCTTTTATGACCAATTCTTTACTCTTTGATTTGGTGTCCAGTGTATCGGTAGAATCTTAAATGATGTTTTCCTACCAAGTATTGCAATCGTCATCACTCTCTCTAAGGATTAATTTATTTTGGGCTTAAAGGGTATTGGGAGAGTCCTTAAGACTTTTTGGCAAGATTTAAAAAAGTTAACTTTCGAACGATCTTCAAAAACAATTTGAAAATTTATATTTGTTTCCTACCTCGAGTGAAACTCCTGTTTATTATGGAGTGAAATTGTCTATAAATATTATCATCCTAGATGTGTATAGGAAAGATTATATAAAAAGGAAAATTCTCTCCTTACATTTGAGAGTCAGAGAACACACTGGTGTTCGTTGTAGAACAAGAAAGTCTCTGCCAGAAGGAAATATTGCCATTTAGAGATGGGCTTATAAAATGAAAGGTGAATGTTGATATTGGCAATTTTAAGATCCATGCTTCTCATTCGAATATAAGCCACCTCACATTTATTAAATACTGATTTAACTTGTCACTGTCTAACATTAATAAGAACAACCAACCTTAAACATGTTAATAATTAATACAAACAGCTTCCTAGTAAAGCTATCCTTCCTTGTAAACCTTTTTTGGACACAAACTTCTTCAGGTAGGAGACAATAGCTTTCAGGTGTCTATATAAAGAATGGCGAGTTGACCATAAAGGAGGGCATATTTATCCATTCATTAAAATTTAAATTTTGTTTAAAATTTTGAACTTTCTAAAGGTTGCAATTTAGAAAATAGAAAGCATGTTTTTAAAATCATTTTTTTTAAAGGCTAATTGACTCATTAAATAACTTTGGGACGATTGTAACAAAAAATAACTATTTTTAGATAAAGGATTCATCTTTTATTTCTTTTTAGTTCATGTCCTTAGCTGCAATGGTTATTGAGATATTGCTTCTAAAAAAGGGTTAAATTTTGGGCGGCCACCCTATATATATATATATATATATATATATATATATATATATATATATATATATATATATATATATATATATATATATATATATTGATCCATGTACACAAAAGTTTATAAACTCATGTACTCATTCTTTCCCACACTCAGGTGTTCTGACAGAAACGAATATTGATCTCGCCTTGGTCACTTATCTTCCTTTGGGGCAACAAACTCAGTTTCCAGAGAACTGTCATTTAAACCATTTCCTTCCATTTGTTTGCTAACGTTTGTCTGCTACTTATTTCATAAACTTTGTTATTGTTTTCTTATTTTCTCACCATCTATCTAAAATTCATTTGATGGACAATCTCTGTTCTCTCTCTCTCTCTCTCTCTCTCTCTCTCTCTCTCTCTCTCTATCTCTCTCTCTCTCCCTCTCCCTCCCTCTCTCTCTCTCTCTCTCTCTCTCTCTCTCTCTCTCTCCCTCGAACACACATTAACAAACATTTACTTCACACGAAGCTCCTCACCTGAAACACCATTGGTCACGCCCACCTCCTCTACACATATAAAGCAAACACATATTATTCACACAAGACAGATACAGATATACATTATCCAACAGTTAATCACATCACTTCGCCTTCGTCACTGTAATAATAATAATTCACTGTTTATTATATAAGTACAGCCGAGCGGCTGAAACTACATAGTAGATACATATATAGTTAAGGTATAATATTTATAAGAATATGTTAAAATATGAGATTAGCTTAGTCATAATTAACATTAAATGTTTCAAAAATATACCTATATAAAATGGAAGTATAAATTCGTATTAACTAACACCTAATTGTAAATTACTTATTTCATAAGCAATTATATTTACATCGGCATATGCATTTTACAAGCGGGGCTCAGGAAGGTGAGTGAAGGCAAAGGGGGTGTTTATAAAAATTCAAATACGAACTTATTTGGTGGATACCCTAAGAAGGAGCTCGAATCATGTAGCAGAGAAGAAATATTGTTTCCAAATTGGAACTTGTGATCCCCGCCACAATTAATCCATCAACTACTTCCTTCACTACAAGTATCAACCCTCTTCTATCGATGCCCCCCGGGCACCGGCTTTTCGCGGGTAAGCCGCTGACCAGCTCTTGCCTCCTTGCTGGAGGTGGTAGAAGCTGACGTTACCCTTACTTTGTGAGGCGTAACGAGATCATTAACTAAACCTTTACTTAGGCCTGTCTTCCTTATTCCTTTCTTTCTACATCTCATATTTCCCTTATTTCTCCTTATTTTCGTTCTATAGCCCAAGTTCATAGTAAAGTTTGCGGGGCTGAGGAAACCTTTGGTCACCCGGCTTAAGAGGTTTCTCCAAGTGTCTCCACGGCGGTTCCGCCGTCAACTGATGCACCTTCTTCAGAACAGGTAGTTGGGGAAAGGTGTTTATACATATTTCACGCTTACTATCCTTGGTCTCCATGATCGATGGTGAAATTACCTCCCCCCCAAAAATGTTTAGGACTTGGCTTTCCTACCAACAACGATACAGCCTAACCCCCCCCTCCCCCGGTGTGGAGAACCTGAGTTGAGTTCAACTCACAACCTCCACCATTCGTTGGCAATCCCTGTAACCCAGACTCTGCTGTTGCACTACCCTCTCTTGCCATATGAACCATACTCCCTTCCACCCTTAGTTCCCCCTCCAGCTTCGTTCCCTTATTCTCCATTAACATACTAGTCCTCTTTCCCTATACATCCAAGGCCCAAACTCCTGACCATCCTTCCCCTACACTCCGTCCTTCTTAAACTCCTCAAACTAAGCCGAAAATAACTCGCAATTCTAAACTTCCACTTAATATTCCGCGCCTATTTTCGACCTCAGCCTCAATAGCACTTTCCTGGATAAATCGGTTTTTAGTGTTGAAACTAGCCTCCACAGGGGTCTCCCTGGCCTTAAACCTGGAGCCTTTTTTAAGGTGCCCCAGAGAAAAACCTCAATAGAGAGGTTTGATGTCCAGTCCTAGGCGGATGGGTCCTTACTCCTAAAGTCACGCTCGGCTAAATGCACAAACTTCCCCCTCACTCTCCAAGACCTAATAGTAAATGTAATCTCAGTGACTCAGCACCCCCTCCTCAACTAATTCCAAGGTACCATTTTTGCCAAAGGCCTGCATGACATACCTGTAAAAGGATCTTTTAAAGGAACTCTCTCCTCAGAAATTCTCTGAGATCCAACGCTTTCAACAGAAATTCGGCAATACCAAAGCGCCTACCTTAGTGCTGCTACTCAACTTCAGCTCCTTGGTTCTATCACTCCTACTACATTTGCTGGAGAATAGGTGATCCTCGGAGCTGAATATTCAGCCACCGCTTTAAATACAATTTTTAGTATGTCAACTCTGGATACCGAGCGACAATATATCTGTGCCCGAACTCTGGATCTGCGTTCCAGCTTCACCCTTGCCGAGTAAACCCACACTGCTCAAATTGCTTTAGAGAATACTTAGACTCTTCACCCGACTACCCGGTATACAAATTCCAGTCGGAGGTGCAATGCATCCGGTACTTTGCTTTTCTGAGTGCCCGAGAGGCACTAGAGCAAGAACGTACCCGCACTGTCTCCTCTAGTTCTTTTCCCAACGTCCTCTCCCCTGCTGTCCCCAAAAATACATTTGGCGACACGAGCTCAGCTCGCCCGTCGATCATTACTTCCTCCTTGCACCCCACTAACTCGTTTTCGGTATTAAGAATAACCTTAGTACCGAAACTCAAACATCTTCGATATCCCACATTCACTCGAACCCAGCCCTAGCTCAAGTCGTAAACCCCATCACTGGCTTAAGCACTGCGCTTCCCTTTCAGATATGGATGCCATTCTCCCAGCCTCTCAAGATACCCCTACGGCTAAGGGTCACGCACAAGATAAATATCCCATATCCTCCTTCTCGAAAGATTTCTACCTTCCCAGCCACCCATGTTGCCCACGGAGAACTTTTCGCTCGTCCAGATCTAATTCCTATCAGTTTCAGATTCAATGTAGAACTTCTTGGGTGCTTCACATATCTCTTCCCCCTTTATTCCCTACTTTTCCCAAAACTCTCAGATCCCGGACTCCTCCAATGCCCTTATCCCTGTCAAACACTTACCCTCAACGTCCCCTATCAAACCCTACCCATCAAGTCCTCCCCTAAATCCAACCCCCCAGGCCCCTCCCCAGGATCCTCCTCAAAAGCCAACTCCCCAGGCTAACCCCAACATCTTTTTCTTCTGGTCCGTTCCCCGAAACTCTTTCTCCAGACCTCTCCACGCTCTATCCGTCTTGCTTCCCTCTCCCAGACTCTCTCTTCGCTGTTCCCTGAAAAAAAATCCCCCGATTAGTCACATTTCACTACTGTTCCTACCTTTCCGCCGTGCCCTATCTTCTCTACCACGCTCCCCTCTCCCCACACCGCCCTCAGTGAGTTCAGGCTAGCTCAAGAGTTAGGATCCCTTAGTCCTCCTCATAGGCAGCATAGTTCTCTGATCCCGCCCTTTTGTCCAAACGTTAACTCTCATTTCCAATTTTGATTCCATTTTAACTCTCTCACTGTAATCCATTGGAATTGCCGTGGTCTAATGGTTAACTTGGAGAGCATTACTTACATTCTAACTTCATATAAAACTAGCTGCCTATGCCTATGCGACTGAGTGGCTGCCAGATCTCTAGAGTCGTAAGTTATCTTCCATTTCTCTCTTCCACTCGCGGCAGATCTGGGCGTGGCGATGCAGCCATTCGCATCTATTCACCTGGCCATGTCACCATATGACCATCCGAACAAACCTCCATGCAGTGTCACTCCACCATTTCCTAGAAAGACTATAATCTGACACGCTTGCTCGGAATACATCGCGTCTAATCTCCTATCCTTTATGGTTGAGCTCTCCTTCTCCTGTTCAAAAACTGTATCACCAACCTATATCAACCCTTTCATTGAAGCTCACTCCTGCCTGGATCTCTCTCTTGTCTCTGATGAAGCGCTGCTGGACATTTCTTAGGAACGGCCGAGGAAGATTTCGGTAGAGACCACTTTTCCGTTTCTTTATCGTTCCACCACAACAGCCCTTCATTCTTGTGACAGAGGTGGCAATTCCTCAGGGCGGAGTGATATCTCAATAACAGCGACAAGGCCCGCCCTCATAGTGTATATGACTTTCTCACGGTTGATGTTGTCCTAGCCTTCAGCACTTTTATAATATTCAAATCACTCCACTCTCGGCCGCTTCCCTGATGGTCCCCTGAGTGTAGTGAAGCAGTTTGCGCTAAGGCGTGTTAAACTCTCTGATACTAGTTCAACTGTTTCCCTCAACATAAGATCTAAATAAACCATGCCATAGCAGTTCTCCCTTCTAGCCTCATAGAGGTCCGCCGTTCCTCTTAGGAGGCCTATGTGTCAAAAATTTCAAATTCTTCCTCCCCTAACGACCTCTGGCGCCGGGTTTACGGTATTGCCGGTAAGCCTGTCCCATTGCCAGACATGTTCTTAGACATTTCGATTTGCTTTTGTTTGAAAGAGGAAGGAGTTGTTGATGAGAGTCTAGCTCTCCACTTCGCTTCAATTTAAAAATCTTCAGAGAGATCATTTTCGGCCCCTTCACCAATCACAAGAAAGGAGGATTACAATCACCTTTTCAACATAAGTGAACTGCAACACGCTCTTTCCTTCAGTCGAGAAGGAAGAATAGTTTTGGTTTTACAAATTAATGATTTTTTATAGTTTTGGTCCACAGGATATTTTCTAGTTTTTTTTCACACGGGTACATCGTTTTTATTAACAAAGAAAGTAGTGTCCATAAAGATATGTCTAGAAATACCTACTTAATTATTTATTTATCCAAACTAAAATAACAATATAACCTAGGTTAGTTTGGATTATTTTAGGTTGGATTAGTTTATAATGAATTTGTAGTTAGTTCGGGACCTGACCCCATTTTTATGGTACAAAAGCGATGCGCGCCATTGGAAAACAACGGTAATGAGGGAAAACACAATTTCGAGTGTTTTCATTGACCTCTTTTCCTCAAATAATCTCGCATAAACTAATCTTAAAAAATATCCATTTAGTGTTTAGAGGTCTTCCTTTTTCAAGTGATATGTCATCCTTCTTGAGAGCTTTATCCTTGTCATTCTAATACATGAGTAGAGGTAGTCTCCTAATTTGAATGTGTACTCTCCTATTGTATGGGTTCCGCTGTGGGTCTCGACTCGTTTTTCGCAACAAGGCCTCAGGTCCGTTTAGTTTGGTAGTAGATAATTAAGGAAGGCTTTTGTTCGGTATTTGCTGGTTTCATTCCCTGGGTTAATAACTTCCTTGATTATTCTTTCATATGTTGGTTAGGCTATGCTCGTTGTGTTCTTGTAGAAGAGTTTTATGATGCTTTCTCTGTCTGGATTCTAGAGATTTGAGGAGCCGTAAAATACCGTCGGTTAATCTTGTTGCTTAATGTTAACTGTACAGCGTGATTACTGAATCAGTTGTTAATGAGTTCCTGGGTAGCGCCCTCAACCTCATTAAGCGTAAACAACCTTTGGGAGCAGGAGAGAAAGCACACTTAATATACTTTTGCGTTAATGACATTTTTTGTAGCGTTTTTGGTATGCATTCACCTTTTAGATTCACCCAAAGGCCTAGATTGGTGGCTTCAAACTATATTTGTCGTTACATTGTAGTTGTAGTTTCTGATCAGGGTGTCTAAAAATTGGGAGTTAGCTTGGCTTCGTTTAATGAAATAGCTAAGGGAAAAAAAATATTTAAAGACTTTTACGAGTTTATGTATTTCTTCTTTGCATTCTACATTTATGTGAACATATTTCGTGTATCTATCTACAGTATATAAGGGGCTTCGATAACTAAGAGAAAACACCTTTTTCGACGGTTTTCCCATAGTAACTTATCCATTTGAAGATACACATCATCGATGAGGTCGTAGAATGAAACTCCAGAGATGGAAGATGGGAAAAGTAATTTTAGGGAGGCTCTAGTTATGCCGATCTAGAGGCGATCAATGAGCCTGTAAAGTCAGGGGTGCTCTATGGTGAACACTCGAATCCCATCCTTTCTTTGACGGTTGTATTTTTATTTAAAATGTTTGCATGGTTATTGTGAATTCCTTGTGATATTATATATTTTGTTATTTCTTTCTTTCATCCCGAAGTTCATATGGGGCTAGCCTACAGTGATCGGCCTATAGGTTCTCTATAACATCTTCTGTGGCTACGTGGACAGTAGGTTAGAAGTTACAGTGTCGTCCTGAGAAGCGAGGCGTAGTTTATGGGGCAGGTTCAAATCCCTATCATTTTCTCAAGGTGTGTAGTTTTAATTGAAATGCTTTCACCGATATTGCGCATTCTTTCTAGTTTTACACTATATTTTATCTTTCTATTTTTCTAAGATTAATATGAAGTTAATCTACTTCACTCGGCTTAAAGTCTATTTTAAATCATACACTATTGTGGATGTAGACTGTAGTTTAGTGGTTAGAGTGGTAGCATGAAAAGGGAGGAGTGCTGGATGGTGAGGTTTCGAATCCTGACTATTTCTTTGACGGGAATAGAGATTTATTCAAATTGTTTCTAGGGTTATTCTGAATCAGCCATTATTAACCTGTTTGTTGTGATTTGATGTTGAGTTCATAAAGCGCTAAGTTACACTGCTTGACTTAATAAGCTATAATGGAGTATCTCAGGGTGGGGAACATGGAATGGAGACTACGAGTAGTAGTTGGATCGTTGGCCTGAATAACGCTTGATCGTGCGGGTTCGAAAAATCACTATCAGAACGCTTGATGGTGCGGGTTCGAAAAATCACTATCAGAACGCTTGATGGTGCGGGCTAGAAAAATCACCATCAGAACGCTTGATGGTGCGGGTTCGAAAAATCACCATCAGAACGCTTGATAGTGCGGGTTTGAAAAATCACCATCAGAACGCTTGCTGGCGTGGGTTCGAAAAATCGCTATCAGAAAGCTTGATGGTGCGGGTTCGAAAAATCACCATCAGAACGCTTGCTGGCGCGGGTTCGAAAAATCACTATCAGAACGCTTGATGGTGCGGGTTTGAAAAATCACCATCAGAACGCTTGCTGGCGTGGGTTCGAAAAATCACCACCAAAACGCTTGATGGCGTTAGTTCGAAAAATCACCATCAGAACGCTTGCTGGCGTTGGTTCAAAAAATCACCATCAGAACGCTTGATGGCGTTGGTTTGAAAAATCACCATCAGAACGCTTGATGGCGTTGGTTTGAAAAATCACCATCAGTACGCTTGATGGCGGGGGTTAAAAAAAAAATCACCATTCTCATGACATGTATATTTTTATTTTTAAATTTAGCTTCTTTTGGCGGCCGCTAACAAAGGCACAGCAGTCGAAATTGCAAACATGCTTGATTTTATGCTACTTTAAAGACATCAGGCGAGAAAGAAAAAAAACCCCTAAAACAGCAAAGCAAAACGAACAAAAGGAACAAATATAGAAAGGATAATAAACAACAAACACACACACATGCTGGAGGGCGGCAGGCTTGTTGGAAATAATATTTTCCGAATATAAAAGTTTACTAAAAACTAAATACAAATTATAAAAATCTATAACTTTATTACTTATACTACGATTGGATTAAATATACAGATTTTAGTATTAAATAATATTTACACTGCTTAAATCTTAATATATGTATACAAACTTTGCACAGAGTAATTGGGCTTACAGTACAAGACGTATAGGAACAATCTCCGGCACTGGAAATCAATCCCACAATCTAAAGCGTTTCAGACTGGGAAAGGGGGAACTACATAATTAAGATCACAAGAACAAAATCAAATGAGATAGATTAGTTAACAAATCTGTAACTTATAAACAACCAAATGACTCAAATCTAGACAATGGGTTGGTTGCCCTTCTAATTCACTCCTCCCTTTTCGTTCCGTCATAAGAGGAAAACGTGGCAGTTAGTTCGTCCTGAGGAAGCGAATGATTGTTAACCATATTGTCGCATAAATTTGCGACACCCTGAGGCCGTGGAGAGGGGACAAAATAATAATTGCAAACATTTATATACAATTAGATAGATATACAAATTAAAAGATTGAATGTAAATTAAATAAAAATTGAATCCAACAAATTATAGTTTAATATAAATAAAGTAGAATTACGGGTCTCCATCTTGACCCAGAATAATGATTCTAATAATCTTCCGCTTCTGCAAAGCCAAACGACGAGTCAGAGGACCTCGAGAACCCAGGGTAGGAAAAGAGAAAGAGCCTAAGGCTTGATTTCCATTAGAGACTTCTAATATTCAATTTGAATACCTTGTAAATTCTGCCGTTCTAGTATCTGCAAGTTGATTTGTTGACCGACCTGCAGAGGGCAAATCCGCAGATGGATGTGAAATCACTTCGTCTTCAGTGTCACACACCGCAATTCCCATCTTGTTCCTAATGGAGCTCCACTATAAACTTAATCTGTCACTGTAGACGAGGAGAGTCACTCTTTACCAGGACCACATCGCCAATGTGAGGAGATAAGCGCTGGGTTGATTGGTACGAGTGTCTCTCTATTACCACCATAAAGTTCTCGTTCTGCCAAGTGCCAAAGCTTGATAGCGAAGCCCGTTCCACCTGTCTTTGCATTTAACTCAGGGCAAACAAGAAGTCGAATTCAGGATACTGGTCCTTGATTTTCTCTTGTATGTATAGGGAATTAAATCCTAATTAAATCATAAGGAGTTAGTGGGTCTATGTAGTGCGTGAAACTCTTTTGATACATATGTAAGTCAAGGAGCGATAATTAAGGAAGTTCTTTACCTTGGTAAAGAGGGTCAAGAGTTTATCCTGCCAAACTATTATATTCCCTACTATTGATTTTAAAGTCTTGTTCGTAAAGTCTATGAGACCTCGCACAACCTTGTGTACCCAGGAGCCTGAATGGATAAAAAATTCATTTGATTCATTTAAGTTTGCAAGTCATAAGTAAAGCATCTAAATTTATTGACACTGTTCGAAATGTAGCCGTGTTATCAGAATATATGTTGTGAAAAACTGAAAATCTCGCCTTGAGTTTCCGGAATGAGCGTAGAAATGATTGCTGAATTCCCTCCGCAATCAATTCCAGTTGAATAACTCGCGTAGTTGCAAGAGTGAATTTGCGATAATGCTCCCTCAGGGGCCTCAACATGCACCTAACAAACGGGAGTAATTATTATGAAGGAGGCCCGCATCCTTCAAAAACTCCATTAATTCACAATCAGGATTGCAATAAGACATTCCGAGAACAAAGGAAAAGTGGTAACGACCGTGATAATCCCTATACCAGAATAGGAAGCCTGCGCAAAACTTCCCCAGATAAGAACCTTCATCAAAAATGTGCTAGGGAGTGTGGTAGATGTCATCAGGGTAAGGTTTATGGAAATACTTCATCAAAAAGCGCTGTGTCCAGCAAATTTGCCTATTTCGGAAGCTAGAAACACAACCTGAAACCCAACCTGAAACCGTAGGCTGTCTCTCAACCTTTTGTTATTCAGCACGAAAGGCCGACCTGCACCATGCGATGTGGTCAGATTGGAGAAGGACAAACCACTGGTCTAGTTGCCCAGTTCGGGCAATCCGTTTGACGTCCTCATCAACGTGCTCATTTTCCGCAGTCCTTACGTTTCCAGGAATATATCATAAGACAATCTCAATATCGTCCCGACAGGTAACATCTGTGACGTTACAGATACTGAAAATCAGGCAGTGCTGCGATTCCAATACATCAACAGCACTCAGACGTTCTCTGTTAGACGATATAAATCATAGAGTTCGTTCCCTAAATAGGACACGGCGCGTAATCTAGCGTGTCGTTCAGGGTATTTCAACCAACTTTGCCGTGAAGAGAGACGCAGAGAATGATAGAGTCTTGTCTGGTTCAAACATGGGGAAGAAGGTGAGAAAGCCGACCTTCTCTTCGTAACTGGAGCCATCCGTGTACAATTGACGGCTCCATCGTGACATAAAATGTCTTCTAAGAAATACCTAATCAATAATCCACATTCTGTAGTAGGTATGGGAACTGAAGCATGGCGAAAAGTTTAAAGTTAGTACCCTCCTTTAGGCGTCCTGATCTGAACCAGCTGTGACACTGGCAAGCCCGAGAACTATGACGAGGTTTCGGAAGAGTCTTATCATTATAAAAACAAAAGGATTAATGTATGTTTAGCGTTTCATGTCAAGATTGCCAGTAGAGGAAAGTAGAGCAGTTGGCGACCGTAGAAGTAGATGATCTTGCGCATAGAAGCGCATGCTGCAAAGTGAGCGGCATCTCTCCAGCACCGAGAAAAATGCTTTTTACCAGGAAAGTACCGAAGGTACCGGTTCCCAAATCAGAGACTGGCGGATCGAATTCACCTCCCGCAATTCACGCTCGCTGCAGGTGCTTGAACTCTCCTCTACTCTAGGTTAGAACGAACAAAGTAGTGGTAAAAAAGTAGAAGCTTAATCCTATCCGCACCCCAATTTCTGAACGCTACGGAACAAAAAATTTAAAAGTGGCCCTAATGCTTCAAATGTGCATCTTCGAGGTTAAGCGTCGGTCAAAAAAGAAACCAATGACACGAAGCGACTGTGCCACATCCAGGTGGGCTCAATCAGGAATATATCATGGTAGTGTAGAAGCCTTAGATTACTGCAGCAGCGCAATGCCTTAGTCATGGTTAAAGAAAACCATAACTCGTGCTGTTCGGCATAGCGAGAGATGCAGTTCAGAGCCTGTTGGAATCGACGCTCCAAGGTAGGCATCTGGGCCGCACCAAAGGAGATCGAAAGGTCGTCTATGAAGAGTGTAGCAAGAACCTTTTCTGTTAGTACCAAGTTGAACTGTTGCTGTTCAAGATAAAGAGAGCGACATTGTAGGCATTTAACTGCAGGGCGCTCTCTTAATACTCTATTGGACAGTAGAGAACTTCCACTAATCGTACGTGGAATGGCTCACAGTTTTATTTGGCTTCATCCTATTTTATCCTATGAATCACAGTCCATCCATCGAGATTGCCCAATTTTTCTTGCATTGGCAAATTTCTGCAGTATCTTTAGGGTTTATTTATGTATAAACGGGTCAAATTCAGAATTTCTTTCGTCTTTTCTTCTAACAATATTTCTCTTCCTATTCCAAGTCAGACTTTTTAATATTTTTATATTTAAGTTGCAATGAAGCACTTAGTATATGATGCAGTTATTATATCAATCTCTCGCCCCATTTATTCTGCATAGGGAATGCTAGGGGACGCTCCTCATTCACACAAAGCAATATATCCAATAGGCTAATTAGATGAAGCTAATTGCTTGACGTGGATGAAGAGCATTCTCCACCGTGCACCATGCAAAATAAATGGGGCAAGAAATTACTATCGTAACCCCAGTTCATAACTTTTATTACTTTTATTCTTTTTCTTACATGTTACCTATATTTGTATTCTTTTCCATGCATTTCTTTTATAGCTAATGCGGGGTAATTTCTAGCGCATATCCTTCTATGTATTTCTGACTTCTTTTCTGCATGTTTTTTATGTTTGGTAGCCGTGACCAGAGAGCTAGTCACGCCCCAGCTCTCTAATTTGCTACATTAATCATGGTAATAAGCAAACCCTACAGCCTCTTACTAGTCATCTTCTAAGTCTTTTGAAGTCATCCAAAAGAATTCTTGATGCTTTACTCTCGATTGGTAGATGATGTCATCAACGACTGATTATAATGAAGAGCGACTCACACAGCGCGCAAAATGCTCTTGAGGTATTCTGATGAGTTCCTATACATGTAAGGGTGGCGTAAAATGAGCGCATTGACAAGGCCACATAGGTGTCTGTACAGATTGAGCGACTGGATCGGTGTTTTTCTCTTTAAATGATTCCTACATGGTACGAATAAAGACAACCTTTCACGTTGCGTGCCAAAAAGATGGGAAACAGGCCATGACGTTTAACGTTGCGTACCAGTGCGGTTCGACTTTTCAGGTCGACCTAAAACCCAGTACCTAGACAGGATAAAGCCGTTTTTTTGTCGTCTCTGAATAGGAGGACGTAGCATCATTAGATGAGGCGCATCCCCGAACCCTTCTGATAATAGTGCTTTGTCCCACAGATGGTAAATCACTTGCTTGGTTGAATATCCTAGTATGGGAGAAATTCGTGATTGCTACCTGTTCCATTACGGGGACGTGCAGGCTCCCTACTACCTATCCCGATTCTTTAGGAGGAACTACTGAACATTGGAATGTGGTATGATTGAGTTTTTGTAGGAGATTGTCCTCTTCGATAATATTTATTTATTTAAATTGTTGGCTACACTCTCGGGCTCTGGAAGGACGTGCTCTTACTTTCAACACCATAGCATGTAGTGTTAATATTGTTTTTTCTTATTTTAGTTTTTGACTGATTTCAACTAAAAATAGGAATTTTGTGGAATTTCAGTGGTTGTGCGCTCAATGGAAATTGCCAGAAGAGCTAAAAAAAATAATTTTGTTCCTCGCAGCGCACGAGCATTTTTTTTTTTTACTGTACTCTTAAACTCTGTGCTGTTAATTTACCTCTTATTTTACAGGTTCCTCTAAGGTAAAATTTTGTTTTAAAACAAAAAAACAGAAGTTTTTTCGAATTAAAAAGAACAATTCGACCTTCTTCCTTCTTATCATTCCTATTAAAGGAGCAGTATATGGAAATAAAACCTTAGTAGAATGAATGCTTTATTCGGAAGCTAGTTTTGGATGTGCGTACTGATGATGGACGTTTACGTTCCTCCGAAACTAGTTTCCGAATAAATTTTCCAGTATACTACGGTTTATCTCCATTGTCAGAACCATTAATCTAGGAATTTACAAAATGTGTCGGAGCCTCAAAGTTATAACAACTTTATCGTGTTATACAATGCTTTTGAGAACTATATAATACTAAATATTTGTTATGTTTATTACTTTTTGACATATGATTATTGATGGTCTCCTCAGTTTAAATAAATTGGATTTCTCGTTTCAATTCATCTCAAATTGGTTTCGTTAAAAAATAATTCAAATTAGCGACTTTCATTGGCGTCTGAGAGCAAGACCTCGGCTCCAAGAGGATACATCAGTATCCCATCAATGCTACTCGTGGTAAAACTGCGCCACTACCCCTAATATGTTAAATGCCAAGGACAGTGTCCGATATCTACTAATACACGATTATATAACCCTACATACAACCTCCCACAAACATCCAAACATTTTGTGAAAAATTTGTATGGGCGATGCCTTTATCCCCTCCCAACGCGCTTAAAACCCAACATATTCAGAACATAGCCTGAGATCTCGTTCGCCTGAAGGATACGGCGTTGGGTCTCCCCACCTAGATACTGTGATCGATTCCTGCGGGCAGTCATCGTCACTCCGTTCTTCGCGCGGCGCGTAACAGATCGATCTTCCTCCCTAGGAACACATCACTCTCCCGTCCTAAACACATCTCTCTTTCTTCCTGAAACCTACCGAGCAAGTTTCTACTTATAGACCCGTTAGGTGGTGGAAAGACTACTCTTGCTCTTACTGTCCCTTGCTCCAATAACCCCAAAGAGGAACCGCCCATGGTGCTCTCGGACTTGTCAGCGATTCTCATTCTGATCTTTATGTAAATTTCATTATACGCTCTGGGGGCTTCGTGAAAAATTAAAAGAGAAGAGGGCTGCAATTAACTATGTCCATCTTTGGCACACCTCAGATACACGTAGTGCTGGATGTCTGAGAGTACCCTGCCTACTGACATAGGGGGAAAACTATAGGACAAGTGGAAATAAGATAAAGTTACCAAACTAAAGCTAATAGAGTGAATTAATAAATGGCAATTTACATTCCGTTATTTCCCTCAGATTACCTACAAAAACTCAGAACCCTGAACTTCATGAGTAGCTGTATAATACGACATTGAGAAAAACAGAACCTGAATAGATTCAATAAATTAAATTAGTGAGGAAATTCACTTCTTGACGTGAATTAAATCATATTAATTCAGTTATTCATTTTTCTCTTGTTCTTGACTGCTTAAATAGTTTTTGTTTCCTTGTCCTGATTATTTTTGCTTCTTCTTTGGCACTATTACCTTCCCATTTGATACTGAAATGCTCATCAGCATTAGCGATCATAGTGCCAATATTGTCCTTGCTGTGTCCACTTTGGCACGTTAGCTTTCATTGGCACTTGAATCTGATACGGAGGGTTTGATTACTTTGTCTTTGCCTCATCGGCAGTAGAGGATTTTTATTTCAATCCTTATCAGCATTAAGCATTTATACCATGCCTATTTACGTATTTATCCTTTCTTATACCTTTCCTTTCTCACAGTTGTTTTGTTCTGAGTGAACGCGTCTGATATTGCTATGCCATTTGCCATTCTCTCCTATTTACCTGGTATTTGGTATTACGTCTCTTTAGGATATGTCAATAAATGCTCTATATTGTCTGACATATGAAAGGTATTTTCTTTGCATAAAATGTATACATGTAAAGATAATAAATTTAGATGGTAATCGAAGTAAAAAAATGTAAAAACAACAGAAAAGTCAAAGTACTGAAGGGTAATGCCTAAAAGATCGCCTTTAGCTCAACATCTTGGGTCTGCGAACTTCTAAACTCACTTTAAACGGCATCTGCACAAAGCGTAACAAAAACGAATGCTAGAAGGATCGTAAAGGAAAATCAGTAAATTATACCACGAAACAGACATTAACAAATATACTATGATCCCAAAGCATCATTTTAAGGGCATGTGGGTAGAGGTTGGCAGAGTGCCACACAGTGCCACAGAATGAAACGGCAACCAAGGTTCTGTTTCTATCATTTTTTGGTGTATGATCAGTAGCCTTCTGTATATGGATTCGGACAAGTGATATTGAGCAATAGTAACTTAGATATGCCCTTATATATAAATATTAATATTTATTAAAAGAATTTAGTGTTTTTTGCGATAGTTTACCACTGAATGCAAACATAATTGTGCTTTGATTTCTTCGTTGGTGCATCCTATAAAGTTCACTCATCCCAAATCTTGAAATTTTGAAATGAAGGCCACGCGTCGCTGCCTCAGTACTGTAGTGAATGGTTCTAACCAAAACAAAATTAGTCTTCCTACCATTTATTTACTGTTGATTCATGCGAAAATAGATGAAAGCTAATTATTCTATTAGGGACTAACATTTATATCCTCACTTGGGGACTAATATATAGCTAAAAGTTGTACAGGACATTTCTATGCTTTAAACCTTTATAGTAGACCTAATATTGCAGTGTCCAATGACCTTTGATGAGATATTAGTATTTGACATCGTAAAAGACACTCTTTACCTCTCACACCTTACATTATGTATCATTCTTTCAACATAATTTAAGTTCATGCGGTCGTATTATGACATTTCATAGAAGATTGGAGTTCTTTCAGGTTCTAGTATGATGGCTTGATGTTGTCATCTTAACTTTTGTCTATATTCTTGTTTTGTACAACTTATTCAAACTTTTTTCTGAATTGTTCTTTCTTTAAACGTTTTACTTTCAGTTCGAATGCTTTTATTTGTTACACCTGGTTCCTTCATATTTTCAATAAGTACAAATTTTATAGAAAGGGCAATTTTTTAATTTATATACTTTTCTCGAAACCCTTGTGTGTTTAAATAAAGCACAGAAATTTTCTACTCAGTCACATCAGGAGATATGGACTCATTGAAGATAACATTAAAATCGATGTCCTATTTATAGAATTTCTTTCAAATTTATTTCTATTTGGTCTTAGCGTAAATTAAATATTGTGATTTTGAGTGCCCGAGCTTTCCAGCTCCCGTGTTAACGAGGCTTGCGAATAATTTCCTTCAGCCCCAAGCTTTCCGAGTGGACAAGGTCTGTTCTAGCAATCTTTCTTACTCAGTGATCTAATCAACGCCCTATTCTTCGTGTTTGCGTCTTCTTTCTTCATCTATGCAGATGTTTTCTCTTTGTCTATTCAGGATGAATATTTTTCACGCATTTTCACATATTTTCACTTCAATTAATTTCGCCCCACTAAATGAATTTCCTTTCAAAAAATTCGTCTGGGAACTACATTATTGGTTTTGGTATTCTTCATCTAGTTTTTAACCCTTTCTTCTTTTTGTTTTACTCATTCTCTCTTGCCTAAAAAAATAGTCGCTGGTTCAACAAAACTTACGGTGGGAGTCAAATTCATATTTTCTGAGCATTTCTTCATTTCGTACAAATTTTTTACTTTCGCTTACTAGATTTAATCAATAATAATATGATTCATTGTAAGAGTTACTGAAACATTTAAATATTCTTTTACCCTGTTTCTGTCAGTGTATTTCACAGAATTACATATAAATAGAACGGTAAGACCATAACATCCACTCGAATCCTGTCCAGAAGAGAGAAGAAAAGAGAAAAGATCAGAATAAAAGGCAAAGGGGGGCTATAAATTATATATATAAGCTATAAAAAATATTACTTTTTTATTAATTTTATATGTTAAAGCAATATTTCGTATTCGTGTTTTGTTATTATTTACTCTTTCTTCCTTCTTTCACATTTGTAACTTTACTAAGGAAACTATTTTATAATTAATGTCCATCACGTCGCAACCATTCAAATTTTCGTCTTTACTAGTGGACGGGGGAGGTTCTTTCGCCTTTCTTGGCCTCTTTTAATAAAAAGGGGAGAAACGTTGGTCGAATGAAGGGTTTGCTTCCTCATCTCTCCTACGAGAAGTGGAGGATCCTATTTCGGAACGAGGCTAGATCCTCTTTTCATTTTCGTGATTCTCCCACTTAGGTGGTTGCGTGGTTGGGATAATGATCAAGGGCTGGGTGTTAGTATGCGACAATACCCTATGATAAATAAAGGTGCTTGAAAGAAAGTGAAAAAAGTATGAGAAAAATAAAAGAAATAGACACGTCAGGTAGGGCATACAAAACTTTGAACCACAGTCATTCTAATCTACCATAATTTTTGCACTAAAACGAATTAAATAAGATGGTATCTGATATATATATATATATATATATATATATATATATATATATATATATATATATATATATATATATATATATATATATATATATTCAAATTTTGTTAAAGACCATTGTGTATTTTGCCTTAATTAATTTCCCTTGGCAACTTTCTCTTCTTCTATCTTTTTTATTTCATGTAGATTGTGGATTATTTGTCCAGTATTCATCTCTTTTTAAATGAATGTGTTTGGTAAAAAACAAACTAAATTGCTAAGCTTTTGATCTTATTCGATCATCTTCAGAGCGTTATGGAATTTCTTGCCTTGGACCGATTTTAAATGTGAGTTAAGTTTAAGCGTCTAATGATTTTTTTCTTTTTCTTTCAGATTTATCAACTTCAGTCTTTGGCAATTTCAACCATGGAAAGATTAACAATCGAACAACGTGTTAAAGTTATCGAAGCCTATTACGAAAATGAACGTTCAAACAGAAACGCATTTCGTGCACTTTGCGATATTTTTGGTCAACATAATCGACCAACCGAGAGTGCAATTGGGAAAATTGTTCGTAAATTCAAACAAACGGGGTCGGTGGCAGATATGAAAACGCCATTGCGTGCTCGTTTACGCTGTTCAGCTGAAAACATTGCTGCAGTGCGTGAAAATGTGGCCGAAGATCCAGACACCTCTATTCGTCATCGCGCGCAGGAATTAAACCTCTCCACAACAACGTTACATCGAATTTTGACAAAGGATTTGTCTCTACACGCTTACAAAATTCAATTGACACAAGAACTGAAGACTGCTGACCATTCTAAACGCCGTATATTCGTCAATTGGTTGCACGAGCAAAGACAAGCCGATGATGATTTTTCGCAAAAAATCATCTTTAGTGATGAAGCCCATTTTCATCTTGGTGGATTCATTAATAAGCAGAATTGTCGCATTTGGGCTGATAAAAATCCCAGGAAGATTGTTGAAAAGCCACTACATCCACAAAAGGTCACTGTTTGGTGTGCATTTTTTGCTATCGGAATCATTGGGCCGTATTTCTTCAAAAATGATGCCGGGAATTCTGTTACGGTGACAGGCGAGCGATACCGTGCCATGATAACCAACTTTTTATGGCCTGAATTAAATTCTATGGATGTCGAAGATTTGTGGTTTCAACAGGAAGGTGCCACATGCCACACAGTCAATGCAACAATGGCTTTATTGAATGAGAAGTCCCGGGTCACATCATCTTTCGAAACAGCGAGGTCAATTTGGCACAACGATCGTGTGACTTGACGCCTTTAGATTTCTTTCTTTTGGTCATCTCAAAAGTAAGGTCTATGCCAACAAGACAACAAAAATTCAACAGCTGAAGGATGAGATAATAAGGCATATTGGTAAGATCAAGGAGTAACTATGTAGGTACGTCATCAAAAATTTTCACCATCGAGTGGAGGTGTGCGGCCGAAGCCTTGGCGGAAATTTAGGCGATATTATTTTTTGCACATAATTGCCATGACTTAAATAACATGATCCAATAGTGAAATCAATAAATTTTCACCAATAACACTGTTTTATTTACTGCTAACTTTGATCCGTCTTAATGGAACACCCTATATATATATATTTATATATATATATATATATATATATATATATATATATATATATATATATATATATATATATATATATATATATATACACCTTAGAAAATTATCTTCAAGAAAAGAAAGATGTAATGAAATGATGAAATTTTCTACAGAAAAGTTCTCGCGCAACCTTTATTGACAATGCAGTTAAAGAAACATCTCAATAAATATTGTTATATTGTCACATATATTTTCGAGCACCTGCTTACAAAGAAGGGATATATAATTATTGAAACTTTTGTTGTAAAATTCAACTGGTTTGCTATCAAAGAAGTCTTTAGCTTTAGTTTTCAGTTTTTAATCATTTGCAAATCTTTTGCTATTCAAGAAGTTTTGCATTGCCCGGAATAGATGGTGGCCTGTTAACGCAGTTCTGGCGAGTACTGTAGGTGAGGAAGACCTTCCCATTCCAGCTCTGGTAGTTTTCCACGGGTATGAATTAAACGTGATGTCGGCCGTTATTATGAAGAAACATGACCTCAGTCTATTCTGGTCTTTTCTGCGAAATTGCATCTGCCACCAGTTGCAGTTGTTAACTGTATAATTGAGCTTCGATAGACTAATTTCACCTTTGTCTGTCCAGCTTCTTTAGCGTGCGATATTCGAGTTAAACACCATTCCTCATCTGCAGTAACCACTTTGATCAGCAAATCAAAATGAAATTTCTTGGAGAGTAATGTCATGCAAGCGTCCATGTGGCGCTGACGGTTGAAGTCGAAGTCGGATCAGCTTTGAACAGGCGTAT
This sequence comes from Ceratothoa steindachneri, assembly GCA_963969495.1. Taxonomy (NCBI): domain Eukaryota; kingdom Metazoa; phylum Arthropoda; class Malacostraca; order Isopoda; family Cymothoidae; genus Ceratothoa; species Ceratothoa steindachneri. Next base: position 40,694,290 of record OZ018330.1, on the reverse strand, counting down.
AAGCAGTCATTGTCAATAAGTGAGGGTCGACCACTTCTTGGATGATCTTGGAGATCAAATTGGCCACGCTGAAACTTCTTAAACTAATTGTAGGCTGTATGAAGATTTATTTAATCTTCTCCAAATGATTGTTTGATACGACGTTGCAATTGGGTAGCGTTTTGGCCGTAGATGTAATCATAGAGTAAAAGAGTACGTCGCTGTTTACGAGAAAAAGTTATTTGATGAGTAATTTTGAAATCTTAGATATCATAAAAAGGGCGTCCAACTAATTACTGTGTAGTGGCCTAGGCTATTTAGGAGATAGATCAATGTACACTTTCAAGCGAGGCCTAGGAAGGACTATGCTAGTGCAAATTAACTAGTCGTATACCTTGTATAAGCCCCCAAAATAATGATATATCTTTATATATATATATATATATATATATATATATATATATATATATATATATATATATATATATATATATATACAAAAATTACGTACAGGGATGGGATTCGAACCGTGCACACTGAGGCAGCGAGCAACCGCTTTGACACTCGGCTACTCGGAAGACAAAAAATCTTCCGAATGTTTGCGAATTAGGAAATAACATTTCCTAAGAAAAATTATCCTGTTTTTCCGTTTCTTGCAATTTGCTGGATTCATTTCATCATTCTTTCGCGTTCATGAAAGATTTATACATTGTATATTCGCCGCGAGTTTACCTCAACTCTCCTTTGTCCTTCGAATTCCCTAGTAATTTCTCTCTCTTTCATAGCCCCGATCGACCTTGCGAAGCGTAACTTAGAAGCTTGTTTATTCGGAAGATTTTTTTGTCTTCCGTGTAGCTGAGTGGTCTAAGTGACGGTTTAATTGAGATCAAAACGGTTGCTCGCTGCCTCAGTGTGCACGGTTCGAATCCCACCCATGTACTGAATTTTTGCGAATTAGGAAATAACATTTCCGTATATATATATATATATATATATATATATATATATATATATATATATATATATATATATATATATATATGAGGAATTAAACCACATTCTCCGAAGACAATTTAATTCAGAACAGTTTCGGTGTATCTCACACCCTTTTTCAACTGACACTGGATAGAAAATATTAGAAAAGTGCTTACAAACATAACACGGGGTCAGGTCGTGAAAGATCCCCTCTTTATTTTCTTTTTTTTTCCTCAATCCCCTACTTTTTGCTAATCAGGGACGGGGGAGTTAGGCCTAAACATATTGAAGGGCTGACATTTTACTATTTTGTTTATTTGCTTTCGTATTACAGGGTAAAAGAAAATTGACCCTCAGATATATTTAAATTAGGAACTGACGATATCAAGCTAGATTCTACGATTCTTCTCTTAACATAGTTAGCCGATTTAAATACCATTTTACTTCCATTGAAATCGATCGAATGATTCATGTCTACATATAACATGGCAAAATATTCCACTGCTTTGGCTGCCCACTCTAATATCTCTTTTGTGTTCGTACAATCTCTTGTCTAGATTTCTCCCCGTTTCCCCTATATAAACTTTATGGCAATTGTTGCATGGTACTGCATATACTCCTATGTTATGATGTTCTTTGGGTTTCCTGGCCATCATCAATTGGTTAAAGGAATGATTATATTTGAAGGCTAGATTAATACCCGCTTTTCCAAATATGTCCTTTAAACTATTTAATTTATTATTAAATGGCAATGTTATACATTTGTTGAAGTCATTAGTGCGGGAAGGCTTATTGCCATAGAATGTTTTCCTAGCTGCAAAATGTGCAGATGATATAACCCAATCGGGGTAATACAAATTAGAAAAAATGGTCCTGATAATGACAATTTCTTCATCTAAATAGGAAGGATGACATATTTTATATGCTCTAAGGAAAAGGTTAGAAATTACCGATTTTTTAACAGTATTATCGTGAAACGAAAAATAATGTATATAGGCATTCGAGTGGGTTGGTTTCCTATAAACTTCAAGTTTTAATTCATGGTGATCTTTATTAATGAGGACATCTAAAAAGGGTTATCTATTATCATATTCCCATTTATATTTAAATTTGATGGAGACATGCAAATTATTCAAATTATTAAAAAAGGTATCAAAATCATGGCCATTAGGCCATACAGAAAATACATCGTCAATGTACCTTAACCATATAAAGTTAGGGGGAGAAATTGTGGGAGGAGTTCAGTCTCAAAATATTCCCTGAAGAGACATGCCAATATCAGAGATAAACTATTTGCCATGCTAAGGCCAAATATTTGTCTATAAAACTCATTATTTACTCGAAACACATTGTCAGAGACATAATTCAACTATTTCGATAAATTTACTTGTAGAAATGGGAAGATCCAAATTAAGTCTAGGCATGATTTCCCGCAAAAGGCCCATGGTTTGGTCAATCGGAACTTTGGTAAACAAAGAGTTTACATCAAAGCTCACAAGTTTTCCATCCGGTAATTGCAGGTGGTTGAGGCGGTCAACGAAATCTTGAGTGTTCATAATGTGTGCAGATGAGATTCTTCCAACTGCTGGAGATAAATGCTTGGCGAGCCATTTGGAGAGCTTATAAGTGGGAAAATTAATATTGGAAATGATTGGGCGTAAGGGACATCCCTCTTTGTGGGTCTTTGGAAGCCCATACATATAGGGAAGTGAAGGGTTCATACTCCTGAATTGTTTGATTAAATCTGCGCTTTTCAATATTCTCTTCAATTTGTTGTTGAAATTGCTTGTTTTGTTATTGAGGGGGTCACTTTGTAGCTTTTCATATGTGTTAACATCGTTAAGAAGTTCATTAAGTTTATCATTATAACTATGTTTGTCCAAAATGACTAACTAATTCGTTTTATCGGATTCGGTTATAACAATGTTGTTATTAAATTTAAGTTTATTTAACGCAATCTGAAATCTTTTGGGAAAACCAATTTAGTCAGATTTTTTAGAATTTAGGGCACTAAGCATACAACTACTAATAAATTCACCACTTATTTGCTCATGTGAGGATTTGGCTATGAATACTAAATGGTCTAGTGAGAACTCATCGCATGACTTAATTGAAAAGCTTAAACCGTATCCTAACGCAAATTTTTCATCATCAGTCAGTACATGGGATGATAAATTCAGAATATTTTTATTGGGGTTTGAACCTTTAATCCAAAGACTGTTCATAAAAAAATGGTTAAGTTTCCACTTCAAATAATTGCTATGATGAAGGATTTTTTCTTGAACACTTGATTCAATCACAGAAACTGCATGATGCCCTAAAAGTTCATCGCACTTATCAAACAGATTTCTTCTTGACTGTCTCACTTTGAATAGGAAAGTGTTCACTTCTCGCTTGGCGTTTTCTACACGTTCTTTTAATATAAGGCTGTGTATAATGTTAAACGGAACATCACTGGACTTTCTTAAAGATGTTGTAAGTAGGGTTGTCAGAACGATTTTTTCTTGAAAGCAGTTATTTAAAAAGTCCCATTGAAGTTTGGTCTTCTTAGTACGCAGTAAGTTTCTCTAAAATTCTCTAAACAGAGGAATATGCTCAGGATGGAGATGGAAAAGATTCCTGAGTTGGTTGTGTCTTCTCGTGGTATTCATGATGAAAATTAATTCAATATCGCAAGAAAAGATGAGGAATTAAACCACATTCTCCGAAGACAATTTAATTCAGAACAGCTTCGGTGTATCTCACACCCTTTTTCAACTGACACTGGATAGAAAATATTAGAAAAGTGCTTACAAACATAACACGGGGTCAGTTCGAGAGAGAGGGATACTTGTGCGCACTCAATATTTACAAAAAGTCCATTTTTCTTTATGATTGTTTCAATTTATTTTGGTATCTTGGAGACCAAGTTTCTGAATATATTTTGACTGATATGGTTCAATTTTTGTTCAATAAGCAACGCAACTGATCACAATTGGATAGCTTCTGTTTATCAACCGCTCCTTTGATTATCGCCCACAAATTCTCTTTTAGTTTAAAACTGGCAAATTACAGGGCAAGGCTCACAAATCTTCGATGTCATTTTCAGCTAAGAACTTTATTATTGCTTTTGTTTTGTGAGAAGGTGCGCCTCGACGCTGATAAATCATTTTTCATTCCCAAATTAATCCTGAACTGTTGGGAAAAGGTGCTAATGAGGCACGTTTTGGAACCATTTTTAGCTAATGAAAGTGTTCTTGGGTAAAGTTGTTAGTGCCCTTGTTAACTTAGATGAGAAGCAGCCCCAGGCATGTATGTAGATTGTGTGGATGTGTCCCTGTGGGAACGATACAATTCTTGAGAACATGCTCCCTCTTTCTTCTCTTAACAAGGAATCTTTCAGAAGCTTCGAACAAACACATTGGAGCTTTATCACAGAATATCACTTTGCCTCAGCCACCAAAAGTCCATTCTTTATATTTCTTCCAAAAGTGGATCATATCTGTTAAGTTCTTCTTGGTGACATGAAGTTTCTTCGCTGCCATTCTTCGTCTCACTGTAGGGGCTAAAGCCTTCACACTTGCCTTTTTCGTATCATCAGCAAGCTTGGCAATGTCTGCAACCCTATCGTTGAGCTGGGATCTTAGAGAAAGATGATAATAACGTACAATTGAAACTCATGAGCGTCCAGAAGACTTAATCACAGGAGAGTAACCTGTCTTTCTAAAGTCATTTATGATCCAAAAGATATTGCTCTATGATGAAATACCGTTAGCAACTGTCGTGGTATTGCAAGGAGCGAGTGGTGGTGTACGTACGTATAGGTTTGTTACGTACTCAAAAACTCCTTGATTACGTTTTCTCTAAGAGTGCTATATTAGTTTATTATTACGTTATTTTTAATCTTTGAGGATTTCTAGTACCATGCTCAGCGTTTCGAGGATTGAATTAAATAATTCTAAGAAACTAGCCCTTTAATTAAAACTTGAACAAATATATGAAATCTAACAAAACAAACTACACAGTTATGAATTAAACGAGTTTAAGTGAGACTTACTAAATTACACAAATGCATATACAGTAATGGTTGACCCAAAGCTCACTTTAATATTGAACGCTAATTGACCTTCAAAAAAAAGATAATGGAATTTATTTACCTTTAAAAATAACAACCAGGAAATCTGGTTGGAGACTGACCTTTGCCTCAATTTTAGGTAGACGCAAGAATGTTGTTTGCAGGCAGGCGCGTGGACGTATTCACAGACTTTTCAGATGTTTGTCTGGCGCGGGGATAGCTTTAAAGCCACAGATGAATTCGGTACGGACGACGGATGGTGTTACACACGTTAGCTTGGTAAGATGATTTTACCAACGGGACGGGGCAAGTATGCTTCTTCTAATCTTCTGTTTAATCATGGAATAATTCGCGCTGACGAGCGATGAGCAAACGAATAAATCCTTTGATGAATGGGGGGTGTTTGAGGAAGTTCACCTTGGGGTATTCCTCAATGGTGAGGACTATCTCTGGGTTGTTGTAAACCGGGATAGGGGTTTTCTCTGACGAGGGATAGTTGAGCTTGTTTCTCAATACAAGGTAACTTAAATTTTCGGTGTGACCACCAGGAACTGGCTCAGCATGAGCTTCTTCTGTGTTCTTTTCGTAAGGTGGCCGGGCACTTCGCCCGACTTCGTTGTCTCGATCGTAAACTCAATCTTCCTGAGACAAGATGCTAATTTTCGGTGTGACCACCAGGAACTGGCTCAGGCTGAGCTTCTTATGTGTCCCTTTCTTTGGTTTCCGGGTCTCTAACCAGACTTCGTTGTCTCGATGACTAACTTGATTTCCTTTATCCTTCTGCAGTTATTGGCATATATACTTCACTACCCCACTGGGAGTAGGAGAAAAAGGGGAGATGAGGTCTTCGGAATTATGACTCCTCCTCTAAAGGTTTTTCTCAGAGCGTCTTTCACTTAGCCTTAAAAGCACCTTCTGGCTTTTAGGCAACTCTTCTCTAATTTCGTCAATGAAGTCAAATTAAATACCCTTTCGTTGGGGAAATATTGCCGGTTTAACCAATGTTAGGTTGACAGGATTCGAAGCTCGATGATACGTGCATTATGTGGCTGTGGGAGACCTTTCTGGTGATCCTCGGGGAGAGGGGAGAGAAGGTTTGGGGGTTTTGTAATAGGCTTACGCGGCCGAAATGTCAGGACGTTGCGGTTACCGAACAGGGCCTCAGTTTTGAGGGTAGATATCAATTTCTCTACAGCAACTATCTTCTAGAACTTCAAGCCACTTTTTTGCAGAGGGACAATGGTTCTTTGAAATGAACCATTTCTGGAATGGAAAAAAGATTCAAGCATTTATTAATACGAAAATATATTACTAAATACATATATTATAATTACACATCATTCATTTAACCCTTATTTTCATCATATACACTTTTGATCAAATATCAAAGCTCCAGGGAGTAAAACACCTCTTATAAGAACAGAAGAATAAACCGGCAATAAATTAAATATTAGGATAATTATTCCTATCACGTAAATTAAAAAAAAAACTTGAAAAAATAAAATCTAAAATTTTTGGCCATGACTCAAAATACCAAGTTATTTGTCCTTCAATTCATGCTATCGGATCCGTGTTGGTTTGTTCGTCTAGATAAATGTGGTTACCTTAGCAAGCTAGCCTTCTCTGTCCATCTATCTATCTACCTATCTATTTATAGGGGAAGGGAGAAAAGTGTGAAATTCAGCGCCGGGATACGAACCCGAGTCTGCTGATTGCCGGTCAGGAATTTTAAGCTTTTCCCCATAGCGTTATTTCTGTCTTCTATTATAGATTGCCTTCATTGTGCCGTCCTTTGCTCTCTTTGCTCTTTCTGTTCTTCCAATGTCCCTTTCTCTTACCATTAAACAATCTCCTGTTTCTTGTCTCACTGCTCATTAGAGTCAAATTATTTCTCTTTCTCATATATATATATATATATATATATATATATATACAGGGGTCCGCCCAAAAATGTATACACATTATAACAGCTGATAGCTCCTCAATTGATATTTTTTTATTTCCAGGTTAAACCCATTAGAATTAATAATGGCAGTCAGACTAAGCTTTGAACATGTGAAATTCATTCTAAAATGCTACTGAAAGTGCGAAAACGCCATTGAAGTGCAAAGACAGTTTAGGAGGGAGTTTCAAAAAGATCGACAAATGCGACTTACCATCACTCGAATTAGAGATAAGTTGAAGCCAATGGAACTGTTGAGAATCTCTACAGGGAACATTCCGAAAGACCACGGTTGTCGTCAAGCCCCACAAAGCAAGAAAGATTACTGGAAACGTATCACCAAAGTCCAGGAAAATCTGTTCGGCAAGCGAGTAATGAGGTAGGTGTTTCAAAATCGTCTGCTCAATGCATTTTGAAGCTCTCTCAATTGAAAAGTTACATTCTAAGATTAGTCCATGCTATTAATAATGATGATCCGCACCGAAGAGTGGAGTATTGCGAGTGGTACTTGGTACGATGTGTAGAAGATGGACACTTTCCAACAAAGATTGTGTGGAGTGATGAGGCTACATTTGAATTAAATGGTTCAATTAGCCGTCACAATTGCACCTAATGGGAACCTGAAAATCCACATGTTATGGTGGAACATCTTTGACGCTCCTGTGACTGGTCCCGTTTACTTGAACTTGCTGCGCCAATCATTCATACCAAGTATTAGAGAGGACTTTGAAGATGAAAAGTTTTATTTTCATCAAGATGGGTCACCCCCACACCACCGACCCGAAGTTACATCCTACCTTGATAACATCTTGCAAAACAGGTGGATTGGACGAAGGGGTTTTGTAGAATACCATCTGCGTTCACCAGACCTCATACCACTAGACTTTTTTATGGGGATACTTAAAAGATAAAGTCGAAGAAAAGAAATGTTTAGTGATGTTTGCGATTCCATTGCTGCGCGTTATCAGCAGTGTCTGGACAAGAACGGACGTCAGTTTGAAAAGAGGCGGTGACAAAACAATTAAATAGTGTCTATAGATTCTATTACATTTTGAAATTAAAATGTATTTTAATAAACACTGTCTTAATGATTATTTAAATTGTGTATATATTTTTTGGGATGCTCTGTATATATATATATATATATATATATATATATATATATATATATATATATATATATATATATATATATGTATATATATATATATATATATATATATATATATATATATATATATATATATATATATATATATATATAATAAAGAAGTACAGTAACATACATGTAAATGCAAGAGTGAAAGCACAAATTTTGGACCAATTGATTGTGAAACCAAGTTTCGATGGAGAGATCCGTCATCTTCAATCGCTGGCAAAATAATGCAGGAGAGAAAGCCCAGTATTTTGGGCCGATTGATTGCGAAACCAAGTTTCGATGGAGACATCTGTCATCTCCAATCGCTGGCAAACTAATGAATACAAAAAGATGCTTAACCTAAGGACACACAAATTTACAATTCGGAATGTAATGAGGGGGCTGGTATTGAACAACATTTTTGAGCAAAGGCCGGAATAGTCTTCTGCTTATCAAGGGATTAGTATTGAATTGACCATCGGAAGATTTAAAACTTGGAATTTCCCCTATGAGGGTTGCATATATTAGGCGTCTATGTATATAGTTATGGGAATTATAAATTCTTTTGGCAGTATTAATGTCAAATGAAGACCAATATACATATATATATATATATATATATATATATATATATTATGCTCTAAATTACGTTTCGATATCTATTTGATGCTTCTATTCTTTCAAATCTCCTCGAACTATTATCTTATTCTTTGCCTCCTTTATCAGCTCTATATCGTCTATAATTTGACAAATAGCTACGCTTCTCCGTACACAAAAACATCACACAAATAAGAAAAAAACAAACAAATAATGGTGCGCGGGTTTTACCCTGACAGACGCGAACTACAACTACACCTATATAATACACTATTTCGCCCACTCCTCACATACGAACTAACCACACTTGCAGCTGTGCGTCACACATCGCAGAGGTAACCACAATGTATTTACAAGTTCTGGGCTGAAACGTGCTTGTCGCTCTCCTCCAGTCTCCCATAGAGGTAAACCATAAACATACCAATCAACACATACACCTACACTCGCCTAACTCAACTGTTGGTGAAACTCGAAAGAGACCCAACATACATCCAATACAGGACTGACAACGCGTTGAGATAGCCAGCAGCCCTTGATCACCCACCTAAACAACTCTACATACATAAGCTCTAGCAGCATCATGAGTATCGCGTTCCTTTACTAGCGCTTAATTCTTCCACCCGCTCACTCCTGCCGCCCCAGTTAATACCACCACGCTCAAACTCTAATAACACGTCTCAGTGGTGTCTCGCCACCGACTTTTAACTCTTTCTATCCCTCCTCAAGTTTTTTCTCCACTACTTTATTCATCTTACTACCCGAACTCTGTGGCTCACCACTGTTATCATGCTGCTTTTCTTTCTATTTACGTCGCATGTCACGCATCAGTCTGGCCTCTGATATCGAATTGTAAACATCTCTGAGGAAGGAATTGTGTTTAAGTCAGAAAACTTAGGAAAATAAACATCTCGAGCACATTTTTTCCTCAATTATGTTTATATATATATATATATATATATATATATATATATATATATATATATATATATATATATATATATATATATATATTTAAATGAGAAACTCACAAAGTAGCGCGTGAGTAGAGCAATAAATGCAAAAAATTCCACATGAAAATGAAAGGCGGATTAATGTTTTGAGAAAACTTCACAAGCTAATAGGGAAGAAGTGCCCCGGAAAACTTCACATAGACTCCTCTTTCATCATGATAACATCCTCGCTAATTCCACTTAACAAAGTTAACTTTGTGAGAATTTCGATGAGAGTTTATCTCATCGCCCTGTACACTCGTGGACCCTCCTCATCTGACTTTTATTTGTTTCCACATCTTAAAAAGAACACGAAGGGAACTCGTTTGTCTCCTGCTGATGAAGTTAAATGAGCTGTTTTAACTTGATTTAATTGGATGGTATCATTGCTTGCAAGTGTTTGAACCTCTTATAGCTTATGTTAAAAAATAAAAGTTTGCTTCAATTTTATTATATTTTCCTTCGAACATTTTGAAAACACATCACATATCTATCTATCTATATATATATATATATATATATATATATATATGGAAGTAAAATGGGCAATATATTTTCATCGTAACAAGTTTTGTTCAAAGCGACTGCTAATTTTGCGTTTGTAATTCTTTTTTCACATATTTCAATTTGCCTTATATTTGCCTTTATGTCTGGATTGAGTCCATGTATAAGTTCTTCAAAGTTCATTACAGCACGATTTCGAAATTATAGCGAGGGAATAGAAGATTCCTTAGGTAAAAAACACTTTATTTATCTGACGCGTTTCGTTACAACTCGTAACATTTTCAGAGATACAAGAAAAAACAAGAGAAAATTCTAAGAATTGTTTTATATATCATGGATAGACGGTAAACGTACAGACGAACATAGAAGTCACTCAGGTAGGGTGCACTGGCAAACTCCTTGACAGGGTGGGACACGCCAAGAGCGCAAGTAGAAGATTAAATTTGCGGTCGTATCCAGATAGATAAATGACCTGGATACTTGAGATTAGCTCCCTCGTGCGTTTCTATTCCGATTCTTGTTGCTAGGTAGTATTCCATTTGAATTGAATTGAATATTAATTTTTGGTTGTTTTTCTTGTATGTGAATAGCTTCTGGAAATAGTAGTTGTCACCGATCAGGTGCAGAGTCGATAATTTTAGTGTTCTCTTCTAAAAAATTTTTGCTGAGAATTATTGCATGGTTTTGGCTGGTATGGTTTTTTGGGGCGCCATTCGTCAGGTGGTAGGTCATTCTTCGTGATAATTTTGTTTCAGTCATGCCAATATATGAGTGGAGGAGGACCTTGCAGTCTCCTAGGTTGCATTTATACTTATATATTACATGGGTTCTTTGCTTAGGTTCAGGTTTCGGCCTCAGATTGTTTTTCATGATAAAGGTGGCGGTTCGTCTAGTTTGATAGTATATAGTAAGATATATTTTGTTCAGTATTCGTAGGTTGTATAGATCGGTTGATAATTTCCTTGATTATCCTTTTGTCTGTTCGGTACGCCGTTTTGATGGTATTTTTATAGAAGAGTTTTATGTTGTTTTCTCTGTTATTGTTTCCGTTGTTATTCTCTTCTGTGAGGTAGAATTGGTCCATTTTTTTTATAGCTGCCTGTATTTCATGGTTGCTGAATCCATTGTTGACGAGTACTTGTGTAGCTCTCTCTATCTCATTATACGTATCTTCCCATGTATGGCAGTGAGTGAAGGCGCGGTTGATATAAGCGTTAATTACACTTGTCTTGTATCGTTGAGGACATTCACTCTCTGCATTCATGCAGAGGCCTGGATTGGTGGTTTTAATGTATACTTTAGTTGTGATTTTGTCTTTGTTTAAAGTAGTTGAGGTGTCAAGAAATGGAAGTTGGTTGTCCTGGCTTCTTTCGATTGTATAATTGCTCTCTTTTTGAATTTCTACTTAAGTAAGCATGGGAACCTCCTTGAATCTCAGCTGTTGTCTGCCGCTGGGAAATTGAGTGTTAAAGGAGACTCCAGCTCTGGTGTTCGTGTGCTCTACAAATATCGAAGGTAGATCGTCTATCTTCCTCCATATTTTCTCCGCTCTGTTCCTGATGTTGACGTTGAGCTTTTCTAATCCAACTTCTTGGTGTAGATCCGGTAGTCTCCTCCTCTCTCTCCTACATGTGTTGGTGATTAGATAGAGAGCTTTATTTTGTATTCTCTGGAGTTCCAATTTTGTAGTCCTTGTTTCACTGTTGATAGGGGTTGGCGGGTATAGTAGTACCTCTCTTCCTAGTGAAAGATAAATTTTCCTTTTATTTTTCATGCCTAACCTTCTTAGATTGTACAGTAGGTTAAGCATCGGAATCGCCTTGTTTTTATTCTTCGTTATATTATGTTTGTAGCTTCTTAATGTTATTCTGAGTCCTAGCACTTTGCCCTCACTATGATATCTGTAGTTCTGATCTTCAAAAATAATTTCAGCTGTTTTGTTCCTGGAGGTTGGGATTATTGTAAATTTCCTCCTGTTCGTCCTTATCGAACTCGATTTTAAGGGATATTTATTCCGTCTAGGTTGAGGTTAACGTTAGAAGAAATGGGCCAGTCCGGTAAGAAGAATTTTAAAATAATTTTAATGTGCGATTTCAGCTTGTCGCTTGACTGTTGATGGCTGGCTTATCTTCGTTTATTAATATGGCTTCTAAGATGTTCAGCCTAGCTTTATTAACCTCTTTTTTGAAATACCAGTGTTATCAACAAGCATATCTCTCGTTAGGTTAATGTTATGAGCACTCTTCATATGATTTTTAGGCCCTCCGCTTTGTAGATGCACAGTTAAACGTCTCGAAAGTGTAGTAGTTGCCATGCCAATATATTTTGAGTTATTATAAAGCTTACAGTCTTTATCGTGGCAGATAAACTCGTAAACTATGTTGGTTGACTTGAGATTCGAGGAGTTTAGGCAGCTGTTGATTTTCAACAGGAGATTGCGGGCATTTGTTGTTCTATAATAAATGATGAGTTGAATTTTATCCATTTGATTTTTAACCTTGATGTTACGGTTAATCATCTCCTTGATGTTTTTTCATCCATTTTATAGGCCGTGGACATCTGGTTTCTGTAATACACTTTGATGTTGTTGACTTCTCCCTGATTACTTTCAGTTTTATCCGTATCTTTGCAATGATTATTTAAAAATGATTGGAGTTGTTTGTCAATCATGCTGTTTGAGAAACCTTTATTTGCGAGTGTTTGTTTTACTCGTGCTATCTCCGTGTGGAAAAGTTCCCACGTAGAGCAGCATTTATATGCTTGGCAGATGTATGAACTGATTACGCTTATTTTATACCTTTCAGGTTATTCACTCTCCGTATTGAGGTATCTTCCCATGTCCGTACTTTTTTATGTACTTGATGATGTAAAAACCATTAATGTTTTGAACCTCAACGTCCAAGAAAGGAAGTTTATTGTCCGTGCTCAATTCATAAGTGAATTTAAACATGGAGTTCTCCTCAAATTGCTGCTTGATGTTTATCAGATGTTCTTCGTTTTGGACGTTGGTGTAGATGTCGTCTACGTATCGGCAATATTTGTGTGGATTATTTTCTATGATGTCTAATAATATCTCTTCAAGTTGACCCATATAATAGTTGGCGAAAGTCGGCCCTAAGGGTGACCCTATAGCCACTCCCTCCACTTGCGTGTATAGATTACCGTCCGGTTTCGTGAACGGTGCCTCTGATGTGCATGAACGTAACATGCTCCTTAAGATGTTTGGGTCAAGATTTGGAGAATATATTGTAGGATGGTGGTACACGTTCTTTATAATGATGTCGATGGTCTGAACGATAGGCACGTTCGTAAACAGTCTTTGCACGTCAAGGGATGATATTAGTCCTGCCGGTCTTGTATAGTGGAGTATATCGATGAATTCCTCCGTCGATTTTATGCTATATTTTGAAGGGATGTATGGTTTTATTACTGCATTTAGGGTTTCAGCTAAACTGTACGTGGGTGTCGTTGCTTGAGAGATGATAGGCCTCAATGGGTTGTGCGGCTTATGAATTTTTACATTGCCATACAAATATCCTAGTGTGGAATCACCGATGATCCTTTGGAAGTGAAGTCCTCCGATGAATGCATTAGCTTTAGTTATTTGTCCATTTATTTTCTTTTTTAAGTCTTCTGTTGGATCTTCTTTCTTGTATTCAAATTCAGTGGGGTCACTTAGGATGGAATTCAATTTTTTGTTATATTCTTCTTTGTTTAGAATGACATATATGTTGAATTTGTCAGCATTTCTTATGACTATTTCTTTGTTGTTTTTTAGAGAGCTGATAGCCTTACGTATCTCTGGTGTTTTAAGTTTGCTGCCAGTAAAGCATCTTCGTTTGGTGGCTTCTGCGCGTAGTTGGTCTTTAGGTTGGGAGTTAATTTCAATGATGGCTTGATCTTGTAGTTTCAACAGGGATTGGAACAGGATTCTAGTTCAACTTTTTTTTAATCGGATCGAATTTGGCTTGTAGATGGCAGTTCAAACCGAGGTTAAGAGCTTCTATTTCTCTAGTGGACAGCGTGTGGTAGGAGAGATTGATGAATGATATGGTTGATTCTGGTAGTGTTATAGGTCCCTTGTTCAGTTTAATAAGTTTTTGGTCTTAATGCTTTTTTCGGAGTTTTGCGTTTGTAAAGCGCTGTTGGAGAGAGCATTTGTGATATAGTCTCGTGTTGCATGTGGAATTTTGAACTCTTGAACTAAATTGCTGAGCTTTCGATCTTATTCGATCATCTTCGGAGCGTTTTGATATGTTCTTGCCTCTTTTACGTATGTAATGAGTGGAGTAAGGATCTGACAGAATGAAAGAACGGTCAACGGTTTATTAAGAGATGAATTACAATTGAGAGAATTACATACATGTAAAATAGCGAACAGTGAAGAAAAGAGAATTTAGCAGAGAAGAGATAGTAAATAGTACAAGAAAGTAGATAAAGGTTCCCGGAGACATGGAATTCAATTAGTTAGTGCTATACAGTACAATATTCTATTTACATTTTGACTCATAGGAGTCGAAAATATATAGTTTTCTAAGTTATATACATACAATTATTCTACATAATTATGATACACCATTATTTCTCAATTATACAATTTTAATTACTATTTGTTAGTTTGTTCAATATTTATACACTTCTTAACGGTTAATTGGTTATTAAATACTTTTGTTCAGTTAGTGTTATATTTTTTTTAACCTAGTTTGTCCATCTATTCTTTTAAATCACATCGTATTTCTATGTTAATTTACACTGTCTTTTAATGCTTTCTATTAACTTATTTTGAATTAGATTGTTTCTAGTAACTAAGTCGTTAATTATTTCAGATTGAGTTAGGTTATTTATTTTATTTTTATTAATATACGCACAATGATTATTTTCTCACTTAACAGATTAAATCTTCGTTTCGTCACATATATTATTTTATTTAGTTAATTCACTTATTGGGATCGTTATTATTATTTTAAACGTTTGAACTTTTAGTCACTTAATACTTTACTTCGATTATTTTATTTCAGATGTCTTTTAACCACTTTTGATGTTTCTAAAGGTTGTGATATTCACTGTGTGTACACACTTTGCCGGTATGTACACTGTGCCTCCTGTACCGATGTAATGAGTGGAGTGAGGATCTAACAGAATCCTCACTCCACTCATTACATCGGTAAAAGAGGCCAGAACATATCTAAACGCTCCGCTGATGATCGAATTTAGTTTGGTTTTTACCAAACACATTCATTTAAAAAAAGAGATGAATACTGGACAAGTGATCCACCATCTACAAGATGGAATAAAAAAGATGGAAGAAGAGAAAGTTGCCAAAGGAAATTATTAAGGCGAAATACACAATGGTCTTCAAAAAGATTTGCATATATATATATATATATATATATATATATATATATATATATATATATATATATATATATATATATATATATATACATATATATATATATATATATATATATATATATATATATATATATATATATATATATATATATATATATATATATATATGAGGAATTAAAACACATTCTCCGAAGACAATTTAATTCAGAACAGTTTCGGTGTATCTCACACCCTTTTTCAACTGACACTGAGTAGAAAATATAAGAGAAGTGCATATAAGCATAACACAAGATCCCCTCTTTTTTCCCCCAATCCCCTACTTGTGGCTAATCTGGGGGGGGGGTTAGGCCTAAACATATTGAAGGGCTGACATTTTACTATTTTGTATATTTGCTTTCTTATTACAGGATTAAAAGAAAATTGACCCTCAGATAGATTTAAATTAGGAACTCACGATATCAAGCTCGATTCTACGATTCTTCTCTTAACATAGTTAGCCGATTTAAATACCATTTTACTTCCATTGAAATTGATCGTATGATTCTTGTCTCTAACATGGCAAAATATTCCACTGCTTTCGCTGCCCACTCTAATATCTCTTTTGTGTTCGTACAATCTCTTGTCTAGATTTCTCTCCGTTTCCCCTATATAAACTTTATGGCAATCGTTGCATGGTATTGCATATACTCCTATGTTATGATGTTCTTTGGGTTTCCTGGTTATCATCAATTGGTTTAAGGAATTATTATATTTGAAGGCTAGATTAATACCCACTTTTCCAAATATGTCCTTTAAACTATTTAATTTTTTATTAAATGGCAATGTTATACATTTGTTGAAGTCGTTAGTGCGGCAAGGCTTATTACCATAGAATGTTTTCCTAGCTGCAAAATGGGCAGACGATATGAACCAATCGGGGTAATACAAATTAGAAAAAATGGTCCTGATAATGACAATTTCTTCATCTAAATAGGAAGGATGACATATTTTGTATGCTCTAAGGAAAGGTTAGAAATTACTGATTTTTTAACAGTATTATCGTGAAACGAAAAATAATGTATACATTATTTTTCGTAATCTGTCTTATCCTCTGGTATTGTTTGTGCGTGGAGCGCGATTTCTTCTGGTACACGGCTGCTGACGAGAATGGCCTCGTCATCGGCATAGGACACTGTGTATGTGTGACAGCAGTTTTCGGGTGGGCGTGAGGTGTCGTTTCTGTACATGATGTATAGTGTGGGTGCCAGTACGCTTCCTTGGGGAACGCCTGAGCCTGGTGTGAAGGATTGTGAGAGGGTATTGTTGTATTTTATGTGGCATCTCCGTTCAATGAGGTAGTGCTAGAGAAGACTTATGGTGCAGAGAGGTAACTCCGTATTGTTGGCGAGTTTCCAACGAAGTCCCTCTTGCCACACTTTGCCAAAGGCCTCCTCCACGTCCTTGCTGATGGAGAGTGGCGTTTGATTTACCTGGCGGTTTTTTTTTATTCTGTCGTGAACGATGGTCATAGCCGCCTCCTGAACCCATATTAACAGGGGGAGAACCAGTCACTCTCTTCCAGGTATTCCCGTAGGCGGCCGTTGATCATGCGTTCGAGTATGTTGCCTTGGTGCTCTAATAGAGCAACAGGCCTGTAATTGTTTGAGTATTTGAGGTCTTTGTTCGTTTTGTGTAGAAGTATGTTGTGAGAGACTTTGAATATTTTAGGGAAGTGGCCTGAGGCTAGTGAGGCGTTGAATAGGTGTGTGAGTGTGGGGTATATGTTTGTGGAGAGGTTGTGTTTTAGTGTGGCTGGAAGCCCGGAGGGGCCGGGGACACGTTTTGGTGTTGTTTTAATGTAGTGTTTTGTTTCCTCGGCGGCGATGGGAGTGGTCAGTGTGGATGTGTAGTCGAGCATCTCCATTCGTATCCGGGAGACGGGCCTTAGCTCGTGAGCGTGGGCCTGACACCACTCCTGGACTTCCTGAAAAGTGCTCCCGCGCTTGTGGTTTAGGTGGGTTGTGTGTATGTACTGTGTCCCAGAGGGACCTAAATGCGTCGGGAATGACGTTAGTGTCTGTGAGTGTTTGGTTGTTTACTTTGAGGTTGATGGGTTTGGGTGGATCAGTGCCTATCAACCTTTTTACGTGCCGCCAGAAGAAGTAGGGGTCAGTGCAACCAGTGTCGTCCGCAAAGTGGACGACCTCTCGCCACTGCCGGTTCCTATCTAGCTGCACGCATTGTAGGATGCGGGCACGTAAGTGATTGATGTTGTGTTGTCGTGGGCTTCTAGTGTAATGATTATTGTACTGTGTGATCAGCCTGAATGCGTATGGAAAATGTGAAATGTTTTATGTAAGAACAGATTTTTTGTGGTGAGTGTAGGTCACGTGCTGTGGTTATAGTGTTTCGGATTGAGCACCAGTGGTCATCTAACAGGTCTGGATTGGTGCGGTCCAGGTCGAGGTTTTGTAAGCGTGTTGTCTGTTATGTGTATCTTGAACTCTTCCCAGTTCGTGTTTTTGTAGTTAAAGAGAGGTGGTGTGGGTATGAGTATGGGAGATGCGAATATGGTAAGGCATATCGGCATGTGGTCAGAGAGTACGTGGGGACCCGGTGAGATGTGCGTGTAGAAGCGTGTAGTGTGGTCGTTGCGGAAGACTATGTCCGGAGACATGATACCTCCGCGAGTATCGAAGAATGTGGGGAAGGCCGGGCTGATGTGCTCGCAGCGATATTGCCGCAAGTCACCGGCCAGGTACCTACCTGCATCATTCGTAGTGTTTGAAAGGAGTGTTGGGTGAAAGGCGTTGGGGTCTCTTGCAAAGAAGATAGGAAGGTTGTGGTTTGATAGAGCCCGGAATGGGACTTCTATATTTAATTGTAGGCGTGGTGGTCTGTAGTGTGTGGCCACTAGTATGGGGCCGGAGCTGGTCTGTACCTTGCAGGCTAGAAAAGAGTCATCTTGTGTGTGGATGATGGAGTGGTGTATAGAGAGCTTTATTAGGATTGCTGATCCTAGGTGCGGCGCCTGTGGAGATAGGTACGTGCGGTAACTGCAATGCGGAGTCTGTTGTTCGGAGGATGTAGGATGGTCGAGTTCAAGAGTATTTTGTCAGGTCTTTGTGTGTTTAGGACCCAGTTGGCAACACTATGGCGAATACCGTGCCAACTGCGTACGTTTAATTGCGTCACGTTGAGGCAACCTATTGTCGTGGGTGGAGTGCGCGTGAGGCTTATTTAGCCGGGGGTAGAGCTAGGAGATGAGGGGCTAGAGATAGTAAGGGAGGTGCAGATTATTGTGAGGAAGAAGGAGGGGTGGAAGGGGGAGAAGAAGGAACAGCAGGAGAGGGATGGTCGGCTTTACGCGTGGTTGTGTATATGGGGGATTTTTCGTGGTAGGGTTTTTTTGTTTGATACGGGGTGCTGTGGAGGGTGAGGTGGAGGTTGTGGTGTCAGTGGGAGTGGGGTTGTAGGCTGTGAGAGGGGATGTGGGTGGGGACGGAGGCAGGGGGGTTGGTGGCAATAGTGGGGGGAGTGGAGGTTGCTGAAGGGGGAGTGCTGGTGGTAGGAGGGAGTTTAGGTTTAGAGGAGGAAGAAATGGGAGCTGTGGAGGGAGCAGAAGAGACAGTTGGAAGAAAGACGGGAGCAGTGAACAAAAGGGTAGGTAGGTAAGGAAGGTACAGTGGCGAGAGGTGCAGGGGCAGAAGGGCGGGAGGAGGCGGGAGCGTGGTGAGGGTATGGGCGGTGGGTCCAGGGGGATAGGTGTACGTGCTCATCGGGGTGAGGAGAGGTGCGGGTCTTCTGTTTGTGTGCTTGTCGATTAGAACAAACACCTTCTCGGGGAGGGTTGACTGCTCTTGACCGTGCGAGGCGAATAGTGAGTTAAATATGTTTGCGTATAGTCGGGGATCACCCCTCGACATATCCTTTGCCACCGTTGAGAGCAAGGCAGGCAGGTGTAGCTTTGGGTGTGTGGTCTCGTTAGGTGTGTGGTGTGGAGTAGGGGTGGGTGTGTGGTGTAGGGTGGGGGTGGGCGTCGGTAGTAGTGGAGGAATCTGGTTGTAAGGTGCTAGGGTGTGGGCGGGTGTCGGATCATGTGGGTGAGTTTGGGTTGCTGTTGGGGGTGGGTGTGTCTGGGGTGGGACAGGGAGAGGTTTGGACACCGTTGCGCCGGCAGCAGCGGCGAATGTACTTGTGAGGGGATTTGAGGGGGCGGAGTGTGTGGTTATTTGAATGGATTGAGGACGTCCTATAGCCACTACGGCGTCATAGCGGGCTTTACTTAAGTAATGGCATTTTAGGTTGACGGCGAAATGGTTCGCTCACAATTGGAGCAGAGGGGTCTGGTGGCTGTGCAGGTGGTAAAGTGGTGGCCCACAACACTGCACTTGGAGCAGACCAGATCTGCTTGACAGTTTCGTGTTGTGTGTTCGATTTTGTAACACCAGTGGCATTATGTTAGTCTTATGTTGTGTTGTGGTTTGATGTTGTGTGGATATGTTATGGTGCCGCAGACCTTGATGCCTTAGTCTAGCACTAGTGATTTGTTGTGTTCGTCGCACAGTGTGATCACTGCCCATTGTTTGGTGTGGTTGAAATATATGTCTGTGATGACCTCCTCCCCATACTTCTTTCTGTCTGAGGTGTGTGCGGAGATCATCAGTGAAAACGGCAAACCATAGAGGGTTGGTCTTTGTGATGCGCATTTGGTGTTTTTTAACTACACCGTCGGCTAGTTTAGTTTGTAGGTCTAATGCGGCGAGTGTGTCAGATGCGTGTTAGTGAAACTTTACTGCGTCCTCCTGTGAGCGAAAGACGAGTTTGTGGCTTGTATGTATCTTAACTATGTTTGTAATAGGGGTGTCGTGTGTAGCGGCTAAGTTTAGGAGTGTATGCTCATTGTTCGTACTGGGTTTATTGTTTGATGTGTGTAAGTGTGTGAGGTAGTAGTTGCTTGCCATTTTCTTTTTACTCTTTCTTTATATGGAGGTCGCCCCGCCCAGCCTATAACGACCCTAGGAAAATGACTCGGATGTGGTGATGAATGATGAGTGAATATGGACCTGGTTGGACTCTTCATAGGGTGTAAAAACATAGCGGACTTAATGATGACTGAAGCCGGAATCAACTGACTTCAGTCGAGGTGCTGCCCCCTCTATTGGCTTTGGGGTATTTCCCAGTTACGTCTGACATCTCACAGAGATGGTAGAGTCTTCCTCTGTGGTCTTGGACGGTGCCGCAGGATAGGATGTTAATCCTCCCCGCGTTGGTAACTGAGTCCTGATCCAGGTTTGCTCCTTCCTTTGGGTTCCGCAGCAGGCTAAGCCTCAGACCTCCTTTTCCCAAAGTTTGCAATTATGCCCTTTCTAAGTAGAACGGCATAGTTACAACGGAGCTCTATGTGTAGAGTCACATTCACAGAGCCAAGTCACGGCGACGCAGGGATGAGAAGGGTTTATAACGTCATACCACTATGATGTGCCAGGGAAATACAGGAATTTTTCATTCAGGAGATGGGGGAACAGGGGGGAGGGGCTTGGTGAATCTCGAAGATAACCGGTTGGCTGTAGATTACCGTCCACGGTATGCCTTGCAGAAAATGGAAACGTTTTTGAGGTGCCCCCTCCTCGACTTTTCCTCCTTTGCCGGCTGTGACTTCTCGTAGAACATGGTTTTGAAGATTCTTCCAATTGATGTGTGAAATTAATTAATTAATTAATTCATTCATGAAAGTAATGAATTGTGTGGCAGGTTTTCAAAAGTGTGAAAATGTTTAGTAGGTTTCCCTGGTGTTAGGGCATCACTAGCATGCTTTCTTCTTGTTTATTTAAAAAAAATTATTCCTCTGTCAAATAATGTTATATATATATATATATATATATATATATATATATATATATATTTGATTTGTTTAATATGATCCTCCGTCGTGGCCTTCAAGCGTTTCAATTGTTTTTTATTCAGCTAATTATCTCTTGTTGTATTTTATTTAGTTATTCATTTATTATTTTCAGTTTAAATATTAATTTGGGCACTTCGCCTCTTTTCGTTTATGTTAAACTATCTTCCTCTTCTTATTATTATTTGGTTAATTTTATTGATTCATTCTTCTTCACTTCTCTTTGTTTGTTAAATTTAATTGGCGCCCTTCTCCTCTTTTTGTTAAAATTAATTATCTTTGATTTGAGTTTTAATTGAATTTAATTTGAATTTGGGCACCTTGCCTCTTTTTGTTAAAGTTAAATTGACTTTGGTTTGAGATTGATTTGAATTGAGTTTAAATTTTGATTTTGAATCTAGGCACTTTGTCTCTTTTTATTAAATTTAATTTCCTTTGTTTATTGCTATGTGTATATAGGTAGTATATTTTCTCTCGCACAGGTTTTTCCGCTGCGGAATAAAGATGTTCTTTCTACTGCGCGTCTTCTGTTTTCTAGTATGTATAAATTGTTGTTTATAGTTTAGAGTATTTCAAGATCGACTTTGTCCCAAGTCTTTCTCCCTAGCCTTTGGATCTCCATATTGATCGGTTTTAGTCCGATTCTTTCATGTAGAACCAATTGCCGAATATGGTCGATCCTTTTCATACCAATTATCAGCAGTATAGCTGTGAGAGAGGTACAGCTTGCCATCTGCGTGATCACAGCTGGGTACACCATGAAGGAGCGTACCAGGGCCATGTATAGCTTTTTCTTATTTGGCACGTCGAGGCTTCGGAAACGGTTCAGTTTCTTCAGCTCTCTTTTGGCTGTTTTATAGAGTCGTAAGCCCAGGATCTTTTCCTGGTTAGAGTACGGATGAAGTTCGTTTTCGACAAGGACGTCGTCTACTTTCCTGCGGTTCAGTGGAATTATAGTAAACTTCTGGCGGTTGGTCTTTATCTATCACTTTTTTTCATAGCAATTGATGTTGTCAATCTCGGCAGCTGTCGCCATTGCTTGACTTCCGGCGTTCCTAAATGGACTTAGGACGATTTGAGTGATGTCATCTGCGTATTGCAGATGCATCGAATCGTACCTCACTGGAGCAGGGAGGTCAATTGTGTACACGAGGTACAACAAAGGACTCAGACAGCTGCCTTGTGAAACTCCCGCCTCGAGTTCAAATTCGAGTCCTTTGCAGCCCTCGGGCGTGATTTAGGCTCTCCTATCCATGACATAGTTACAAATGAACCTTTCCAGGATTGGGTTTAGCTGGAGGTTAAGGATCTTGAATTGTAGCCCTCACAGCCATACCTTATCGAAGGCCTTCTTCGCACCCCGCAGCACCACATCTACGTACCTTCTCTCAGCTCTGAAGCATGCGAGTTTTTCTGTTAGGAGCGCGAGGGCGGTTTCAGTTCCTCGTTTCCTGCGGAGCCCGTGCTGCTGAGGATTGTGAGCTCCTAGCTCGGCTAGTTGTTCTTGAAGCCTGTCAGCGAAGAACTTCTCGTAGACTTTCGCAACGAATTCCAGCAGGGCGATTGGCTTGTAATTGACCAGTTGATCAGGAGGTTTACCTCTTTTGAGGAGGAAAATTATTTTAGCGATCTTAAAACCACCAGGGAAGTAACCCGTATTCAGGGAAGCGTTGTAGACGTTTGTAATTCCCTAAATGATCTCCTGTGGAGCATTTACCAAGTTATTTCTGGTGATGCTCGTCCAACCTGGTGCCTTTTGTTCAAAGGTTCTTACAGTGGCCATGGCTTCCTCTGGTGTTATGGGACGGCCATGGTCCGCCATCTTCCTGCCTTCGTCTACTTGATGTTGTGGGTGTGTGTGGTGCATTACCTGATTCAGTTCTTCAATCAGTTGGTCTTCGAATTCCTGGTCGAAGTCTTCGTTGTCTTCTGGGGCGATCATGAAGACATTTTTACAGAAATTCCTGAATCTGTCTTCTAGAACCGCCGGGTCCTCTATATAGTCTCCGTTCTTTTTTATTCGAGCCTTAGTTCTTTCGGTTGGTCCCTTTAGGTTCTTGACTTGACGCCCGAATTTAGCCGGGTTGAGCTCGCTATCAACTTTGGCTATCAGGCTGTTCCATATTTCTCCCTGTTGGCGGTTGATAGCCTCTTTTGACTCGGTGCTTAGGCGCCAAAGGAGCGAGCTTCTGTTCCGGTTAGGACCTTCCCGTCTTATCTCTGCGTATTGACTGAGTCGTCTCTTGTAGCGATCTCAGTTGGCCAAGGCGTAGTTTTTTCGGATAGGGACTGGAAGCTGGATAGGAGCGAGAGTAATGTGGTGAGGATCGCTATGTAATCAATTAGGACTGTTGGGCCTGGCTCACTATGGTAGTTAAATGGGAAGCCTTTACTTATTAAGATTATGCCAGCTTTGGTTGCTGATCTGGAAGTGATTTAGGTCGGAAAATCCGGCCCTAATCTCTGGATGTTTTTTCTTCCCATGATCAGTTTCAAGTTTCGGTCTCTTTCGTTGGTACTACCTTAGTTCGCCACACGGCATCTAGCACTGAGGTCTCCGCCTAAGAATGCTATTCTGCGGTGCCCGAACAGTGCTTAGAAGTTATTTAATGGGAGATAGGCTCGACAAGGGGGTTGATAGCCTGCAGCTATCACGAGGTCTCCTACCAGTGGGTGGAGCTTAATCACCACAAAGGATTCATCAAGTTCTGGTAATTGTTTGAACGAGATATTCCCCTTGACAGCTATTGCAACACCATTGAACCTTTCCTGAGAATGATTTTTCATGACTACTCTGTAGCCCGGTATTTTAATTCGACCAGCTGTAGTGTCGATACCATGCTCAGTTATAAGAATGATGTCGGGGTCAAGCACTCGGAATATGTTTTCATATGCCGTAGCTTTCCCCTCCCATCCGGTTAAGTTGAGTGTCAGAATCCTTATTCTATTGCTCACTCTTTCCATGTTGTTTCTTTAGTGTTTTGGGGTGAGGTTCTTCTTCCTCCCGTTTTTCTTTTTTCTGCCAGGGCGCGTGAGATTCATGACGTGCGCGTGGAGGATGCACCTCATAATCTTGGTCGAATTCTCGTTTTGTAGCTTGAGATATGTCTTCTTAGTGTCCACTTCTGAGAGGGCCACCTTTGCTGCTTAGTCGTAGTATGTATTAGCTCTACGTGTTTCCTCTTTCTTCTTCGCTTCGTGCTTTCTTTTAATTATCTCTTTTTTTAAAGGACATGCCATGGCCATTGATCTGTGTCCTTGGCCACAGTTAACGCACTTCTCAAAGTTATTAGTTCACGACCTCCAAGTTTGCCCTTTATCGCTGTATTTGGAGCATGTTTCCTATGTCTCTCTATAGTCTTTAGTAGCGTGCTCTTCCATCTTTTAACACCTAAAACAGAACTAGACTGGGGTGAATTCTTCCTTCTCTATCTGTTCCCCACTAATTTTGGCATTGAACATTAATAGGCCTTGTTCCTTTGCCTTTTGGGCCATAGTGATTTCGGTTAAGACTATCTAGAAGACGTGAGTGTAGTCACTATTGTCTCTTCTGTTTTTGAATTTAATCACTTCGCCTACCTTGGCCCAGGTTTGCCGAAGCTGGATCTCTTCCATAATGTCTTCTTTCGAGTGCTGCCCAATACACGGATCGAGTCGCCGGCATACCACGCTACTGTGGGCCAGGATATGTGGTGGTACGGCTGGCTGCAGCCCAATTTCCCTAAGAACCTCTACTGCTTTTTCCTTGGTGAAAGCCTCGATATGGTTTTCTTTTTCGCAGATTGCGACATACCCCGAAGCTACCTACAACAGTCTCACTATGGCAATGCCCAGTTTTCCATACACAACTTCGAATACTTTTTCTATGCTGGCTTGGGCTGTCCGTCGACTGCCCGCAGAGGTATTCCGGTTGTATTGTCCTGGGACATCTCTTCGAGAGAGTGGCCCCTCTGGACTTTGTTCTTCTTCTTCTTTTTAATCTCAAGTTAGTGGTGAATTGATTCCAGGAAAAGTTCATGCTCCTTTTCTTCTTACGATGGTATTCTGTTGTTTATTTGTTTTTGGTGACTCCCTCTACTTCGTCACTTAGCTTCCGTGAACGTGAACTTCAAAATGGGAGGATGAATGATGATGGATGAACCCGGGGAGGCCCCTCAGATGGGTGAAATGTGGCGGACTTAATGATGGGTGGTGATCGAATCAACTACCACCACCCGAGGGTGCCGCCCCGTTGGGGTTTTGCTATCGATGCTGCTTCCAACTTACATAGGGATGGTTGCATGTTCCCCCTGTGGTCTTGGCCGTAAACTACGTTTAGAGATTAGAGCAAACTCTTCCCCAAAGCTTTCAGCATCCCATCGTAATCGGGTGGTCTATTCCGTAGAGTTCCACACTGGGCTAATCCTCAAATCTGCTTACCTTTACGTCCCCAATTATGTCTATCAAGGTGGACCGACATAGTTAGAGCGAGACTAGATGAATGGCAGTTTAGTTCATTTCAGCTTCGTAACTCCGTCGATAGAGGAGGAGGGGAGGTTAGGTCGACATAAAGTCGCCTAGGAGCAGGTTCAAAAGGTCTTCTGGAGAGTCCCCGTGGAGACAGTGAAGAGGATGTTTACGTTTTTAAGGCCCCCTACCCCTTCCTTTTCCTCCTTTATCACAGAAGGCTGAATTCTTCAGCCTTCTGTGAAAGGGGTACTCAATAATGGAAGATTTAGATAGTGGTAGACGAAAGATGGTTAAAGAAAGTTAGGGTTGCCCTTGTTTGAGAGGCATCGCAGGTATTTTTTTTCTCTAACTATTTATTTTTCCTTTTTGTTTTATTAATCATGACTTTGTAGCCTGTTGGATATAATCTTCTCGAAGATTTTGCCGAGTATTTCTAAAAGAGGGTTTGGTCGACAGTTAGCCAATTGTTCTAGGGGCTTATTACCTTTCGGGATAAAGATGATTTTAGCCACCTTATACCCGTCAGGAAAGTAGCCTGTATTCAGGAATGCGTTCATGGTGTTCACCATGCCCTGAATAATTTGCCGTGGGGCATTCTCTAGGTTGTCTTTATTGAGCCCAGACCAACCGGGGGCCCTTTGTTTGAAGGACCTTATGGTGTTAATGGTCTCTTCAATGGTAATAGGGTGCCGTGGTTAACCATCTCTCTTTCTTTAGATACTTGCGGTTGTGGGTGGGTCCTATGTATCATTGCTCCGAGATCCTCGAGCAGTTTGTCTTCGAAGTCCTGGTCGAAATCGTCGTTCTCCTCAGGTGATATTGCAAAGACCTCTTTCCAATGCCTCCTGAATCTCCTTTTGAGAGAATCCGGATCCTCTAAGATGATGTCGCCTTCCTTTATTTTTATCCGAGGCCTGGAAGGCAATCCCTTAAGTCTTCGAATGCTATTCAAAAAACTTACAGGATTTCTCTCCCTGTCTAGTGTGCCTATTATATCGTACCAGATTTCCTTCTGTTTCTCGAGGTTTATGTTTTTTAGTTCCTTGCTTAGCTGTCTCATTCGGGCTGCCCTTTCCAAGGTTGGTCCTGTGCTACCGACTTCTTCGTAGATTTCCCTGTGTTCCCTAGCGATATCCCTCATTTCGTCCGTCCACCTAGGTTGTGGGAGCATTTTATACGAGATTCTGGAGACGCATCTTTCGTCTGCTTGAATGAGGAGATTAGTGATCTTGTCAATCTCCTCAAGATTTGCGTCATCTAGGTCAGCTGGCTGGTAGGTGCTGAGCATTTCTCTGTACTGCTCCAAGTTAGCTTTCGCGTAACTTTTCCTAAGTGTGACGGGCTTGAGCATTAGCGCAAGCTAAATGGTGGTGATAATTGGGATATGATCGCTCGGGAACACTGGGCCTTGGGCGTTGGTGATGTTGAAGGGGAGTTATGTACTTGCTAACACAATGTCCGGTTTTGTCGCCGAGCATCGTGTTAGATAAGTTGGGAAGTCTGGTCCTACTCTTCGGGTCTGTGAAAGAAAACGATTTTAGAGGGGTATTTATTCCGCCTTAGTTAAACGTTACGTTAGAGGAAATGAGCCACTCCTATGCGTGGAATTTTAAAAATAGTTTTAATTTGCGATTCCAACTTATCGCTTGACTGTTGATGACCGGCTTATCTTCATTTATTAATATATCGTCTAAGATGTTAAGCCTTGCTTTATTAACCTCTTTTCTTTTAATAACGGTGTTATGAACGAGTATATCTCTCGTTAGGTTAATATTATGTACACTCTCCATATAGTTCTTCGGCCCTCCGCATTGTAGATGCAGGGTTAACCGTCTCGAAAGTGTGGTAGTTGTCATGCCAATAAATTTAGAGTTTTTATAAAGCTTACAGTCTTTATTGGGGTAGGTGAAGTCGTAAACTATGTTGGTTGACTTGAGATTCGAGGAGTTTGGCAGATGTTATTTTTCATCAGAAGATTGCTGGCTTTTGTTGTTTTAAAATAGATGATGAGTTGGATTTTATCTATTTGATTTTTAACCTTGATGTTACGGTTAATAATCTCCTTGATGTTTTTTTCATCTATTTTATAGGCCGTGGACATCTGGTTTCTGTAATACACTTTGATTTTATTGACTTCTCCATGATTACTTTCAGTTTTATCCGCATTTTTGTAATGGATATTTAAAAATGATTGGATTTGTTTGTCAATCATGCTGTTTGAGAAACCACTATTCACGAGTATTTGCTTTACTAGTGCAATCTCTTGGTGGAAAAGTTCCCACGTAGAGCAGCATTTATAAGCTCTCCGTTTTCTTTCACTTTACTTTCCGCCAGAACCTCACTCCACTCTTTACATTAGTAAAGTAGGCAAGAACATATCAAAACGCTCTGAAGATGATCGAAAGCTCAGCAATTTAGTCTTTTTTTTACCAAAAACATTCATTTAAAAAAAGAGATAAATACTGGACACGTAATACACCATCTACAAGATGGAATAAAAAAGATAGATAGAAGAAGAGAAAGTAGCCAAAGGAAATTAATTAAGGCAAAATACATAATGGTCTTCAACAAAATTTGCATATATATATATATATATATATATATATATATATATATATATATATATATATGAAAATTAACTCACAGGAAAATGAAAAGATGAATCCAAGCACTTTCGAACTATATTTGTAAGTTCATTTTCAAGGAATAGCATGAAAATGGAGATGGCAACCTTATATAGGGTACCGAGATACGAAGGGAATGCCCATCACATACTACAAACCAATGGGAAAACACAAAAAACAAGACAGAGAAATACCAATAAAAAGAACAATAAGCCAATAATAACAGACATATGAATCCCTAAAACGATATAAAAACAACTACGCCGTGTATATGAATGGAAATGGTGGGTGAAAAAATAAAAAACATTTTAAAGGATTATCATTAAAACGAAAACATTTATGTCTAAGAGTTAATCCACGATCATATATATATATATATATATATATATATATATATATATATATATATATATATATATATATATATATATATATATATATATATATATATATATAAATATTAGGTAAAAGGCCATGTTGTATGCAGTGGACTTGGACTTGGACTTGACTTGGACATAAAAAGTGGTGAAATAGGGTGAGTCTAAAGGTTAGAGGTAGTGTGGGAGACAGAATGAATGGGTCCCTGTGAAAGGGTAGCTCTGTTTGTTTAAGTCTTTCATTTTGGATGTATTTTGTTATAGTTATTTGTTTGTTTGTTTTTTGTCTTTGGTGTTTTTTTTATAAACTATAAAATCTATAGTTTATTCTAATTAAATTAAGCATGTTAATTTAATTATAGTTTATATATGATCTTATTGGCATTCAAGACTTTATTTGGGGCGAGGTTTTTGCTCGCGCTCTGGGTCTTTGAAAAGGTTTTTCTAATTGAATTTTAGATTTTGATATTTCTTCGCAAAGTTTTTTATAAATAAGTAATTTTAGTGAT
Source organism: Ceratothoa steindachneri (assembly GCA_963969495.1). NCBI lineage: Eukaryota > Metazoa > Arthropoda > Malacostraca > Isopoda > Cymothoidae > Ceratothoa > Ceratothoa steindachneri. Next base: position 40,664,917 of record OZ018330.1, on the reverse strand, counting down.
GGTTTATGAATTTATACTAAAGAAACCTGAGCATTACACTAGTCGTTTTTTGTGATCTGTCGATTTTGTCATGTGTATTTTGGAATCAGTCGCCGTCAGTCTGTGCCTTACTACTTTTAAATGGTCTTATTTGTCAAGTCACCTCGATGTCTAGGTATGTACGAGAGAACTCCGGGGACAGGCGGGTGTCAATGGCTTACCAGATCCTTTTAGCTCTCTTGTGGAGCGCCACGTTGTTCGGAGATAATCAAACCGAGTCGTGGAGTTCACTCTGTCGTTCACATTTTCTTCTTCCGGTGTTTGTGGTGATAAGCACCACTTTGTTCTGGATCTTTTTTTAGTTTCGCAATGTGGGTCTTGGCGCTCGGGTTCAGCGGCACCTGGGAAGGGGGGGATACAAGAGCCTCGAACGAATACACGCATTGAATATCTTGAGTTTATTTGAGGGATTTAGGTCACATAACCTATAAAATTCCCTCAAATCTATCTTGCTATTCGCTCCATATGACTCGTGTAGTCTCTGGTGGTGATGAGCCCCAGAACAAGTCCCTTCCACGCAGTAGGGGGATTCGCTCCCCGTCTACACGTATATCGTTGAAGATCTTGCGAAACATGGGAATTATTTTGAATTTTGGGGCATTGGTTGATACTTTAATCTCCTCTCGTAGGAGTCGATGTTTGCTATCTCCCTAGCCATATTCCTCGCCATAAATTCCCTGTAAACATAACCGGCGGTACAAATTTGCCATATATCGTCAGCGAACTGTATGTATATTGTACCCTCTGAGAGAGATTGGGGTGGTAGGTTGTGGGTATAAATGTTGTATAAAAGGAGACTGAGACAGCCCCCTTGAGGGACCCCTGCTTCGAGTTTGAATTCGAGGCCTTTATGTTCTCTGAATTTTATGTATGCTCTCCTCTCCATTATGTAGTCGCACAAAATCATCTCAAGAATGGGGTTGAGGCCTACTTGAAGGATCTTAAATTGTAGTCCTCTCTTCCAAAGCTTATCAAAAGCTCTTTTGATATCGCGGAGCACCAGGTCGGCATGCCTTTTGTCTGCCTTGATCTTAGCAAGCTTTTCAGTGACAACGGTTAATGCTGTGCCAGTCCCTCTTTTCCTTCTGAAGCCGTGTTGCTGCTCGTTATGCAAGTTGGCATCATCGATAAAAGAGTTGACTCTGTTAGCCAATATCTTCTCGAAGGCTTTGCCAGCAAATTCTAAGAGAGATATCGGTCAAAAGCGGGCAGGGCAGTTCGGGAGCTTCCCCGCTTTAGGGATAGAAATCATCTTGACCAATTTCCACTTGTCGGGGAAAAAGCCCTTGTTTAGAGCGGCGTTCATGATGTTGAGAAGGCCACCCCAAACGTTAGGCGGGGGCCTGAATGAAATTCTCGTGGGTCAGCCCCATAATACCCGGGCACTTTGACGAAAGGATTTTAGAGTAAAGGAGAGTTCTAGGGCAGTTATTTAACTGCCATAGACCTCCATCAATCTTTCCTGTGACACACAGTGGTGAGGAGAGGTTTTGTGTATTAGTGTGTTTAACTGTTGTATTATGTCAGTTTCGAATTCGAGGTCGTAATTCTCATTTTCTTCCGGGGTAATTTTGAAGATTGAAGACCAGAAAATTCAAACCTTTCTTCAATTTCTTCAGTCTCAGTCAGAAATTTTTGGTCGTCGTGAGTAATTGTGAATTTTGTTTGTGGAGTTTTTTCTTTAAGACGTTTAACCGTCTGCCAGAACGTGTGTGAGTCTTTTTCTATGTCAAGTCTGTCTATTAGTCTATCCATAGTAGCATTTGCTGGTCCGTAATATTTGTCTGGAGTTCATCCTTAATTTGTCATAGTCTTCTGTAGGCATTGTGGTTGAGGCCTATCAACGCTACTACATTGGACAGGTCCATATATTCTAGGGTCAGGGCTCTCATGGGAGGGGTCCATGAGGGAGCTGGAAGGGCTTTATAATTGATACGGGGAATACTATTTTGATCCGCTTTTATTAGGTAATCAGTAACTTTATCCAGCTCCTCATCTATTTCTTCTAGATTAGCATCAAGTAAGGAGTTGGAGATATAATTCAAGAGGTAATTTCTATAATTTTCCCAGTTCGCTTGCTTGTAGCTTTTGTGTTCTGGGATTTCATTTTGAATGAGATTTACTCCTACTGTAATTTTGATAGCCTGGTGGTAGCTCTGAATGATGGGGCCCGGTTCAATGTAGTAATTGTAAGGAAACCTGATACTAGATAGGATTATATCAGCTTTCGTGACTGCTGTCCCACATATGCATGTGGGGAATTCTGGTCCGATCCTTGTCGGTATTGTCTGTCGAGTAGTAGTTCGATGTTTCTACCTGCATTGTTGTAGGAGGTATATACCGCCGCTGCGCATCTTGCGTTTAAATATACGGCGTAGATAACGTTCTTTCGCTGGCTAAATACCTGCAAAAGGTTGTGTATGGACACATAGCCGCGTCTTGGGGGTTGGTACTCCATGGCCACGACCAGTCCCCCTAGGGCAGTACCTACTTCAATGGCAAGGTAGGATTCATCTAAGTCCTCTAGGGTCCTGTATTTTAGTCCTAGTTTGACGGCTATTGCGCAGCCGTCATACCGTTCCTGACTATGATTTTTGCTAATAACATCGTATTGAAAATTCTTAAAATGTTCTTGCACGGTCAGTCCGTGTTCAGAAATAACTATTATGTTAGGGTCACTCTGTCGCATAATATTGCCATAGATGAAACCTTTTACGTCCTACCCATTGACATTCATATGTATAATCGTAGGTCTGTCTGCCATTTTGTGTAGTGTTGGTTCTTTAGTGTGTGGGATTAAAGAAGACGTTTATTCGCGTTCTACTTTAGCCCCGTCTGATGTGCTGGGCAGGGTGCGATGCCTGCCGTTTCTTTTTTTCTCTTTTCTGTGTCCGTGATCGTGTGGAAGTAGTTCGAGGTCAGTTTAACCATATTTTGAGCAAGAGCAACCTAAATCTGTCGCTCAGGAACCTCATCTGAACATTCCCACTTCCGGTCCTAAGACCTTCAGCTACTTCGCGGGAATCGAGCTCCGTTAGGAAGGGAGCTGATTCGGGGGCAAAGATTTTTAGGCTGAATCCAGTCGCGTGGTATTTGAGCTGATGCTCTCGACCTTCCGATGAGGAGTAGGTTGACCTCGGGCAGCGGGTTTTGGAGGTTTTCGTTGATCGTGGAGTCCTGGCCTCCTTGGGTCACACTGCTTCCTTGTTGGGTGTGTGCATGTGTGTGTCTTTTGTTTCGGCGGTTTTATTCTTGGATGTTTCGTACGCTTGTTTTGGTTTATGTGAGTTTCTTTGTCTATTTAGACGCGGGTCGCGTGCAATGGCTGCATTTGGGGGCGTGGGAAGGTTTTACACAAATTATTGCACTGAGGGGCTACACTAATGCGCATAACCTCTTCCGATGGCGGGGTTTCCGGAAACCACATCTCTTGTAAGCCATTATTAACCAGCATGCCGTTGACTTTCGTGGCGAAGGTACCGGGACGTGTAATGTTTGCAATGTGTGCATAATAAATGCAACATATTATTTTCGCAGACTGTTCGTTTTCTATGTGTAGGTATGTTCGTTGGTTATTACTTTCGGCGATTCCGGCTTTTACAACTTTGGCATAAGTCGTATTGGCCGTATTCTCCTTGTTCTCGCGCTTTTGTGTGTCTGCTTTTGTATTTCTTGTTTTTTAACCGGACTTGCCATAGACATGATCTGGTAATTTCCCTCGCAATTAAGGCATTTTTAGGTGGTGCTTTTGCAATCGCGCTAAAAGTGGCCGCATCTGGCGCAGATAGAAGAGAGTGTAAGTTCTTACTCCTGGCATGTGGCTGTGGCGTGTTTGTCGTACTTATAGCATCGAAAACACATTTGTAAGTCGACAAACTCCCCACGTTCCATCTACTCCGGGCAGACTCTTACGCTAAAGAGAAGCAGGCCATTCTCCTTTGCTTTCTGCGCCATTGCCGTATCTTCGAAAATAACCTTGAAGACATGCGTGCAATTTTAAAATTTAATTACTTCTACTACCTTCGCCCATGGATGGTTCCTTTCGATCTCTGCTTGAATTTCGTCTACCAAATGGCATCCAGCCCAGGAGTCAAGACGCCTGCAGATTAAGCTACGGCGGGATCGTATTTATGGAGGTGTTGTAAGTTTTAGGTTAATCGATTTCCTGCCTTCAAAGGCCTTGATTGAGGTCAAGGCTTCGCAATCAGCCTCCCTCGTACAGATGGTGGAATAACCGTTGAGTATGTCTATAAGTCTGACCAGTGCAATGCTCAATGTACCCAAAACTTTTTAAAAGACCTTACCTCGATCCATTTTTGGGCCCTCTGAGAGGGCCCAGAGAGTGATACAGAGGGTTACCCCCATTTCTCTTGCATGTTATCCTAAGATATTTGCAAGAGATAGGAGAGGAGCCTCTTTATAGTGGAGTAATGAGGAAGAATGTATGAGTTCACTGGGATTTTGTTTGAAATTAAGTATAAAGGGGAAAGGAGTGAGAAAATAAGGGGCTAAAGTCCAAGTATTTATATTCCACTTTACTTTCAACTTCCTTAGTGCTTGCGGATATGATTGGTGGGGCTCCGGTCCTTATATCTAACAAAGGTGCGAAGATTTCACACTTCACTTTCTTGAATCAAAAAAGCTTTTAGGCCACTTTTCTAACGAAATCGCGCTTTTTCACTTTACCAATTTTTATTTTCACTACTCTAAGCGAGTCGAACAAATTCCCCTTCACTATATATAGTGTAGCATTTTGTGAATAATTCCATTTTCTGTTCATTCCCTGAAGATGACCTAACACGGTCGAAACTCGTCTAGGAGTAAAGAATGTCATTCGCGGATTTTTTTTCTTGCCTCGAAGACCCTGTTAAAAAACTTGTAAGAAATATTAAGAAAATACAAGTTGAAATTAATAACGCTGCCACAGCTGTGGACTTCAATAATACATGCATATATATATATATATATATATATATATATATATATATATATATATATATATAGATATATATATATATATATATATATATATATATATATATATATATATATATATATATATATATATATATATATATATATATATATATATATATATATATATATATCGAGAATTATTTGCACGCAATCATAATAATGCGGTTACGAAGGCAATTTTTGGCTTACTAGCTCTTCATCAAAGCTCTCAGAAGGAGCTCTTCTCACATACACGAGAAGGTACCGCATAGAATAAGCTTTTCTAAAATAGCCCCAAAAAACTGTCCTTCGTCAACACGGGTGACAACTAAAAGGGCCGATCGAAAGACATTTTGGGGGGCTGTCTTAGAAAGGCTTATTTTATGCGTTACCTTCTCGTGTATGTGAGAAAAGCTGCTTCCGAGAGCTTTGATGAAGAGCTAGTAAGCCAAAAATTGCATTCATAACCGCATATATATATATATATATATATATATATATATATATATATATATATATATATATATATATATATATATATATATATTTAGGAAGCGAAGTTTAATGACCAACCATTTTAATTATTTTGCTTTATGAAATCTCACAGGAATTTGATTTATGTTTACATAATCTGTTATTTATTCTTTACTACAGAGTATCAGCCTTGTTAGCGGAAGCTGTGCAATATCAACAAATCATTTCGGGGGTGTATGACAGATTCCAGATTCAAATTATTTAAGTGGTGAAAAATGTACATGCCACAGCGGACCAAATTGGACTCGTGGTCCACTGACAACTGCTGTGTGAAATGGTCTCTGAGATGTGGTACAACTTTCATATCTCTCCTATCTATGGTAAGTTCTAATCCCGAGATGTTATTAATATTGTGTTGTATAAATTACATATATTCGTTTCCTCTTTCTATTTTCTATGCAAATATAAACAACTTTTCGATTAACCACGAATGTGTGGGCCTGCGTAAGAGTTTCGTGTTAGTAAAGTTAATTTCAGCACTTCCTTTTGTCCCCGAGTGGTCGTAAATATTCTTGTTCTCTCTTTTACCTATATCCCTTTTTAACGTTGTAATGGCCATGAGGGACGCGGCGTTGTGTTTTCGTGGCCACCGTGTTGACGGGACTTAGTGCTCCGGCCAACTCTAGCTTAGCCTCCCCTCCTTCTTCCGCTAATATCTACTTTCGGCCTTTATATACCAAGGCTCACCATCTCCTTCAACCCTTCATCTAGACCAGCTACTTCCTGCCGTGTAAGAAGACAGGCTTTGGAACCTCTATAAACAACGCCTTGTAATATCTGTAGGTCACAAGAGACGGGGACTTGATTGGTCCTGGGCGTATATTTTAAAACTATCTAACTCCAGATAGCTTCTGTTAATGAAGAAATGGATGTATTTGAGATGTTGTCTCGTTCGTGCTTAGATGCCCCAAAATATCGAAGGCACCTATGAATAATTTCTTATTTTAAAATTAATTTTTTCTAAAATGGCAGTCATTGAAACTACGAGTCCCTCACACTTTACACAAATTTTTAGGTTTCAGACTCCACTTGCTTTGTTTGATTGGACTCCAAAACTACATAAATAGCACATTGACTTACTCGGAATGAAATAATCAAAATATAAATATAGTCCACTGTCTGGAGGATGCAAGACAAGAGATTTAAATTCAGTGGTTTATTATTATTAAACATTCAATCTTATTGAATGAGTGTTTGAGAGCTATAACACTCGAATGAGTAAATGAAACTCTAAATAAAGAAAATTGTTGATTGTAATAATTTGCTACAGCAAAAGTAGTACAAATATTTAAATATCCTAATACAGAGTAATCGCTTTCACTTATTTAAAAAGTAGATGAATTTGATTTATCCAGACTAAGATTAAATTACTTCTCTTGTCAGCAATGTATGGACGAAATAACAGTGTGAATCGCTGTAATGCCGCTATCTATTGTTACGGTTTAATATAGTCTTGTTTTCGGTACTTCGATACTTGGTGGCCTCTCAAGGTCTTGTAGAAATACTCAAGTCAGTCTACGCCCATTACTCACTCTATGAAGATAAGCAAAGAATTATTTAGACAAAACTATAGACACAACAACCATACCCTACCTGTTCCTATCATACTCGTAACCTAAATGATATATTATATTATATTTATTAACCCCTACTAAAACTTTTATCGTGATACTTATTGCCACATCAGACACATCACATCCTCTATGGTGAGTGTTGTTAATTATTTTTGACCATATAAATATGATTGATAATAAATATATTAGATATTGTCGTGGTATGACATTACATTATATCAATACCATATTATATCTATCAGGGAGGGACCAATAACTTGAAAGCGAACCGACAAAAGGGACGGAAAACCACGAGTTCAGACGGGCTGAGTAGCGAGAGAGTGCAACGAGGTCAGGTAAATTATGGACACTGGCAAAGCCTCAAGGTTATTTAAAGAGACATGTACAAAAATATAATTTCATTTACACAAAAATAATGAGAGAATTGATGGGTAAAATTAACTCAGAGAATTAACGGGCAAAATCACATCAGTAAATGAAAGGGGTAATAGAAGTTATAAATCACGCTATGAAGTTAGAACATAAAGTATTTCCGGATGAGACTATTCAAATCAGAGGGGGGGGGAGGAGGGGAATTAACTGAAATAGGTTACTAAAAAGGGGAGAGGGATTTGCTTACGGATGTCTTCTGCACTTGAGGTGAGGCCGCTCGGACTTCAACACGGGAGATTGGAGTGATGACGGTTCTCCAAAAGAAAGGGGTGGGGGGGGGGGGGGTAACTTTCGGTCCAGGGGAGAGTATTTCGGCTAACCGAAATGAGGAGGGCTTCGACAGGAGTTGATGAAAGAAGTCGAGAAAATCACTCGGGGTGATCGTTCAGTGGAATTACCTCCTGGTTGGGGCTAATTCCAAATACACAAAATAGTCCAGCTGTCACTTTGCTTTGTTGCTAGCACTTGACTTGGAACCATAGGGGAATCTTCTGGGTTCTGGACGAGACTGTTCAACTCCGTGTCTTTTCCGGGGAGTCGAGCGTTATTTATGTCCGAGGCTCTCCCCGGAGTTGGGGGTTAGCGGGAAACAGCTCTACTCTCGAAGGGCCTCGAATCTTCTTGCAGAGCTATTTTAGGCTGCATAAAGGTGAATCGTGGGGCACTCGATTCGAGGCTACCGCTTGTGGAGGGGGGGAGGGGGTATGCTTACCACTTTAGGCCTAGTCGGGCCTTGTGCTGCACATGGGAGTTCCTTCCTGCTAAAGATCTTCCAAGTGGGGATTCCCTCACACATCTCCCAACCGAAAGATGATGCTTTACAGAGCAGTTGCGTAGGAAAGGATCATCCCAACCCGTCAAACTAGAATTATCAAAGGTCTAGGGAAATTGTGACCTGTTACGACTGGTGTACACACAAAAAACCGTAAATCTGAGCTCAGCAGGAAATTTACGGGCATAAGCCTTAAACAGGTCGATTATAGAGAATTTAACTAATACAATTTTAAACAAAAGAAAAATCACGGGAGAACATTGGCGATATTAAAGTGGAACCCACCCAAAAAGGATACAATTAAATGGAGGCATAAATATGGGACAAAAAAAAACACTTAACAATTTAGTGGACCAAAAAAATAAAAATAATTAGGAACATTGATGATATAATATATATATATATATATATATATATATATATATATATATATATATATATATATATATATATATATATATATATATATATATATATATATATATATATATATATATATATATATATATATATATATATATATATATATATATATATATATATATATATACAATTCACGTGGAAAACCTTCGCTCCCACCGGAGTATGGGTGAGGTAATCCACGGGTCCTCTAGCCTCGAGGACGGAGTAGGGTCCCTTTCACTGGTTAAGGATTTTGTTGCTTTCCGTGGGAAGTAGCACCAGCACCTTCGCGCCAGGCTTGAATTTTCCTTCTCGTGACTTAAGGTCCAATTAGGTCTCAAACCTCTCAATAAGTCCTTTTTCACGGGATACGAGACTCGTTTGTTGCCTCGGGTGGACTCACGCTCGAGGGCTTTAGTTTTCTCCCAAAAGGGGGAGAGTTGCGCACTCCTTCTGGGCATGGGAAAACTTATCGCTCCGGAGGGCTTGGAACTCCGGGTTGATAGGGGTTTTCAGGGAAACAGGTGCACGGGATTCCAGGGCTGCCTGTGTACGGGTAATCACGGGCTGAGCCACGGGATGGTCGTGAATTACGAGGTTCTGACCGAATAAAACGGAGCAGAACTGGATCTGGGCCGCTACCACTTCGGCCCAACCGGACATATAGTCACACTCGATGTGACAACGAATTACTGGGAAACGACTGGCCCGGCTAAGGTAGTCGTGGACCACCGCAAATTTCTTGTGGCCGGGCCCAACAGGGGGTAGTAGGTCCTCAGACACTATAATACAGGTGCACCCGGTGTCACAGAAGAGGGTGGATACTGGGCGACCGTTCACAGTTCCGTTCTCGAACTTTAATCCACCAGGGTTGTTCTCATTAAAGATAAAATTTACCTGATGGACCGGGTCTTTGGCGGGTGAGGGAGGTTCGGGAGTCTTCTGAGGTGACGGGGAGGATCAGGGGCGGCCCAGATTTGGTGTACTTGGTAGGAATGAGAGTTTGCGAATCGGAAGATTTGAGGACAGTTCGTGTGGTAATGGCCGGGAACTCCGCAGGTGTAGCAGACGATCGGGTTCTTTTGGTACGGCACAACCGGGTGAGAAGAAAATAGGGGCTTAACGTCTCGATGTTCCGATGGATGGAAGTTTCTTGGCTTCGAGGGACTAGGAACTTTGGTAAATCTTGGAACCAAATCAGGGGACGGGGGCTTAGGGCCATAAAATTTAGTTTGAGGGGGGGGATTAAGGAGCCTTTTTAACATCCTTAGGCGATAAATCGTGACTACCCGCGTAGACATTGGCCTCTTATAAGCACTCCTTGAAAGTGGCGCAACGTTTATCCTTAATAAAGGCATGAATTTCGGGAGCCACGGCAGCTAAAAGCTGATCCCTAAGGAAGAAGTCCAGAAGAGACTCGTAGACCTGGGGAATTTTGCACGCATCCACCCAACACTGAAGCTTTCTTTGGAGGATGTACCCGTGTTGTCGAAATGTTTGGCCAGGGTGGATCCTTTCCTGGCGGAATCGGGAGCGGTAGAATTCGCTATTCATATGAACAGCGGCTAACAATTCGGACTTTAACGGGGAATAGTCCAAAGTTGCTCCCGGGGGAAGTGATACGAAGATATCCCTTAACTTGGCATTTAGGAGGGGAAGTATGCGAGCGACGCCATCATTTTCGAGATCCTATCTATTGATCTGAAAAATTCTCTCAAAATGGGCCAAAAATGACCCAAAGTCCTCTCCATCATTAAGAGCGGGAAGGTGGACTGAAGGAGTTTGGGGAATTTCAGCCCGGGAACCGATGGACTGAGAATCCATTTGATTTCGGCTCATTTCCAGCTCATGCTGCCTAATTTGTTCACGTTCTTCCATCTCCATTTTGTTCTTATCCATCTCCATCTTCAGTTTGTTCTCCTCCATTTTGTTCTTCTCCATCTCCATTTCCATCTTCAGTTTGTTCTCCATCTCTGTTTTCAGTTTGTTCTCCTCCATCTCCATCTTCAGTTTGTTCTCCTCCATCTCCATCTTCAGGTTGTTCTCCTCCATCTCCATCTTCAGTTTGTTCTCCATCTCCGTTTTTCTTAGTTCCTCTTCCCTTCGCTCTGCCCGTTCGTTCCTCTCTTCTTCCTGTACGTAATTTAGCAGGACTTTGCCCGAAAGACCTAACATTTCACCCTGACTCTTGAATTTTTCGAAGGATGACATTTTTACGCAGTTGACTGAGGGAACACTGATACGCGAACGAGCTAGGACACTACCCACGCGAAACGAATACTTGAATATTCGTGAAGGCCTTGATCACAAAAAAAGATACAGCTACCTTCCTCTGCAGTTTCTAAGCGGGGAAAAAAATTAGAATGGTCCTACTGGAATTAGGACACCGCAGACCTTAACTCTTTTGGATTAATAACCATGAGAGTTTCCAGAATTCGAACAGAATAAAAAAAAATTAATTACCTGGGGTCCAACATAAAATCTAAATAGATTACGTTCCACTGCTCTTCAAATAACTTAAACTTGCCTTCTGCCAGTACAATACAAAAATTAAAATAAAAGTGATGTACGTGAATAACAAGGGAACTTCTAATGTCGAAATTAAAATGACACGGGTTCGTAAAAACCCCAACACACTTGACACCAGATTTATATAATACGTATATTAATATATATATATATTTCGTGGTATTACATTACATTATATCAATACCATATTATATCTATCAGGGAGGGACCAATAACTTGAAAGCTCTAACCGACAAAAGGGACGGAAAACCACGAGTTCAGACGGGCTAAGTAACGAGAGAGTGCAACGAGGTCGGGGAAATTATGGACAATGGTAAAGCTCAAGGTTATTTAAAGAGACATGTATAAAAATATAATTTTATTTACACAAAAATAATGAGAGAATTGATGGGTAAAATTACCTCAGAGAATTAACGAGCATAATCACATCAGTAAATGAAAGGGGTAATTGTAGTTATAAATCAGGCTAGGAAGTTAGAACTTAAGGTATTCTCGGATGCGACTGTTCAAATGGGGTGGGGTGGGGGAATTAACTCAATTGGGTTACTAAAAGGGGGATAGGGGTTGGCTTACGGATGTCTTCTGCACTTGAGGTGAGGCCGCTCGGACTTTAACACGGGAGGTTGGAGTGATGACGGTTCTCCAAAAGCAAGGGGGGAGGGTAAATTCCGGTCTGGGGGAGAGTATTTCGGCGCCTCGAAATGAGGAGGGCTTCGACAGGAGTTGATGAAAGAAGTCGGAAAATCACTCGGGGCGATCGTTCAGTGGAATTACCTCCTGGCTGGGGCTAATTCCAAATACACAAAATAGTCCAGCTGTCACTTTGCTTTGTTGCTAGCACTTGACTTGGAACCATGGGGAAATCTTCTAAGTTCTGGACGAGACTTCTCAACTCCGTGTCTCTTCCGGGGAGTCGAGCGTTATTTATGTTCGAGGCTCTCTCCGGAGTTGGGGCTTAGCGGGAAACAGCTCTACTCTCGAAGGGCCTCGAATCTTCTTGCAGAGCTATTTTAGGCCGCATAAAGGTGAATCGTGGGGAACTCGATTCGAGGCTACCGCTTGTGGAAGGGAGGGGCGTATGCTTACCACTTTAGGCCTAGCCGGGCCTTTTGATGTACATGGGAGTTTCTTTCTGCTAAAGGTCTTCCACTTGGGGATTTTCTCACAGATATATTACAGAGTCGTTTGAAAATGAGCGGTTTTGAGCATGGTGCTCTTTGAGTATAGGCTACACGATTAAAGAGAGATAAATATGTACAGTACCACTAGATGGGAAAATATCTCCTGGAAGTTCCATCTCGACAGATTTGGAGCGTTTCTTCAGTGAGGGAGCTTATCAACTTGTCTTGTTTTTCTACTTTTAATTACTGCATGATTAACGGAAAGAGCCAAACACTTAGCCAAAATCAGAGCGCACGTATATAGGCAACCGCCTAGGAAATTTCCTCTTTGATTATCTCGTGGCAAAAAACAGAAAATAATCAAGAAAGCATTTCTTGATTAATATATATATATATATATATATATATATATATATATATATATATATATATATATATATATATATATATATATATATATATATATATATATATGTATATATATATATATATATATATATATATATATATATATATATATATATATATATATATATATATATATATAATTAGATTTCACGACGTATAGGTGAGAATGGGTGAAGGAAGTAAAAAACCGGAAAACACTATGGAGTTCTTTATTAACGTTTCGCCTATTGGCTTCTTCAGAATAGAACTGTATGAGAAAGAGGGGATCGCTCTCTATATACGTGTCAGATGTCATCCCGGATTACCGCTGCTCGTCCTCCCTTGGCTTCTCTGGTTGATTTCAGCCTCGTTTTGATGAGCCGTGCTGCCCCATTGGCCAGCCGAAAGAATCCGTCCCAGTGCTTGGTTGATCTGTCGGAGATAATATGTGCGGCTTCAATTTTCCTTCTCTCTCTTTTCGCTAAACCCTTGTGAATTATTTTAATCCCATCCCAATTAGGCAAATGACCGAATTCATCGACATGTACTACCAGGACGTTTGATGTCCTATGCGCTCTAATGTCCCTCTTATGCCCGTTCACCCTAGTCCTAATGTCTCTACCTGATTCATCAGAGTAACTGCAATCGCAACCGTCACAGGGTATTCGATAAATAATACCTTTATCCGTTTTTGCCGTCGAATTTTTGTGCTTTACTAACTCTTTAATTCTAGTGTTCGCGGAGTTGGCTACCAAAATACCATCCTTCTTAAGAGACCTATTTAATGTCCTTGCCGCTATAGAGTACGGAGCAGACAGGTACCTGACCCCTTCTATTTCCTTTGTGGTGGGCTCATTACCTTCGACCGCCTCTGTGAGCCTAACCGTTTTACTCCGCTCCGCTATTTTTATTGCTTTATGCCGTAATTTTATCAAAAGGCCCTCTGGGTATTTTAGTCTCATGAAAGCTTTCTTGATGTATTCAAATTCATCGTTTAAAAAGGTTTCGCTTGCAAATGTGAATAGCCCTTAAATAAAACCAATGACTATTCCGACTTTGTTTTTTTACTGTGTCCAGAAAGAAAGTGATTAAAATTGTCCTTACTTGTGGTTTTTCTGGACACGAAGCACTCTGCTCTACCACAATCCCTATGAATCAACATGTCCAGGAACGGAATTTTATGGTTTTCTTTTTCTTCCACGGTGAATTGTATATCCTCATCCATCTCGTTCAACCGCTCCAACTTCTCGATTATATTGGTATTCGCTGGAATTATGGCCAGGACATCGTCTAAGTATCTCCAAAGCGCTTCCAAAGCGCCATCTACTGGAAAATTAGGAAATAACGCTTTAGAAGCAGTGAAGAAATCAATAGCCAACATGAATGACTCTGATTTACCCATTAATAAGAGGGACTATATCAAGTTAGTATCTTTATGTGTAAGATTTGGTGCTTTCACCTTTGAGGGAGAGGAATATAGGCAGCATAGCGGACTAGCCGTGGGATTGACTCTCAGTGCCGTCATGACATGATTGTTCATATATATATGTATATATATATGTGAAAATCAAATTCACTATGGTACAAGAGAACCGGGATCTAAAAGTGATTCCCCAGCATTGAAATTCCAGAAGGAAAACATGAAATTTGAGCACAGAAAGTGTTACAGTGTTTCGTTTGTCTTGATGATCGCCCTGTCCTTACCATGGAACTTTCGGCTTTGGATAACTGCTCATTTGAGGTGAACAAGCTTAAGGCAATTTATTGCGACCGTGTCATCGCTTTTATTCCTTAAAATGATGCAAAATATTTGTGTACGTCTTAAGACTTTGGGGGGCAAACAACATAGTTGTTACAATACCTCTTAAAACTCCATCTACCAAGATCTTTGTGTTGAGTGGGTGTCGGTCTGATCTGCTCAATAGTGTGTTTAAAGGTAGCGACGAAGTCGGATAGGGAGCTAGGTTGAGAGGTATTCATCATGAAAGCACAGGCATTTGCAGTTTTATCTCGTATTAAAGATCAACCAGAGGCGTGCCAATATGTTTTTATGAGTTTCTGAAGCCCGGAAGGTCCACGGGATGAGAGCTATGGCTCTTACTGCACTTTCAATTCCTTACTGGGTAGGCTCGATTAGGCCATTAATTTTGGGGTGCCATGCCAAGTCCTTGATTGAATTACACAGAAAGTTGGCCCTGATCAGGTGGCGATGATGAAGGAACTAAACATTTTGCCACCTAAGAGGGTGTGAAAATATTGGTGATGACTTGAGAGTCCATGGTTGCCATGAGAACGGATTTCACCCAACCAGTAAATCGAAGCACCATTGTTAGCAAAAATGCTTTTCCTGACAGCGGGAATGATGACTTAGGATGTCCTGGTGGACATTTATAATCGTTTGAAGACTAAATTATAGGGTTGGACAAGGATAACGGTCTGTTGCTTCAATTTTTAGCGTTTGCATTGTACGCAGTTTCCTATCCAGCGAAGAATGTCTTAATTTATCTACGAGGTGAAATGGAAAATAAGCGGGTTTTTTTTTGTTTTAATCCATAAAAGAGAAAAAGGATGTAAGGCAGCAAAAACATCTGCCAAAAAGGCTACAGGAATATATGACCGTGACTTTAATGTGGAAACATTGCAATAAATCTGGAGCTTTCCCAAGCCAAATTTTACCTTAACTTTGATTTCACCGGGGCACTCAAATAGTGGTGAGAGGTGAGGGACATCAACCTTCGCACTTGCAATTGCGTGACGATTTACATCTGCAGAAATCAATTGGATTTTAGAAGTGGTTAAACGAGATAAAGCAACTGATTTTACGTTGTCCTGCGCCTTAACCTAGCGAATATCAGTGATGTATTTTGAAATATAACCCACCTGGGGACAATCATTTGGGAAATAGCGATCCGAATTTTGCGGGGTTGAGAATAGTAGTGCTCAATGTTAGGTAAAAATGATGAAAGTTTGCCATATAAACGATGAAGAAAGTGCTGCATCTCTCGAAGTTTTCGAGCTATAGTATCCAAACGCTTCACAGCAGGATTTCATTTTGTTCAAAGAATACGATGGAACTCCATTCTTGTTACATGGAGATCTTTGTTGCAAAACACCATTATGTCGTCATCCGATGCGTCTGTCGTGAGCGAAATTTTTGCCCAAGAATTTACATTTGCTAACGGCGTGTGAGCAGCTAAAGTGCTTTTTAATTCGGTTTTATCCTTGAGAACATGGTTCACCAAGGTAAAAGAAGAGATCTTTATAAAGGTGCCTCCTCCGATGTTGCGTTTAAAGGGTTACAAAGATTCACACATCGTGATAAGAATCAATGGTAAAAGTTTAATATCTCAAAGAATCCATGCTTTTGCGTCAAAGTAAAAGGTTGTGCTAATTTATTGAAGACTTCCATTTTACTGTTGGTGGGAGAAATGCTATCCTTATTAACATGGTAGCCCATGAAGGTTATCTCTGAGGCCCCAAAGATACATTTGGCCGTGTTAATTTAGAGTCGGATCTTTTAACGAGGAAGCCAGCAAGGTATTTAACCTAAGGTCAACCGTTACTCATCAGAGAATACCGCCCGCCCTTTCGCGAAGATACAGCCCCTCGTCTCGAATCGAACCACGGAGTTTGGTCTCATCAGCTAAACAGATGGTCGTGATTTTGGTCACAGTCAATCGGCAAATTCGTGAAACGACCTTTT
Organism: Ceratothoa steindachneri; assembly: GCA_963969495.1. NCBI lineage: Eukaryota > Metazoa > Arthropoda > Malacostraca > Isopoda > Cymothoidae > Ceratothoa > Ceratothoa steindachneri. The sequence goes on along the minus strand of OZ018330.1, from coordinate 40,648,468 downwards.
TCTTTGGAGAATTGCGCGAACCACTCTTCTCATCTCGTAAGGAAACCTCGCCCCTCGTCTGAGATTACTCATCCCAATTCAAGAGTGTCTCACTCAGCCTGGAAATTACCTTACTCGTGTCCCAGGTAATTCCGACCCCTCCGTCAAGAGTACAACTACCTTCGAGCGGCAAGAGTAGCTCGCCTAGTAAGAAGCACTCCTCTCACCAAGAGTCAAGCTGTCAATGTAAAACCCTTTTACCTCTTTTTGGTGATAAACCTCCCTTTTGTCCTCGCCACCTGATATCCTCCTCCTGACTCTTTATTTGGACTCCCCAGTGTTTACCAACATTTTTCCTGTCTGACCAAGTCCTATATTTTGATCCCCGTTAAACTGATTAGTATTTGATTTATTATTTCATTAGGAGCGACATTATTCTCCGATTCCTTTGCTTTTGTAGATATTTCCATAATTAGCATTATTAGCGTAATTTAAGTTTATTTTTGTTTTTAATCTTTAAATAATCTTGAATGAAACCTGGTATTTAAATCTTTCCTTGGCCAACTATTAATCTCCTCGCGCACTCACCTCTTATTAGCCCTGTGCAGCTGGCCTATCCATCTGTCCACCTGCAACGTAAGTACACTGCATTCTCTGCAGCGAAGGTATCCGTTCACGAATACCATGATACCTTGGAACGCCGAGTCGACAAAACTGTGGAAAGTTTGAACTGCGGGTTTTAGACCCACTGGCATTTTAATCACTCAATTAAACCAAATAGAGTCATAGTTGCAGTTTTTGGATTGATATTGTATCGATGTTGATCTACTTATAAGCTTTCACCAGATCTACGCTTTGAGAAAATCGTTTTCTCGTGTAAATTGGTCGAAAGTCCATCCCATTTGCCGCGAGATTTCTTTTACTTACTCTTTGGGCATTAAAGTCTCTAATATCATCATAAGGCCTACATTCTTCCAAAGGTTTGTGAAATAAATGCACAGAGGCAGCTCTAATACTTTTAGAAGTTCAACTGATGCCGGGATGCATTATCTCTTCAAACTTTTCTTCGCCGAGGGGAGCTTGTAAGAAAGAAGTCATTGAGAGTGGAAGTGGGTGGGAGGACCATGGATGCTAATGTAGTGAGTAACCCCATGCTTAATAAGATCATCTTGAAGTGGATGAGATAGATCGGTAAACCCCCCGAAATGTTTTGCATAGGGGGTGGTTTAACTGCCAGAAGAAGGTGACGCAGGGAAGGTGGACTAGCTATGTGTTTTCTGGTGGAGGGAAATTCATTTTGCACGTCTATGCACTCACGTTGCTTAAATTATACTACTATGTAGGACCAAATGAAATTAAAACTTAATGAACCTTTTGCGTCGTTTTGGAATTAAATATACAGGGGGAAGGTATATTATTTTCATAAAACCTGAGTTATATGCTGACGTCTAACTCATAATATACCAGAAAACGGACGTTGGTGACTGTGAATTAGTAAACATCGGCGTTAGTTTACTCGCTACGCATGCTCGCCACCAAAGAAAAGGAGGCAGAGAGTTTCCGCGATAGGTAGTAGGAGAATCGTATTAGCAAGTCTTCTCCATAAAACTCTGAAAGTACGATCAATGATGATCACGCCCCATGGTGAAAGATGAGGATCAACAGAGGTTAACAGCGGGTGAAATAAACAATCTCGGTGGTGCATTTAAGGAGAGAGAGAAAGAGGGAGAGAGAGAGAGAGAGAGAGATAAAGAAAGAAAGAGAGAGAGGGAGAGAGAGAGAGAAATAGAGAGGAAAATAGAGAGAAAGCTAGATAGATAGCGATGGGAAAATATTGCCGGGAAGTTGCGTCTTGATAAAATCAACGAATGTCTTCTCAGAGGAAACAAAGATTTTGCGTGTTCTTAATGCGTCTATTGATTAGGAGATATTTTCCCATGAATATCTGTTAATGGGAGGAAGGGAAGAAAATGAGGGTAATCTCATTCTTCTAATCCAAAGTTCCGCGGGATTAATGCATAGCCCAAAGCTCAGGTAAAATCAGATCGAAGCTAAAATATGCATCCGATAGGAAAACTTCCTCTTCGCCCGTCTCGAGGCGAAAACAGGAAACTGAGCTGGAAAAGCCTTCCTGCTCGCTCTATGCATGCGCGCATATATATGCAACTCGGTGGGGGTAAGGGTCTCCTGGGCCTATAAACCCATTAAAAAGTCACTATTCTCGATTTCTTTTACAGACTTGGTGTTCCCTCATCGCATGTTGGTTTTTCTGGGTGACTCATGAATGCTGGGGAATTGATTTTAGAAACTGCACCCATATTCCGGATCCTGAGAGAAACATGTTGGCAGTTCTACTCACCAAAACCTGCTCTGCGAACAGTTCCTGTAATGCGACTGCAGGAGAAGTCGAAGAAAGTAAGAGGGTTTTCTTTTTATTAAGTGCGCTTAATTTACTCCATGGGGGATCATATTTCAGTGGCCGCCCAAACTACCGTCACATTTTGCAGGTAAAAATGAAAACAGTGAATCATTGGTAATGGTTAGGAAACGCTTGTGATAGGTTCCTTCGAAAGACTTAAGGTATAGTTTGATTTTGGCCTCTATTCTTATTGTACAACCTCTAAACTCTAAAGCTTCCGTATTTTGGTCAATTATGCAGCAAGCTTTGAAATGATTTTGTTACATGCATTAAGGTGTTCTGACTGAACTAAACGTAACGTGACCAAGTCTTGTGTAGTGAGTCATAAAATTATTCATTAATCAATGGAGTAGATTAGCGGGTTCCTAACTACGTACCACATCTAGCAAAACACATAATTTTATGCAGCCAGCAACATGAAATATATACATATAATATTACTATTTCCGAGGGATCAGTCAGTTAACACTAGCTTTTGCACAAATACGAATAAATTTTGGTAGGTTTAGTTTCTTTTCATTTAAATAATTGCAAACAGTTGGCAAAAAAACCTTTTTTCATTAAAATTAAAAAGTATGACATATTTAGCTTATCCTCGATTCCCCATGAAATAAATAATTTACTGTTTGAGATAAAGAAGATCTTGAACCTTAAGTCATTCATCAACCCATTCAATGTTGAAATCTTTTCCATATCAGTTTAAAATAAAAATTTGAAGCGAGGCTGAGTGATGGCTATGAAATGGCTTAAATTACCATTACATCATTGCACCTATTACCTTAGGTGGCATTGTTAAACCTTAGAATGACACTGCCCCATAATTAAATTATTCCTCATAACATTGGGAACCTTTTGATATTTTTACTTATATATCAGTCCTGATTGTAAGGACGGCAGCCTTTTATGCAATTTTGATGTTTGTTTCTTTTACTGGCTCATATCTTGCTGACTCCACAAAAATGGCTCCCAATACACACTATTTGCCTATTCAGTGAAATGAAGGACGTTGCCCATGGACTGAAAAGTTTGGAGACCCCTTAGGAGAGCGTCCTAGATGTATGTAATTAAATGTGCAATGGTTCGAGAAAGACCATTTGTGTAGTAGTAGGAGTAGCAGTAGAAGCAGCAGTATTGACACAAGTACCAATAGCAGTAGTAGTTAGAGTTAAGAAGGATGTTGACCACAGTGTTCACAACACTTTAGGATATCTGAGGGCCGCCTGGAGATAGTCATCAAGGCAGGTGGTGGACATTTCGAATGATTATTATATATCGTTCAATTTGTGTGTAAATTCTGATTAGATTATATCGTTTCATTTAGTACACAACTTGTTTTCTTTTTCCGTCCTGAAACTTCCTGTATATATAATTAAAATCTTTAACCAATTGCTTTAAGTATCGGGAAGAAATCTTTGAAGAAAAAATTAAATCAGCCCTAAACTTTTTATTCCAATTAGAAACGATCTTTCCTCGATTAGTGAACACTTCCTTCGATAATACATTAACTTAGTTATCATGTTAAAATAGCTCAAAATATTATATGGACAAAATTCCAAATCCTTAAACAGAAGGCTAAGCATAAATATAGTGTGAGAACAGATAAAACATCTAATCCGTTATTTTTACATCTATTATCCAAATCTCATAGAATAGATTGGAAAAATGTCGTTACCATTTTTAAAAATAGGGTCCTATGTAGAATGAAACCATATAGAATAGGTGGCAATAAATTCTACCTATGTAGTCCTCTAATTTTATTAACTGCAGCAAAGGTCTTTATAATTTAGATGATTTAATATTAAGGATGCTTAATAAATAAATAATAATAAAGGACATTACAAAAGATTGTACCACCTTATATAGTAGAAGGGAGAAGTCTTCTATTAGGGAACACGCCATAAGTTGTAAGACCGCTATTTCTATTGCTAATTTTAAAGTATTAGCTTCTAATAACAACATTTATTGCCTGAGAACCCATGAAACATTATATATAAATCACTACAAACCTACTCTCAAGGAATATTTTAGTGCAGTAGAGTTACTAATTAACTAAATTTTAACTACCGTTGGTTAGTTGGTTGTATTCTCCGTTTCCTTCTCTCTCAAGTGTCACTTTTTCGGGCCTGAAACTTATAAATACCAGCCCCTAATCTAAATCCACCATTCACTCTCTAGGAAAGATCCTCCTCAGTAAGTACTAAAATCTTTTCGTTTTTGTAATGTTCTAAAATAATTTTATTTGGTTCATTTTTTTTTTTGCTCTTGCAGTTTTTAATTAATTAATTAAAAAAAATGTCAACAAATTTTAAACTTATTCTTTCTAGTCAATTTTTTAAAAAACTTGTTTATTCTCCTCAAAGGTTTTATCTTAACTACTTTTTTCTTTTTAGTAATTTTTAAAGAAATTATGACTACTGCTTGTTCGTATCTTTTATTTTAAACAAATTTAAAATTATTGTATTTTGTCAATTTAAAAACATTTAATTCTTCCTACAGTTTTTCATTAATATACATTTTATTAGTATTTTATAATTAGTCATTTTCAAAGCAATTCAATGTCTTTTTGATCACTGTCTGATCATATTTCCTTTTTATGTATTAGTTTTAGTAAACTTGTATTTTAGCCTGAAGATGAAAACTTATAGCTTTCGAAACGTTGTGTGGAAAATTAAATGAGGCTGCATCCGTTTCTTATGGCTCTGGGATTTCTCCCCAATATATATATATATATATATATATATATATATATATATATATATATATCATCAGTTTAATTATTTGCCCCCTAGCTCTATCACTGAAGAGAGAAACCCTTAATCATCCATCTGAATTTTTGTCGAGCTTGTGTAACCTGTTTCCAATTTTTAGCCTATTTTTGAAGATCATCTCTCCTTCTTGTTTTTGTACTTCTTTTCGGTCTTCTTTTATCTAATGGAGTCCAATCGGTAATTTTTATGGTCCATTTATCATAATAAAGAACTTAAACGACTACGGTAAGAAATAAAAGATAAGTACTAACAGAAAAAAATTCAAAGAATACCAATGTAACGAAAAATCTTCTCGGACATTTACATCGATGGCAAGCGATACAGATGTAGCACAAAAGGCAAGATACTATGCCAAACAATTACTTCCAATGGTTACAGGGAACACGTACCCAAAGAATAAATAGAGTGAATAGTAACCTAAACTGCTCTTCAGACTAAGATCCATCAAGTGAAAAAATAAGAAGAAAATATATCAGGCTATGACAACCATCACTAGTGTCCCCAACGATTGCAATGTAAAAAATATCTCGACGTAGCCTTTTGAGAATGCAACCTATACAGAATAAAACCCTTAATAATCACAGATACCAAACAAGCAGAAATGCATAAAAAGAAAGATCTACATAATGAATTAAATATAAAAACTTGAAATAAAATAATAGAAAAAAAGGTCAAAGAAAATTATAGAAAAGTGACACTAAGAAATTGTAGAACTTGTCAACCTGGATGGACACAGCAGAGTATGTTCCTGATTGCCATAACAAAAGCGGACCAAAAGGAAAGAGAAAGAAGTTTATACTTGAAACCCATATACGACTAGCCAAATGAGACATTAAGATGACCAAAAATATGAAAGACAACTACCGAATCAGGACCTAGAACCGATTTTGAAAAATTTCCTTAATACAGTGCCAGCAAAAAAATATGATCACCATCCATAACACATGTATTCTTTTTACATATTTCAGAAAACTTTAAAATATGTTCTATTGTAGATATAGACTTGGGGTAAACTGCGTTTTGTGGAGCAGTCTGCGACTTGCTGGTTCTATGTTGCGTCAGTTGGCTGCTAGGAGCGGCTGTAAGTGGACCTGTCGTCAATTTCCAGCGCATACCATGTCTTCACAAAATAACAACTCTTTTTACTAAAAGTGCTGTATTTTAAGAAAACCTATAATGGCTGCTAAAAAAGCAACTATCAAATGAAAAAATAGGTGCTATTGTTGCATTACATAAGTCTGAAAAATCACAAAGACAAATTGCAAAACACTTAGAGATATCTCAAATTACTCTGAATTTATGGGTTTCCCGCCATATAAGTGATGATGTTTCTGGTACTCCAGTGCGTAAAAGTGGCAGTGGGAGGCCTAGAAAGACGAATTTATGTACTGATAAATTATTAAAATGTACTGTGTTAATGAAACCAAAAATAACAGCAAAATAAATTAAGTTTGAGCATCCCAATTTGCCTGAGGAGCTTTTAATGAATGTTCATTATAGTTATACATATTATATTATTGTTTTTTAGCTAAATCGTAAAGTTACATATGGATGAAAATGTAGTTATATTGTAGATTCAAGTCAAGCCTCCTTAGTCAAATGAAAAAAAGATATATTCCTCGGATGATTTTATATAAGCTTCAATCTATTCTTTGTCCTCCTATATGTAAAATTTGGTCAAATTTTGATGTAAATTCTCAACATTCTAGGACATATAACTCGAGAAGAGTTTGAGATAGCAACCTGTGATTTTTGCTATTGTATTTTGGGGTCTTGGCGCTTTAATTTTGCTTCCTATTATTTTTTTAAAATCTTTGTTTAGTTTCCATTCTTTAGCCATTTGAAATCTAAAAACGATATTTGTAAGCTTTCTGGAATCGATATTTAAAAGATTTCTTTCTTTCTTTTTTTCTTTAAATCTTGAGCTGACCACCTCCATGGAAAAAGTCAAAAGACTATAAACCCAAGGGGCTCCAGAGGAAGATCAGCCTGAAAATAAAAATACGATAGAGACAAAAGAAGACTAAAGATTAAATATGAGGAAAAAAAAACAAACACCGGAAATCAGGTTATGTGAGCAGATAATAAGAATGAGTTAGTTCCCCTCTTAAATGTATGGAGATCAGTAGACTCTACAATTGCACTAGGCAAACTATTACGCATCACGGTTGCAGCGACAATAAAACTCCTGGCAAACTGGTTAGTACTATACCTGATACTAGAAAATGTCACACTATTAGCAGTGGCTGCATGCCTTGTATTATGAGCAAAAACAGCTAGATCAGGTAAGGACAAATACAAAGGATGTTTATCACTGTAGTACATTTTATGCAACAAGCATAAAGAACTCAGTTTACGACTATGCCGAGGGTCAACATTATTGCTTGGTAAAATAAACTTGACCGATGACAGAACTCTATCCAGGAGCTTAAGATGAGAATCTGCACCTGAGGACCACATAGGAGGGCAGTACTCTAAACAGGGAAGAAGGAATGAATTAAAAGACTTCGTTATAATAGCTTCATCTCCAAACATTTTAACATATCTCCGCAAGATACCAACTTTCTGGGAAACAGAGGAAGTAATATTTCGTAGGTGCCTCTCAGAAGTCAATTTCTTGTCAAAACTAACCCCAAAACATTAAAATAGTCACTGATATTTAACACTGTTCCATCAATATGTAGATCAGGATGCATAGGCAAAAGTGTTCTGGACCGACTTACTTTCATATTCTGAGTTTTAAAAGGGTTAAGCTTCATGCCCCAAAGCTTAAACTACTCATAGATACGTAATAGGTTTCTATGTATTCATGGAATCTGCAACTGCATTCCTCAGGCGGGGAGAAGGAACAACAGCCAAAAGAGTTGCATTATCAGCATATGCAATCAATTTGTTTTCCAAAACATGACACATGTCACTTTATAAATAATAAATAGCAAGGGACCAAGAACACTACCCTGAGGGACACTGAAATTGCATTCCTAACACTACTATACTGGGTTCTGCCAAGCAACAATTCACTAAAAATATTTAGAAAAGACCCACCAATTCCTGCTAATCTTAACTTGTAGATGATTCACACGAGCAAAGGCTGCACTGAAATCCAAACCTACCATGCGTGCCTCTGCACCTTCATTAAGAGCACTTTGCAAAGCTGTAAAGATTGATAAGAGTTCCTCACAAGTTCTAAGCCCCTTACGAAACCAAACCTGTAATGTTGTTAGCAGATTATTATCTTCAGCAAACCTACAAAGACGCTTAGAGAGAAGTTTCGCAAATGCTTTAGATAAGACCGGAGTAATTAATATTGGCCTGTATTCTGAAGGAGATGAGGATGGACTTAGTCCTTTAGGTAATGCTGCAAAATTTCCCATCGTCCACACTGATGGAAAAATTGTAGCAATTTTTGGAGCAATAAAATCCGCAGTCTTTTTCAAGAAAATGGGGAATATCCAATTAGGGTCAACACCACCGCGACTGTTAAGATTCAAAAAAGAGGTTTTAACCTCACTAGATCTGAAGGCCATTGAACACAACTTAGGTTCTGGAAAGAATGACTTAGGCAACAACAGTGACTCACCACACTGCTTACTATCAAAGAGGTCAGCCCAAAGCTAAGCCTTTACTTTAGGACTGTAGATGGCACTTCCGTCAGCATTTAGGAGTGGGGGCATACTAGAATCAACTCCAAAGAGCGATGAATTAAGGGTAGACCACCACTTATGATCACTACAACTCGAGCACAGGACCTCCTTTACACCATCATTATAAGCTCTTTCTGCTCTCACATAGATAACCAGAGCTTGTCTCCTAAGCTCAGTGAAATTATGCCGTAAGAAGTCACGTTTATTGTTCCTCCATAAATGGTAAGCTTCTTTCTTTGCTTAATAGGCAAGCTTACATTCAGCATTAAACCATGGCTTATCCTTAAGACTAAACCTAAGGATTTTAGAAGGGATTCTCCTCGCTTTAATTGGGCTAAGATGGTCATTTAAGCATTCGACAATATTCAGGTTTCTATAAATATTACTTCAACTGAGTGCCTTAAGGTCAAGAAGAATACCATTCTAATCGGCACGGAACTTAACGTAAACTTTCTTACAGAAGTTAACATCAGGAACAACCTGATCCATATTAACATTAATCTTAATCGAACTATGATCAGATGAGCCTACTGGAGAATTCACTCCGCAGGTAACAATACCTGTAATATCTGTAAACACAAAATCAAGACGGTTGCCAGATTGACATGTGGGTTCATTAATCATCTGCTCACAGCCAAAAATATCTGAAAAATTTAAAGCAGCTACACCATGGTTATCTGTAGCAGTAACTGAGTTCAGCCACATAGTATGATGAGAATCACCAACGAAAATGAAGCAAGACTTAGAGTCAGCCTGTTGAACTGCTGCCATTTTAGTTAACAAACAGTCATAAATAGATTCATCCAAATCTGTGTTTCTATAGCTAAAAAATACATAAAGATTTAAAAGTGTACCAGACACTTTAACTACCTGTGTTTCAAGACATCCAAATTCATTTAACGGCCTATGAGACGCAGTGAAACCCTCTTTAGAATACAGAGACATTCCACAGGCTCTCGGGATGGCATTACGCTTGTGCAAATCAGGCTTTTTGAATTCTGGAATTAACGATTCGAAAATATGACTCAAATCAGACACGAGGGGCTCAGAACAAAGGAGGATATCAAATTTATCGGCAGCTACGTCCAAGTCTTTTTTATTCTTGTATAGTCCATGGACATTGCTCTATAATATTCGACATTTCCGAAATCGATTTTGTGGACCAGGATTAAGTTTAATGTCGCCAGAAAGTAGCAAGAGCAACATGTTCAACAAATATAAAAGAAAATTTAAGAACTTAAAAAACAAGTAACAGGAACAATATATACAATGATATTAGAAAAAATGTTCCCCCATGCGAGAAAGAAGTAAGGAAATAAATGGGTTAACTAGGGGGAGCCGCGACACCCAGCAAGGTCAAATACATCCCCAGATTTACCAGACACTGGAGGAAGGAAAGTAATGATGGTATTTTAGAAGAAATAATAGAAGAAGATAAAGATGAGGCAACCTCTTGATCAACCACCACGCATCCTTGGTCCTTTCACTAAGCCTTTCCAACAGACTGTTTAAAAAAACAAGAGGAAGAGCAAACTGATAAAATAGTGAGCTTGAGTGTACCCCCAAAGCAAGGGAACCCCAATCCAAGAGAGTGGAAAACTCTGGTACAAAGGCTGTGGCACTATCCAAGACTGAGAACAGTGGTTTGATATCGGAATAGCTTTCACCTAGAAGAGCTGCCTACCATAGCTAAAGAGTCTCTTCTACCTGAACAATCAAGTCAGAGAATAAGAGTCTAGGGTGTTCAGTCTTGTCAGATGTGATGGAAAAGTTGGAGGTGTATACGGAATATGCCAGACTATTTAGAGTAGGTATAGGCTAAGAAAAAGTCCGTGACCAGAGAGTGTCCAAACAACAGGCTGTACTGGCTGGCCTTAATAGGGACCTAATGCTCTCTAGTGGTAGTATCACAACGGGCGGCTGGTGCATTGGCCAACCTACTACCATTAAATCTATTATTATTATTAAGTATTTTCTTATCTTATATAGATCTATTTTAAGAACGGGATTTGAATTTTTTCTCTTGATTTGGATGTCGTTTTGTAGGAGGGAGAGAGGAGAGCTGGGGAGATAATTTATTTCTCTTGGTTTGGATGTCCTTTTGTAGAGGGGAGAGGGGGTGAGAGGGGGAGGGGGTAGGAGGAGAGAGGGGAGACGGAAGGAAAGACAGGGGAAAGGTGTTCGAATGGTATTTTTTTATTCCAAAAAATGGACAGACAAACACACATATACATACTGACAGACTTCATTTTTATTATATATATATATATATATATATATATATATATATATGCAATACTTGGAAACACCATTTCATTGTTTCCTGCGGGACATTGCATTTATTTGCTACCCTCGCGTGATACTTTGTGAGTTTTGCATTTCATATATATATATATATATATATATATATATATATATATATATATATATATATATATATATTTGTATATACCACGTAAGGAAAAAGAAAGATTGATTGGAGATAGTACTTTCGTTATCTTAACATTTTCAAACTCACAATGGCTTAAAAAATAGAGAGACACCGTATTTATGCAAAGCAATGTTTTCCCTATAAAGTCATATTTTAAATGACCTTTGATAAGTCTGATTTGAGCAAGAAACATAGGACTGGACCTAAGGAAAACAAATTGCGGCTAATAATTACATTTATCTCCTTTGTGCTGGAGATTAGAAACGATTCAAAGAAATTTTTGTTAATAAAATCATTTATATTCATTATGGTATCTGCTTTTCACCAGTTAATCTGGTGAACTATCTTAAGCCTGTGGACGGCCAAAGCACTTTTGGGATATACCTTAGATACTGGATTTTAATGTTGCTTAGTTCTTACAGAGATATTTTAGAAGTTTGAACTACATATAATAAATTACATTAAAATAAATTAATTTACAGTTTTAGCACTATTCCAATTAATAGTATGATCCTGACTATAGATATGTAAAAATAATGCAGATTGTTGACAAAGATTACGAACATTAGTTTGGTGCTGTTTAACTTTAATATTCAATTCTTTACCTGTCTGTCCATAATAGCATTTTTCACAATTATTGCAACCAATAGAATATACAATGCCTGGTTTAGGGGAGGGATTTTTTCACGAGAAGGCGATGGATAGTGTTTTCATATTTAAAAATAATATTTATGTTCAAAGGTTTTACTAAACAAGGTAATTTAATAAAAATTTGGCATGAAATTTAGGGATGGTACGATTAGGTTGATAAAATAAAGCTTAGCAGAATTATAACAATTTTTAAGTACGTAGAAAGGATAACACAAATTTAAACCTATATTATATATCCTATCAACCTACTTTTCAAAATATTCGGGTGAAACAATTCTAAGGGCACGGAGAAACATGGAAAAGAAAACACTTTTTTTAATACTAATCTGGTGATCGGAATAGAAATGGATGTATGAGTCAATGGCTGTAGGTTTTCCATAAATTTCATATTTGAAACCTTGGTCTGTTCAGTGGATCAACATTAAGCGAGCCGTTGCATCAGGTATGTTTTTGAGAGCACTTAGGATATGTGACCCTTGCTTTCTAGAAGACGAGATTACATTGATAACCTGCAGCTTCATTGAATTAAATTATCCCCTCCACGTGATCAATGAAAGTTTATCTAAAGCAAAATCTTCTCATTACCGTCCCAGGGATTCAAATAAATTTACTAATACAAAGTGTTTATCCCTCCCTTTTTCTCCCCTCCCGAAAGGAGTGAACAAAGTTATTTTTCCATGCCTAACCACATTTAAATACTCTTTTTCTATCCTTAAATATTTCCCTTCGACCAAGCCCTTGGATCAGCCAAATGAAGCAGGTGTATATTTAATTCCGTGTGGCTGTACAAACTGTTCCTCATTTTACATAAGAGAGACCGGAAGAACCTCAACAAAACGAATTTATTAACATAAAAGTGATGTCAGACGAGGCAGTACCATATCCAGTATTCTTAATCATATTAAGAATTTCAACCACCAAATTGACTATTCAAAGGAACAAATCATATATAATTGTAAAAATTTCCGTAAAAGAAAAATAGTAGAATCTATATTAATAGGAGAAATTCCCAATTTCAATTTGTCAGATGGTCAATTGAAATGTAGCCCTCATTCTCGTAACCTCATCGTAAACAGCTTAGTCAACGATCTTAGACTTACATCCCTTGATTAATGACTTTTTTTCACGGTTTTGTGTTTCTTTGTGTTTTTTCAGATCTTTACGGTATTTATAGACTTTTCTAACAATTGCATTCTTAGTATACGACTGAAACTAGTCGTATAATGAAACTAGTCTCGTAAATTAAACTTTTGGCTCCTATACAGTGGTTTCCCTATCATATACCATAACTCGCCATTGAGTTCTTTTACTTAAATCTATATATATATATATATATATATATATATATATATATATATATATATATATATACATATATATATATATATATATATATATATATATATATATATATATATATATATATATAATGGTCTACATCACACTTTTTCAGTTGAATTTGAGGTCGACATCTTGCTTTGCATTCTCGGGATATTCTTCAAAATTTATTTGATTCTCTCCATTTGCGTCTTTGTTGGAGTTTTCACGGTAAGTCCAGTTATTCTTTCTGCTCTTGCACGCTTTACTACGAGGGAAGGTCAATAAGTTTAGGGAATCAGTGGGGCACAACGGCGGAAGGGGGATGGGTGTTTGTGGGGGTGTTAGGACAAGTTATGAAAAGTCACGACCTGTAGCCGCACGCTCCTGCCTCGTCTATTTAAGAAGCAGTAGCTGATCGCAGATCGTCAGTCACAATTTTTTTAACAATGGAGAAGGTTGAGCACCGCGCAGTGATCAAATATTTGACCAAGGAAGGCAAGAATGTAAAAGAGATCCATGAACGCATGGTTGCAGTGTACACCGACACCACCCCTTCCTATACAACCATTGCTTGCCGGAATAGGGAGTTTCGCCATTGTCATAAGTCCCCTGAAGATCACCCCCGTCCAGGACGCCCGTCAGACGTGACAAACGAGGATAATGTGGCCCGTGTGGAAAGGATGATCCTTGAAAATTGACGGGTGAAGGTGGAAGAAATAGAACGAGAACTTGGAATATCACATGGAAGTGTTATCAACATCATCCACGACAATTTGCCATGACCAAGGTCTCTGCCCGTTGGGTCCCTAAAACCTCACGCCCCATGATCAACTTCAACGTCGTCAAAGTTCGGAGGAGCTGCTGCTCCTGCACAACCGAGACTCGGCGGGACTCCAGTCGTGCATAGTGACAGGGAATAAAACGTGGGTTCATCACTGGGATCCCGAGACCAAGCTCAAAAGCATGGCCTGGAAGCACAAGGGCTCTCCGACCCCCATCAAGTTCCGGACCCAACCCTCAGCCGAGAAGATCATGGCCACCATCTCCTGGTATTCTGAGGGAGTGTTGATGGTGGACTATGCGCCTTGTGGAAGGACCATCGCAGGCCAATATTACGCCGAGGAACTGGCTCGGTTTTAAGAAGTGCATCCGTCAGAAGTGGCGTGGCAAGTTGACACGCGGTGCCCTGCTCCTCCACGACAATGCCCCTGTCCACAAGGCCAGAGTTGCACAAGCTGCCCTGCTCGAGTGCGGATTCGAAGAGCTCAACCATCCCCCCTACAGTCAGATCTTGCCCCTAGAGACTACTTTTTATTCCGCCAGCTCAAGGCTGCACTGCGTGAACGCCGATTGGGAACGATGAAGATGTCCAGCTCGCCGTCCAGGAGTGGATTGAACAGCAGTCGGGAGATTTCTGGTTGTCGGAAATTCGAAGCCTCAGGGACAAGTGGCGCAAGTGCATTGAAGTCGAGGGTAGTTATATTGAAAAATAATAAAACACTTTTCCTCATATCTCGTTTTACTATATCCGAATTGCAAAACTTAATGACCGCCCCTCGTAACTCCTAAATCACACTGAGCGATTCGTACTTTATGTAATCACCTGGAATTATGTTGGTATATTTTGAGTCAGGCGATCTTTGCAAATTACTACAATCGAGCTTTTGAAAAGAAATCTTTTAGGTTCTAAAACATTTCTGATTAAAGTCATTTTTAATTTTCTGTCAATGGTATCAAATAAGTCTTTTTAATGTTTCTCTTCTCTGTTAAGACTGGTTTTAAAATTGTTTTCAGTTCTCCCCAAGTCAGTTATATTGTTCTTTTCCCTGTTCTTTGTTCTTTTTTGATAATTCGGAGAGAATAAAAGTTAAAAATAATTAACCCTTTTATTTTTTAATAATTTTCCCATTTTTTCAGGAAAAGTCCTCAGAATTAGGCTAAGCCAAATTCTAACTATTCATTCAAGCATATAAGTAGCTATCAAATGTGATACCTGTTACCAACGTGATATCTGAGCCATTTCTAGTATTTGTGTATTAATTAGGTTGACGAACCTAGGAAGTAAAGTCATAAAAAAGTGAAAAGAATAAAAAAAGGCCAGTGGCACAAAATTAAATCTTATTTAATGTCATAGACAAATAAAGTAATAAAATTATTTTCAAAGTGCATTAACTGACAATGTAAAATATTTATTTTCTGAAAAGTTTATATATCTACACTTTGTAAGTTTTCTACACACATAGACACACATACATATATATATATATATATATATATATATATATATATATATATATATATATATATATATATATATATATATACATGTACTGTTAAAGTCTATAGCAATGGCAGCGTTATTCAATCTAACTTGTATACTCTTTATTCTCCTTACAAGTTGTTTTACTGTGTCTGTGAGGCGAGAAAAAAACACTCCCAAAGGTAATAATTTATTTCAAGACGTCTTTCGACCGAATTAAAAATTGGTGCAAGGGTGTTTATGTGTGTGTAGGGAACAAAAGGGATGTGTGGAAGACGGAAATAAAAGTGGTGAAAAGAGAAAGTAGTATGAGAGATTTGCAAAGGGATGCAAGGCACCTGGTGGTCAGACCTATTGTTTTCATTATTTTTAGGTTCTGTGAGTTTTAAGTCGCGTGCGACTCTACATCATCATCATCACTAACTCTATAATTTAGGAAGGGGATTTTTTCCAGTATTTGAATAATTTAATTTTAGTTCGGTTATGACATGTTTTTTTTATCAAAGTTATTTCTAATAATTCTTTTATAATATCAAAAACCAAAATGGTGAAGTTCAGAAATAAATATAAGTATCGAAATTTTGTGAATTTTTTAAAACCCAAAGAATTACAAATGGTGAAGTTCAGAAATTTTATTTTTATATATCTTCTTCTATAACTATATTTTAGCAACGTGATATTTTGAAAGGGGAGAAATTTAGTTTAGAGTTCCTTTTGAAAATTATTATAATTGGCGAAGTTCAGAAAATTTCTAAAAATTTAACTATGGCTGCTTTTTTTTAGATTTTAAATTTTAATCTTAGTAGCGAAGCCATTGCCTGGTCTCACTATGTTGGTTAGTCGGTCCCCGTTTTGCTTTTTTATGTTTTTGAAATAACATTGTTACTATTCGGCCGATTCTAACGAAATTCTCTTTCGAATTATATAATTTCCAAGGTCTTCCCGAGGTTAGTCCGTGAATTATTGAAAGTTTCGAAGGTCGTAAGGTAAAAAGTAAGAATAAGTGAGAGCACGCGACTTTTTGGTCAGCAGACCTTGCTATTTTGCTTGTTTTTGGTATAGGCTTTATTATTTTGGCGTTCAAGCTATTTGTCTTAAAAATCTTAATATACTTTGGATCTGTTATGTTTATTTGATGTTGTTTTGTAATAATTTACTTTACAATTTGTGCTTAGTATTTTGTAATTATATAATTTCTTCTTTGTGTACTTTGTTTGTTCTGTGTTTCTTCTTTCTTCTTGTCTTCTTTCTTCTTTCCTTATGTCTTATTTAGTTTCAAATGAGTCTTTTTTAGTATAATGTTTGTCAATTCGATGATTCTTTTCATAAATTGGACTTTCTTTAGTCATAATTTGTTCAAGGTCATATCCTCTGGCAATTAAGATTTTTATCATGCGTAGACGGCACTTCATCCACGGCAGCCATTAGGTTAGCGGAGCTTGGAAATCTGGCGAGACTTACAGCTCTTCTGTTCTGGTTAATCATTTGAATGATTTAATTATTCAGTTCTCGATTAACCAGGTTTTGCATTTTCCTAGTCCTCTCTTCAATGACAATGCTAATAAGACTTAACTTTGCTTCCCTGTGCAGCTCTCCTTGCCGTCTTCTTTCTCGCCTGCGTGCACCCATAAGTAGGTGCACGCATTTATTGTGCATGACATGTAGTCTCCTCTTTTATGACCTAGAGACACAAGAGATGAAGGAAACGAGGTAGAGCAGCGTATATCTTACAATTGCATTTCTATCAAACATGTATAAAGTTCTGACTGCGCCTGAGGCCTTAGAAATTCTATCAGCGCCGTGCTTCCTGTACCCGGATGAAGTAATCTTCATTCCGAGTACATTGCACTCCGTGGTGTAGGGATAGCGTCTATCCCCCACCTTGACATGAGAAAACAGTCTCCTGCCAATGGAGATTACTTTGAACTTTTCTTGATTTGTTTGAATATCCCATTGTGCCTCGTAGATGTTTAATCTTTCGATTTCTGTCGCTGTCATACGAGCTTGCATAGGCGTGTTCTTCTAAGGACAAGTGATTATCTGGCGGGAATCATCGGCGCATTGAATGTTGAGGCGAGTGGAGTTCTCAGGGGCTTATACATTTGCAGTATAACTCTAGTAGAGTTTGGGGGACAAACACCTCCCTGCACGAGGTCCGTAGTGCACGGTAATTTGATCCGTCTGAGCTCTCTCCACGATGGAGTCACATAGAGTTCTTTCTAAGGTTTTCTCTCAGTTCAAGCTGTAGGTTCTTGTTTTCCTTTCCTCGCTGCCATACCTTATCAAACGCCTTTGATGCATCCCGGCTAACAATGTCCACGTAACTCTTTTCCTGTTTGGGTTGGCGAAGCTTTTCCGTGATGATATTTATCGCCATCTCCGTACTTTGCTTTCATCGAAACTCGAACTGGTACTTGTTTTAGAGGGAGTTCTCCATGAGATGAGACACTAGTCTTTCTTTGAGGATTTTCTCGAAGAGCTTCCAACCAATCTCTAGAAGTGATTTTGGCCGGTAGCTCTCTTTTAACGTTGGGTCCTTTCCATGCTTTGCCAAAAAAATAATCTTCGCCATTTGATACGCATCTGGAAAGTATCCCGTGTTTAGACGCACGTTAAAATTCTTCTCATCTCTTCGATAATGTTGGCTGGTGCCTTTACGAAGTTTAACTTCCTAAGCCCCGATTTTCGTTTGGCTTTTTGACGGAATGAGCGTAGCGCACCGAGTAGTTCCTCTTCGGTTACCTATGCTTCTCCGTCGCTCTGTCTACCAACCTGGTGGTGAGGATGCGTCGTATGAACTTGGGTATCAAGCTCGTCTTTGATGTTTCTTTCGAACTCTATAATATAATCTTCGTTTTCTTCTTCAGTTATACTGAAAATTGTTTCCCAATAGCGTCGGAATATTTCTTCGATGTTTCTTTCTTCTGTTTCTTATGTTTCGTCTTCTTTTAATATTTCCATTTTCTTCTTTTTCTCAGTCGATCCTTTGAGACGCCTGATTTTATTCTAAAAATCTTTGGAATATGCATCATAATCGAGGCTATCGATCGCATCGTCCCGTCGTCTCCGCTGTTGTTCGAGGATCAATTGGTTGAACTCTTCTTTGATCTTTTTACTTCGTTTTATTGAGTCAATTGATGTGTTTCTGATGTTGATTTCGTATAGTAATTTTAGTTCACGGTATAAATCCTTCATGTATTCAGTCCACCTCTATGTTGAGATGGAATTATACTCGGAGTAAGGGATACAAGCTCTAGCCGCATTGATAAGATGGTTATTAAGGTGGTCGGGTGCCTCGTCGATCTTCTCGAGAATTGCCTCATCCAAGTTTGGAGAATGGTAGGCCTCTGTTTTTTGTAGTTTTTTTTCTAACTAGAGCTGGGACTTGTATAGGGTTCTTGTCGATGGTCAGAAGGATCCATATATGGTCACTACATTGTGCCTAAACTGGTTCCATGTAGTAATTAAACGGCAGCTGACGATTGGAAAGACATATGTCTAGTTTCGTTGCATTTCTTCCTCTGACAAAGGTGGAGAATTCAAAGCCTATTCGCTCGACAATATTTCTGTCCATCCAGCAAAATGTCTAGGCTCCTTCCGATTCCACTGAAGGCCCTGTAGCCAGACTCCACACATATGACGTTCAGATACCCCATTAATATAGTGGGGGGTCTTCTCTCAAATAGGCAAGTTAGAGATTGTAACTGTGAATAATCTTTCCTTGGCGGCTGGTATCCGGTGGCTATGACCAGCTTTCCGATGTTGAGTTCGACCTCAATCGCGAGATAGGATTCTTCACGATTTCTGATTTGCTTGTATTTGATCTCTTTTTTAATCACAATAGCGGCACCGTCATACCACTCTTGCGAGTCATTTGTGATTAACACATCATAATTCCAGATCTTATTTTCCGAATTACTTGTGTCGATCCCGTGTTCCGAAATTAAAATTATATCTGCATCTATTTGCCTAAATATGTTTCCCTAAAAAGTTCTTTTCGTCGTCCAGTCGTTGGTATTAATTTCCAATATCTTTAGTGCATTTATTTGCATAACATAGTGTTAATTATCTGTATTTCTTCTTATTATTCTTATTTTTTGCCCTGGTAACTGCTTTCGCATGTACATGCTTTATGTTTTTTGGAGGGGGGCTTGAAGCTTTGGATTTACTCTTCGCCCTGTTTCGAGTGCATGATCCCTCGTTACTTTCCGAAGAGCTATTATCTTCTGTTTCTTCTTCTTCTTCTTTTTCTTCTTCTTTTTCTTCCTCTTGGATTCTTCCAGAGAGGGTAATTTCTCTATGTTAAGAGCGGCTTTCCTGAACTCGTTATTCTGTATAAGCGAGTCTTTGAAAGACTTAGAACAGCCTCGGTTTGCCGGTACGATAATGGATGGTAGGCCATTCGCTTTTAGAAGCGAGTTAAGTAATTGTTTGTAGCAGTATGGTTGTACGGCATT
This sequence comes from Ceratothoa steindachneri, assembly GCA_963969495.1. NCBI lineage: Eukaryota > Metazoa > Arthropoda > Malacostraca > Isopoda > Cymothoidae > Ceratothoa > Ceratothoa steindachneri. Next base: position 40,628,539 of record OZ018330.1, on the reverse strand, counting down.
TGCGACGTTGGCAAGGATGATACAAATTAGAATGCGAGCATTAAGATCATTTAAGATGTGTACATCTGAGGGTGATGCCCTCTTTAGTTGCATCTCTTCACTCTTCTTAGCGGGGTTCGCTAAGTACTTTGCTTTACCTTTTTCTCTTTTGCTTCTTTTTCTTAATTATTTCTTTCCTATTTGGGCAGTTCAAGGCCATAGTTCTATGGCTGCCCTTACAGTTTAAGAACTTTTCCCGTGTGTTTTCACATTTGTTGTATCGGTGGTCGGCTGTGGCGGATTCACTGACCATATTTATTCTTTTCCAGGGCATGTCACAGTAATGTGTTGCTCCAGCTTGTAGCATACAAAGCACATTTGTAATCTATGGAACCGTTCCCTTTCGATGTTTTCTCCCTGTTTTCTCGTACTTAATACCAGTAGTCCTTCAGTTGTCGCCTTACTCGCCATCTTTGTAGAGGCAGAAGTTACTTTGAACACATGTGTGTGTTCCCGAGATTTGATAACTTCACGAACTTTTGCCCAGGGATGTTGGTTTTCAATTTCAGATTTAATCTCTTTCGCTGTGTCTCTTCCGACCCAGCTATTCACTTTTCGACCGATAACGCTTCAGTTAGCTGCCATGTTTCTACCGTGGCAGATACTATACTATATATATATATATATATATATATAAAATTGTACATAATCACTGCAAAAGTAAAACATAAGCGCTGAAAACTTTTTGAACGTAAGTGCTGTAAAGTTTGAATATAGGCGCTGCGAAAATTGGAAACATAGGCCTTGTAGAGAATTGAACATGAGCGCTGCAAAAGTTGGAACATAAGCGCTGCAAAAATTGGACCTTCAGCGCTCTAAAAATTTGAATATAAACAATATGAAATTGACCATTCATATTCAAGGAAAATGTTAGTTGGTATTAGTAACGGTATCCACGAAGACACCGGGCTGTCGGAAGAATGTTCTCTGGCTGAAGCTGCTCGTTAATTGTTGGTTTATTTATTTGGAGGATGAAGGCTTCGGTCATTTGACGCCCCCGGCGGTTTTGGAATAGCAGGATGATGGTGGTGTACCTGTTGAGCGTTCCATGGGTTAGATTGACGTCACGAGACTTATGTGTTTTTTAATTGCTCCGTCTTGTAGGTGAGGGTCAGTCGCCTCTACAGTATTGTGGAGGTCACGCCAATGTACTTAGAATTGCAGTGTTCGCAGTCATCGACTTTGCACGAATATTATTACATGCCGTTAGTCTAATGGAGCTCATTCGTCGAAGGGAGACAGCGCTTCTTCATAATGCAACTAATTGTTTTCTTGGTCTTGTAATATATTATCAGGTTGATACCTGTATTAGAGTTGGTTGGAGTGACCTTTCGGTGTAAAATAGATTTGAGAGCCGTTTCCTCTCCACGATAGCCTGTGTTCATAATGGCTTTATAGTAAAAGTCGATGGTATTATTCTTCGGTGTAGAGTAAGCCCCAATACCAGTGGCTAAGTCTACCGATGGATGGACTATGAAAAGAGTGCAGTACGGCAACATTTTTAGAAAAATCGATGCTGGTATAATACTAATTTCAGAACAAAGAGTTAACACGGATAGTAACACAGTCAGGATATGCAACTATGACGTATTAACAGTGAACTATTCTCATTAACGATAGGACAGTGCAACCATTGCGGTTAAGGAGGAAATAAAATTCAAGCAGCTCAGTAACTTGTAAAAGTCCTACCTCACCATAGAGGTAGAGATGAGCCTGAGTAAAATGGTCGTTGCCACGGGATACCAACCTCCGAGGCGCGACTATGTGCCTAACCAAATAATCACGAATATATTCAGGCGAAGGATCCCTACGATTTTAATGGGGACCTCAACGCACAATGTGCCGAGTCCGGATACACTCGTACGAAAGGGATATGCAGATGGTTTAAAATTCTTCTGGATAGAAACATCGTTCGGAGACTGAAATCCGATTTTCCGACATTCATTACAAAAAGAAATGCCACCAAGCTGGACATTTGCTCGCCAACTTCCTCGTACCATATAATTATTACATGACCTCTGAAACGATACCTTGTAACGACCATATATTGAAGTTAACAAAATATTAGTACCTTGGCACACAAGGAAGAATTACAGCAGGGCAAATTGGGGGTAATTACGAGTGATTGTTAAGAAATTACATACCAACGAACCTCGATAGAGCAACGCTCGAGGAAATAGCAAGGAAATAGAGCGGCTCCAGACCCAAATGATCGAGGCTGACAGAGAGTCTATTCCCCAAACCGAATACAGAAAAATTTCTGCGTATAAATGGCGCGATCGTATAAAGGGTTTACACCGTGATTAGAAGGAATTAGATCAAATTAGCATCACCACGGGAGCATCCCGTGAGGCGATGCACCGTACGAGAGAAGTAAAAGAAGAACTTAAAACTCTGATATACGAACAACAAGAAGAGAAATGGAATGAAGCTATTAGAGAACTTGATAGTGAAGCGACCCCGAAGGAATTCTGGACGGAGATCAAGAGGATGAAAGGACTGCTCCAGAACAAAAATGGAATATGAAAACGCCTACGGTGAAATAAAATCAAAGGAGAATGAAATAGAGGACATTCTCAAAGAACACTGGGAACATATTTTTAGAATCAGTGAAGAAGAAAATGACTACGACTTTTACTTTGAAAATCAGATAATAGATGAGATCAACGAAATCAGTGGAAGGACGCAACCAACCCACCAATTCAACAGGGGAGAATGAGAAGAAGAAAGAGTGATGCTAGAAGAACTGGAAACCGCGCTCTACTCATTTAAACAAAAAACACCAGACCGACCAGGATTGACGAAACTAAAATTAGTCAAAGCACCGAAGTACCTACGGGAAGGTATACTTAACATGTTTAACGCCTGCCCTAATGTATGCTACTTTCCCGACTCATACAAAATGGCTAAAACGATATTCAAGGCCGAACCTGGTAGAGCCCTGACGAGAAAGGAGTGTTACCTCCAATATCCCCTTTGGAATTTGAGGGGAGGGGGATCTTCGAGTAGATCCTAAACAGAAGACTCGTCCAGCAATTGGAGGACAATTCACCTTATAACGACCAGCAATATGGCTTCAGAAAAAGAGAAGCACCGAGATGACAGTAAATGTCATCACGGAGAAGATTGCTCAAGCGAAAAAAATCGAGCTATATCGACATCGTATGCAGAGACTTATCAAATGCGTTCGATAAAGTATGGCTGAGCGGGGTGCAATTCATGATCTTCCAGCTGAGTTTAAGTGCAAAGCTGGAAAAAATTCTCTGTGACTATGTCATGGAGAGGTCAGCTTATATCAGTATAGGGTGCACGGACGGACCCACCTTTGGACTACAAGCAGGATTGCCTCAAAGCGGGAGTCACTGTTTAACCTTGTACTCGATCTATACAACTGACATCCCAGAACCAAGCAATCTAACTAGCTTGAACATCCATTTCGCCGCTGATCTAAGCAGACTCATCATTTGTGCATATCGAAATAAGCCTATGCAAGCTCGAATGACTTCCGAAGAAATAATAAAAATTAATGAATAAGAATAAAAATGGAAGATCCGAACTAATGGCGATAAATTCAAGATTTTTCCCTTTAGGAAGAAGAAAATTTTCAGATGTGAGAGTGGGGGATACGTGTTACCCTTATAAGAACGAGTACAATGTTCTCGGGATGAAGATCACTTCTACTGGATAAAGAAGCACGTCACAGAACTGATCCAAATATCAAATCTGGCAGTCAGAACCCTCTTTACATTGAGAAACTTCACTCAAAAACTATATCTGGCGCTAGTCATATCGACCCTCATCTATCACTTGGCAACTCTTTTCAGTGTATTGGAAAGCGCGAAAATAAGAGAATGCGGATAATATAGAACAAATGCGTGTACATAATCGCCAGTACACGGAGGAGAGATAGGAGGAAGCAAGAGGATCTGCACAGAGCGACAAATATCCGGCCGCTCAACATAATTCTAAAGGAAAGAGCGTCAAATAAGAAAGAAAAATCAGGTTAAATAGCATCGAGGAAATCAGAACACTCATCGAAGAGAACTAACGAAATCCATGTCACACAAGATTCCCAATCAGCGTCAGCATAAAAAGAAACACTACCAAGAACAAGGTCTGCTGACCAAAGAGTCGAGTGCTCTCACTTATTCTGATTTATGACCTTCAAAACTTTCAATAGTCCTCGGACTAACTTTGGAAGGACCTTGGAAATTCTATCATTCGAAAGAGAATGTAAAACAACATAAGGTTTTTAAATTTCGTCAGAATCGACCGACTAGTTATGATGTTATTGTCAAAGCCAAAATTATCCTGCTAACCTTGGGAGGACTTTGACAATTATATTATGCGAAGAAAAGTGTAAAAGAATATAAGAGTTTCAAATTACGTTAGAATCGGCGGAATAGTTATGATTTTATTGCCAAAACAAAATATTTCCCTGGCTAATCTTTGTAGGACCTTGACAATTATATCATTCGAAAGAGAATGTAAAGCAACATAAGGATTTCAAATTTTGTTAGTATCGGCGGAATAGTTATGAAGTCATTGCTAAATAATTACCAGGATAATCTTAGGGGGACTTTTCCCAAACATATCATTCGAAGGAGAATGTAAAACAACCTAAGGGTCTCATATATCGTTAGAATCAGCCGAATACTTGTGACGATGTTGCCAAAACAAAATAATTGCTTGGCTAACCATGGGATGACTTTAGCAAATATACTTATCATTCGAAAGATAATGTAAAACAACCTAACATCTCAAATTTCGTTTGTATCTCCCGAATAGCTATGATATTGCTAAAACAAAAGAATTCCCGGGATAACCTTGGGTGGTTGTGGTGTAAGTGGTGTAGGTGGTAGTGTTGTAGGTGATTGTGATTTAAGTAGTGGTTGTAAAGGTGGTGGTGTTGATAGTAGTAGTGTAGGCAGTAGTGGTGCAGGTTGTGGTGTAGGTGGTATAAGTGGTGGTGGTGTAGGTGGCAGTGGTGTAGATGGTGGTGGTGTAGGTGCAAGTGACGTAGATGCCGCTGGTGTAGATTGTGGTGGTGTAAGTAGTGGTGGTGGTGTAGGTTGTGGTGGTGTAGGTGCAGGTGGTCGTGGTTTAGTTTGTGGTAGCGTAAGTGTTGGTGATGTAAGTGATGTAGATGGTGGTGGTGTAGGTGTTAGTGTTGTAGGTAGTGGTAGTGTAAGTGGTGTATGCTGTAGTGTAGGTGGTATATGTGGTGCGGGTGGTAGTGGTGTAGGTGTTGGTGTACGTAGTAGTGGTGTAGATTGTGTTGGTTTAGCTGTTGGTGTTGTAGGTGGTGGTGGTGTAGGTAGTTATGGTGTAGTTGGCGTATGTGTTGGTGGTGTAAGTGTAACTGGTGATGGTGTCGGTGATGGTGGTGTAGGTGTAGCTGGTGATGATTTAACGGAGGTAGGTGGTAGTGTAGGTGTCGGTGGTGTAGGTGTTGGTGCTGTAAAGGGTGGTGGTGATTTAGGTGTTAGTGGTGCAGGTGGCGTAAGTGTTGGTGGTGTAGGTGTAGATTGTGGTGTTGTATGTAATGGTGGTGTAGGTGTAGCTAATGATGGTGTATGTGTAGCCTGTGGTAGTGTAGGTGTAGTTGGTGTAGGTGGGGTTGGTGCAGGTGGCGATGGTGTATGTGGTGGTGATGTAGATGGTATAGGTCGTGGTGTAGGTGCTGGTGAGGTAGGTGGTGCATGTGGTGTAAGTGTTGGTGAATGTGGTGATGATGTAGGTGGTAGTGGTGTAGGTGGCTTAAATGTTAGTGGTGTAAGTGTTGGTGGTGTAGGCAGTGGTGGTTAAGGTGATAGTGGTGGTGGTGTAGGTGATGCATATGGTGCAAGTGGTGGTGGAAGTGGTAGTGGCGTAGGTGGTAGTGGCGTAGGTGGATGTGGTGTAGGTGATGGTGTTGTAGTAGTATATATGGTGTACCTGGTGGTGGTTTAGGCGTAGGTGGTGTAGTTTGTGCAGGCGGTAGTGGTGTAGGTAGTGCAGGTGATGGTGGCGTACGTTTTGGTTATGTAGCTTGTGTAGATGATGATTCGAAAGAGAATGTAAAACAACATAAGGATTCAACTTTCGTTAGAATCGGCCGAATATTTACAATGTCATTACAAAAACATAAAAAAGCAAAACGGGGACCGACCGACATAGTGAGATGTAGAGTCGCCTGCGACTAGACTCGCACGAGACTAAAGATCCGATGAAGAAACATAACCGATAATGACCATCAAACTTGAATTTAACCAAAAAAAACAATGAAGACATCAAATTACCCAACGATGAAAAAGAATCCCAAACGGGGAGAATAAATAAGTATCAAACACATAGGACACACACGAATACGAAGGGGTAAATAACAAAGGAACAAAAACATATAACAATATTAAAATTATACACACGTAAGAATCAGTAAAGAGAAAAAACTAGAAAATGAAACAAAAGAACCAAATAACACTTTAAGGAAACAAAAAGGCAAAATTTCTAAATGAATTCAAAGGCTTGAACACCAGTTTATCAATATATACATAGTAATATGTGTATATATGACGAAAACAACACTAATATACAAACAAACAAACACAATAAAAGAGATTAGCCTGATCTTCAGTCAACTTGGCAATCCACGCACCTCTAATGCTTCCTTGTCATTTCACCAGTATTCCTTCCTATCAATCTCGTACGCCACTATCCTTTACACACACATACCTCACAACTTCTCACAGTTATTTTTGCTAATAAGTCCTTCGTCTTGGTATTAGTTTGAGGGTCATAGTTGATCGGGAGATCAAGTCCTCGTCTGCGCTTCAGAATCTTTAACCCGGTAAAGGAGGCAAGGGCAGGGATAAGAAGAGGCCTCCAAATCTGTGACTCTTGCATCTTTTGTGGATAGACATGGACATCTGAATATGAGACATTGACCCTCTCACTGTTGCCCTGAAGTACCCCTGAACCTGCAGAAGTCTCGTTTGCGCGAGACGCATATCCTCACGGAACTCCAGGATTTCACCCTGTGAACCACTGGGAAAGGACTACCCCACCGCAGCATACAGTTTCACTTCTACGCCTTGATACCTAACCGTTTGTCTTTGAAGGGCAGCGGCAGACTGATTTGGAGATTCCTCCTGTTTCGCTTGCTCACACGCCTCCTCCATCCTACCTCCGCTCCTAGGAGTCAGTAGAGAAGCGATAGACTGATTGGAGTATCTCCTGTTTCTGTCAACATCAGTAAGTCAAAAACGTCCACGTTTCTCCCTTGGACGTGAACGAGGAAGTAGCAGGGAAAAGATTGTACCATGCCTACTCTGATGAGTCAAGGGTGACGTCGGACCAATGAACGTCCCAGAGGAGTATAGGAGTCGCCATACCTTCGGGTCTTGCTTCGCCTGACCAATGAAGAGCATCCTTCTAAATCCCAAGTGTTCGAGGTAATCTTCAGACAACTGGATATTGGCAAAGAGAAGCTCATTGAAATCGGGAACGGATACTCAGCCATATGCTATAATCAATTGGATTTCGAAAAACCTCCAAGAAGGCATTATATATGCTGGCCCAAATCGGACTCGAGCCGATACCAGACGCTTCAGTCACCGCAAGAAAGGCGGTAATATGAAGACAGATAGATTCCTGGGTAGAGGCTAGAACCGAGGAAGAAATCGCGACTGAAATCAAGAGAAATCACACGTGGGCCAAAGTCGCTCAGAGGTCATCAATTTCCGTCACTTAACGAATATTTTCAAAGAGGTAAGCGAGGAAACAAAGATGGCGGAAAAAGGCACAAATAACTCGGCTGAGACTCTTCAATATGGTCATCGGGACTACACAAATCTCGCGAGATAAGCACTCCCACCTGCTGCCGTGCTTCTCCTGCGATAAAGTGGAGGACCAAATCACACAACTGCCCCCTAAAGAGGAGACGCTCTGTCCAAAATGCGGATAAGAAGGGCACTCCTGAATGCGTCCTGTCTCACAGATAGAGAAGTGCCTAAATTGCCCAGGGCCTCACAGAACCATGAGCATGCAGTGTGTTGTGCGCAGGGAACACCTCACCCGCAAAAAATACAGCTGACAGTCTCTTCGACGATGACATAGGCCAGTGCAACAAAGACTACACCCCTACTGCTAGCCAATCAATTACAACCACAAATAGTACTCTAATTATCAGATTCAGCCCCCACCCAACTACTGGAGTGCATTCCACACGCACACGTATTAAATTACGCGGCTCCTGGCTCATTCAACACGGAGCTCAACAGAATGTTGAAAGCAAACAACTTGGAACGCCTAAAGTTCCCCACCAACCCTCCCTACGACAAAGTTATTGCCCTACGGAGTGTAACCCCCACCCCAGCCACCGCAACACTCAATCAAGCTGGAGAAGTAGACCCAGGGCACAAAGAAGCTACACATGCGGAGGAAGATATGAGTACTGCTGGCCACTCCAAGGAGCCGATCTGCCAAAAGACTTTCTCGATGGCAATAGAAGAGGATAAACCTGCACCAATAGGTGATTCCAAACAAACCTCAAAATCCTACTCGCTCGATGCCAAGCAGATCAACCTTGTCATCGCGGTGAACAAAAGTACCACTCACACAAGAACCTTCACCAGTGAGGAAATCACTACGGGTATCCGCAGGGGGATACTACAAGTGTTTTTTCGAATCTTCAACTGAGGAAGACGAAGTTAAGACCGCCCTGCTGGAAAAACGAATAAATCTGTACGACTCGACACTCAAATTTTACGAGCAGAATTTGTTCATAAAACTTCACTCCGGCATGCCATACAGTCCTCCGAAGTACCAGAAGTCCCCCCCAAAACCCAGGGAGTAATCATTGCTGCAATAAACACACTGGTGATTCTTGCACACAATGTACAAGGATGGGCCAACCAAATACACCTGCTGTACAACATATATAAATAAATTTACCCGGATCTCCTACTTCTCTCCGAAACTGGAATAAAAGACGAAGACCCCATCAAGATCTACGGTTACGAGGTCATTCAAAAGAACCTGACTAGCGAAAGGTTTGATGGATCAGCAATAGCGGTGCGATCAGGACTTCAGTTTGTAAAAGGGAGAAAATGGATGAGTTGTTCCTGTCAGTCACCCTGAAGACATAAATGGGTTTTGGGTACCAGCCTCCAAGAGGGTAGCTTCCGATCCACGATCTGTCACCCTGTTCTGGAAGGTTCACCCGGTCATCCTCGCTGGCGACCTAAACTCCAGATCAAGAATCATTGGCTACGCTCGAGAGGCAGGTCGAGGGAGTAACCTCTACTTACTCCTGCGTTGAGACGCTGCGGAGCAGATTGGCGCGGATTTCCCGACGTTTATATACCCAAGGTCACCAACCAAGCTGGACATCGTGCTCACAGACCTAAACTTCCCCTTCCCTCATCATGTAAAGCCTGGTCCCCTTATACCCAGTGACCATAGCTCTATGATCATCCCGGTGGCCACTGCTCCCGTAACCATACTCTCGCCTCTAAAGAAAAAAATTGAGGCTGCAGCCTGGGAAGCCTATAGAAGTTGATTCACGGAGGTAATTTCTGAGATGGATGGGGCTACACAAGAACAAATCGACGAGGAGTTGTCCAGCAACCTTGATTGTTTTGCCCTTGCGGAAAACATAATCCTGAACACAAGGTACAAGATTCTGATCCCGACTTTCCCAAAGCAGGAGAAGATTCTCCTGCAGCATCGATTCTAGTTGATCTATAACGGCATCCGAGACGCTGGATACGCCAGCTCAATGGATTTTGCGCTAATTCAACTGCTCAGTCAACAACTGAACAATGCGATGCTGCATCATATCAGGGAGAAATGGGTCCGCATGATCCATAACCTAGACATTGAGGACATTCCAAATAAATTTTGGAAGGCCATGAAAAAGTTAGGAGGGCGACCAACTTTGAAGCCTGACTTCCCAATAGTCCAGCTTGACTAGTGCGCCAGGACTCCACAAGAAAAAGCCGAACTTTTTAGAGAAGTCTGGTTCGTCCTTTTTCGTATCTCTAAAGAATAGGAGGTAAACTTCGATATAGGCTTCGAGGACAGATTTCTAGAGAACATGAAAAGGCACTTTAGGAGATTCCCTCCGCACAGTACCGCAAACTTCAAAAGGCTGCGGGAGTGCGCCCCAGAAGGTATGGTGATCACCCCAAAAGAGCTGGACTAGGCAATTTTCGACTTTAAACAAAAAGCTCCTGGCCTAAGCCTAATTACAGCGAGGCACCTAAAAGAGGCCGCAGTGAGGACGAAAACTAGACTGCTGAATCTTTTAAACGCAGCATTAGTGGCAGGAAACTTTCCGAACAGCCTGAAGGCATCCAAAATGATCTATATTCCCAAACGAGGGAAGACTAAAGACTAAAGTATAGGCCGATCTCCCTTCTCGAGATAATTGGGAAAGTATTCGAAACGATCCTGAACAGCAGGCTGGTCTTTCATCTGTCGCCATGCTCCCTGCGGGACGACGAACATCATGTCTTCCACAGGAGAAGGAGCACAGATACTGCAATCGCCTTAAAATATCAACATGCGGCAAAGGGGCTCGCCTCTGGATGTATGGCGGATGTGCTCTGCCGAGATGTGAAAAAAGCTTTCTATAAGGTATGGATCGATGGACTCAAATACAAGATCTAGAGGCTCGGGTAATCCCCCCTATTTCAGGAAAATCTTCCACAATTACCTCACCAGCAGGAGAGTGGTTTTAGCATTCGTGGACTACATCGGAACTCCTTTTGACCTGCTATCCGGAGTTAGCAACGAAGGATGTGTGAGTCCCACCTTCTTTACGATATACACCAGGGATTTTCCGAAATCTCTACTCTTCCGAACAGTCACCGTACACTACGCGGACGACATCACCCATATATTGTGACTAACTATACCAGATCTAGAAGAGTGATATCGAGGGTGACTATAGCCAAGGCCCAGAAAATATCCAGGTACAAAGAGAAGTGGAGGATCCAGACGAACCAGACCAAATTCACTGCAATCGCGATTGGCAGACGGAGCCCATCCGGCTGGACAACTCAACAATAGACTATTCCCCTAGCGCGAGTATCCTAGGCTTCAGAATCTCCAAGTGCGGCATAGGAAGCCACATCATCTTGAAGGTTCAAGTTGCAAAACTTGAACTCAGCAAACTACACCGATTTCTCAACCTTTGTATTAAAAACAAAAAGAAATTATATACATCTCTGGTGAGAACTAAGCTGCTGCAGCCAACATTCCTACTCAACACAGCTTAAAGGACCAGGATGGTTCAAATGCAGAGGGTACCAAATCAGGCTCTACGCTTCATACTCAACGTGAAATGGGACGATTTCTTCACGTCGAGGGATCTTCATCGTAGAATCGGGTTGGAAACGGTGAATGCCTTCCTTCATTCACACAGCACCGCCATCTGGGACAACCTGGAGGCTACTCTCCTACCAGGTACTGTAAATGATTTGTTAAGGCTACAGGACCGGGGGAGAGACAAGTCATACATGCCTCCCGCCAAAACGGAGGCCACACTGGCCATCTACAGGTTTCCCTACATATAATTTGCATCCGGACTAGAAAGTGATTTCTCTAATATCTAATATCGAAGTGTAACGCCAAAGGTGTGAAACAAAATCTAACCAAATTTGCTGAATTTCAAAAATTTCTGAATCTGGACACTATAATTATTATTTCTTTAAAATATTGAGAATACTAGCTTAATACATTGTAATATAACTACTCTGCCCCTTTATTATTACGATTAAACTGGATGTATTGTTCTATTATATCTGTATATATTTTTGACTTTTGTGTCTCCAAATTATTTATTATGTAAATATCATAGTTATTTTTTCCTTTAGCTCCAAAATGTTAATCTAAAGAACAGTGTAAATTGTTAATTAACAAACTGAGATGGCCCGATTCCCGGGCAGACTTGCTACCTCCTCCTCTATTTAAATTTCACCACTTTTCCTTTTTCCCTTCTCCCCCAATCCACAGAAACGTAAAGAGGGGCCCTCATTTTTTTCGCCAGCTTTCTACATGAATAAATAAATAAATAAATCTAAATATATAAATCATTATCATTGTTCATTCCCTGAAGGTTACCTGCCACGGTTGAAAGTCGTCTTGGAATGAATTATGTCTTTTGTGAGTGTTTTTTCTCGCCTCACAGACCAACTAAATCAAATTATAAGGAGAATAAAAGGACCACAATTCAGAGTGAATAACGCTACCATTGATGTAGACTTTAACAGTATATATATATATATATATATATATATATATATATATATATATATATATATATATATATATATATATATATATATATATGAGGGCACTACGTGGAAGTATGACACGCCTTCCCTGCTCCAATGTGTAACTCCGCATGGAAGCATGCTACTGATGACATCTGGAGGATTGTGATCTCTCCCTACCCCATTGCCTACAGGAATGGGGTACATTTTCACTTCCCTTATCTTAACTACTTTCTTTAAAGATCTCACCCTACAAAATTTCTATAAGAGGCACCCTCGTTAGATTTTGCTCTACATTAATAAAAATAAATAATCCGAGGGGAAATCTCAAATGTGAAAAAAAATATTTAACTTCTCAATTAATCTAAACAAATGAAAAAAAAAATTAAGTAGGCCATTTATTGACTAAGGCTGACATATATAGTGCTTCTTTTCAATGTTAAGGATTAAGAGGAAATTCTCTAACCAACACTGTCACTCTCTTCTCGTCTTCGCACCGAGGAACATAGGGTGAGATGGCTTTTTTTTTGTAGCTGCACAGAGGTGGGTTGTTAACAGCATCCTGCTTAAAACTATCTTATTCATAGTAGTAACGTTAGTAAAATGGTACACTATGAACTAAATGAGAAATATTGGCTTCTTATGGTGACCACTCATTAAAAATACTAAAAATATTGCATCGAGACTATAAAAGGCGAGTTCCAATTCACCTCAATTTTCTCCCATAATGAATAAACATTCACAAAACACTCTATGTGCACTGTACATCTAATGGTTCGATATTATAAAAAGTTTTTACAAATCCTTTAAACTGCCATGTTTTGTTAATAAATGGCAGTCTTAAACGGTTTGTAAAAGCCATTGACTATCAGTATTTCATGTTTTAAAAGTTTAAAAAAAATAGTATGTTTGTTTAAGACATTTAAATCCAGTGTGATTTCCTAATTTTTTTGTTCAGGTCAAAATTGTGTGTTTTTTTTTACTCTTTCCAGTTCATTTTTTCCGACCGCGAAGGAGCCACGAGAAGAAGAGAATAGCTGTTCCGGATGGGAACGAAACTGAGTCCCAAACCCAATGTTCTAACTGAAGTGTGTGTAGAGATTATATAGGGTGCTCGAAATCTCAATGCGCACCTATATTTTTATTATATTTTTATAATTTATATATTATATTTTATTATATTTTTTATAAAGTTTATAAACTATGTGGAAAGTGACCTCCGTTAGCATAAATACAGGCTTGGATCCTTTTTATTTTATTTGTAAAAATCGCCATAAGGCTAAATGAGTAAAATCTGTAATATTTTTTTTTAAAGTGCACAGTCACTTTTTAATCACCCTGTATGTAATACTTGTTTAGCGTCTAATCATTTTCGAAAAAAGTTTATGTTTCAGATACGTTAAGTAATGTAATAAGCACAATTTAGGAAATACAATACTATTTATCTAGCGTATTACATAGTTTATAGTTGATTTTCCCACATATGATTGCAACTATTCAGCCAACTTTTGCAAAAAGCATTTTTTTTTATAAAATGGACAGGAAAAAAGAACTTTCCCAAGACGAAGAGAATTATATCGTGCAGGAATTAGATAATTAAAAGTAGTCTGAAAATTTGCAAATATCTGAAGCGTGATTATCGCGCTGTGAACACAAATTATAGAGAATGAATGGCATTCAACCAGGAAACAAACGGTTCAACCAAAATTTCGAGATCTTTCTCAAATCAAAAGAAAAGTGGTTAGAAATTCTTAAGCTTACATCAAAGCATTTTTCAAGCTGCAGGAGCTTCTTCCGTCTCGAGAGAAATGAGGTGAAGGCTCTCAAGAAGTTTATTATTGTTAGGAAATAAGATCAAAGAGACGTTCTTAACAAAAAATAAAGAAAAAGAAAACGTCTATTAAGCAAACTGACTTTAGCAAAGTTATCTTCTCATACGAATCAAGAGTCAGTCCGGATGGCCAATGGACATGAGGTGAATCAGTTCACCAAGCGATAACAGGAGAAGGAATATGGATGATTTGTGCTGCGATTGTTGGAGACGTGCTAAAAAAAACTTTCAAAACGGATTCCATTGCATATTGCGAGTTTCTGGAGAAAAATCTCCTACCTTGGTTCAATAGAAAACCATTGAGGACGAGCAGTTTACTTGTCTTCAGGTAGGATAAAGTTTTAGACATGTCTCCAACTTCTCTAAGAATTCGAAAGGTTTTGTAGGAAACAATCCAATAGAAATCTTATTGACAATCTTAAAGAAAGATGTTTACGTCGATGTCAGGCAATGTAACAATAAACATGACATTTGGGAAGCAATCCAAGTTAATTAAAAGAAAGATTCTGCTGATCGCATCAAAACTTTGACTTCATCAGTTGACAAGAAACTGTTAAAGGTTATTCAGAAGAAAAGTTTCTTTGCCATGGTAGCTGTTGAATAGTTTTTATTTAAAATTAGGTTTTATCTAGTTTCATTTGATTGTCTATTTTTTAAAATTACTTCATATAAACCATTCAAACGTTTACACATTGTTAATCCATCATTTATTTATACATTTATTTTGAAATCTCCACGTATTTATACTAAGTAAAAAGCTTTAACTGATCTCTTAAGAATAAAAAAATCAATCCAACGATAGTTGTCTTATTTTCATTTAATAAAGCATTTAGATTACATATATTTATATAATATTTTCTGCTTATGATTGTTTTATCTTCGTGAAGAGGATTACAAAAAATTGCACCTATTTTAAGCGAGCCTGGGCTATTTCAAACATTTGCATATAATCTCTAGGCCTACTTTATATCTGGAATGTATAAAATCTTTAGTATTTACTTTGATACCTCTTTTGTTATCTTGATAAAATGTAGTATATAGCTATCTAGATCTTTCTTTAATTTAGAACTTCTAGTAGATAAATCATGAATGCGCACTGTACAGGGTGAACCCACAAAATGGGTCCCAAATTTTAATAGGCTTCATTTCTTAATTGGAAAAATAATTAAGAAATGAAGCTTATTAAAGGTGGGGCCCGTTTTTTTAGGTCATCCTGTATGTATCTGGAGTGGTTGGTTATACAAACACGCTCACAATTTATATTATTTATTAACAAGGTCAGGTTGGAATTCTTGGTTGCCTTAAGTCAGATGGCTCACAGCGTACGTGGATTGAGAGCTTTTTGGAAGTTGATGTGAAAGCTGGCACTTGGCGTGGAGCGATGATAGTTGTGTGAATGACAATTGATACGATGCCTTGTCAGTGCGCGGCAGAACAAGTAGGCCTCGAACGACGTGAGGTTGCCAGATACCGCCATCATGGGTTTGCCAACGGTAGCTGGCTAGGTCATACCTTTTCTTAACTACTTTAATTAAAATTATATTTAAATCTTTCTCTTTCGCAGAGAAAACCCCTTCTCATGAACGGATGGATCCACTTTACCCTGATACACATGACGCTCCTCTTTACGGATTTGCTAGTGACCCTCGCCTTTTCCACCCTGTTGCATCTCACGTTGAATGTGTTTCTCTTTATCGTTTCGCTCTACACGTGGGCAGTGGTTCGATCCCATATGAGAGCACTTCGGCAAGAGAAGAATCGAATACCTCTACCGGACAACGCCATTAAAGACTTTACTGTTGATGGAATGGATCTCAGCACACTTGCTAGAGAAAACGAGTCTTGATAGTCCCTCTACTACGAGAAACTCTTGAAGCCAACGATTGTTTTTAGGGCCAAAAATATGGCCTGAGTATGGGCAATCCCATTTCCTTGCTCCTATCAGGGAAAACCTTCCTAAACACCTCTCCTTTATTTTTACCTCATCCCATAAAAGGTTCCCCCTATGTTTATGATATATGTGCTTTCTGACCTATTAATGATAACATATTTGCTATTTTTTGAACAATTAAACAACATCCGCTCCACAATCAAATTGAAAATTGAATTGGAACTAAACAACTGACTAACTTCGGTTGTTATCAAAATATCTCAAATGAACATAAAAAGCATATTTTTCTGTTTACCTGAAACCAACCAACTCTCATGTCTATATTCATTATTTTTCTTGTCATAATAAATTTGTAAAAAGGTCTGTAGTTTCTTCCCTTTCACTGAGAGCTTATCGCATATGTGATCCTTTGTTCCGCAGGATGGAATTAATATAATCACCCTAACATTTATTGAACTACAGAATCCCTTATGGTTCATAGAAAGATGTCATTAGAAAGCAGGGACAAACTTTTATTTCCTATTTAATTCTAAGAAACCCCCTGCATAATAATTAGATTATCTTCACATACCTCACTTAATAAATTTTAAAAATCTTTATGGAGCCAACAATATTAATGTTGCCTTTCAGTAAGAAAATACCATACGTAGTAGCCTGTCCCCCCCATCCCCAAAGATCTACTGATAAAGAACAGGGCCTTCATTATGTCCCATGTAGAAGTGCGATAGAATATGCATTAGTGAAAGCAAATGATCCCCTACAAGCGTCATAGAACACAAATGTGTTATACGCCAGAGAAAGCTAACTTCAAGCTTATTTTTAACATTATGTCTAGGGAAGATCATTCCTCTGATTTTTAAAATGGCCACATAATTTATAGTTATAAGAACTATATACATTGACGCCTAATTGATCAGCTCTCATAAAGCAAATTTACAACCTCAATTCATCAATGGTCATCCAATGGTCATCCAATGGTAAGCACAAAACTTATCAAACCTTTGATCAAAAATGTCTTCCCGCGCCAGCCTCTTGATTAAATTATAGCTGATAAATTTATGTTTTCTTAGGTCAAGTAACTTACTGTACTTAATAGTTTGGCAGCGACTGAAGATGGAGAATGTCTGCGTCGAAACGTGGTTTCACAATAAACTTGTCCAAGATATAGTAGTTTCTTTCCTACACACACACACACACATATATATATATATATATATATATATACATTTATGGCCAAAAGTTTTGATATAAGAAAATTAGAAGAACTAATCAACGGTGCATTTTTTTTAGTATGTTTATATCATAAGTTGAAGAAAAAATATACAAAAAGTTAGAGCCCAAACGCATCTTCTTAATAAATACAGTTAAATGATTTGCGCAGTCACTATTTACAATGATATCCTTCATTCTTCAGGACTGCTTCAATTCGTTTTGGCATGCTGGAGACCAAATTTGTGATGATATCTTGAATGATATTGCACCATTTTTTGTTCAATAACCACCCGCAAGTGCTCATAATTGGATGACTTATGTTTATCAACCGACAGTTTGATTATCGCCCGCAAATTCTTTTTTAGATTCAAATCTAGCGAATTCCCGGACCAAGGTCCTAAAGTTTCGATGCTAGTTCAGCCAAGTATTTTTCTATTACTTTTGCTTTGTGACAGGTGGCACCATTATGCTGAAAAATACAGTTATCATCCGCAAATTGGTTCTGAACGGTTGGGAAAAGGTGCTGAGGAAGCAGTTCATGTTAGTGTTCTTGTAAAAATTGTTAGTGTTCCAGTTTCCTTAGCTGAGAAGCAGTCCCATACAGAGAGAGTCAAGATGCTTCACCGTAGGCGGAAGGGAGTTTCATAAGAGAATATCAGTTTGTCCGTCTTCAGCAATCCATTCTTTATATTTCTTACAAAAGTCGAGTCTATACGTAAGGTTCCTCATGGTGAGATGAAACTTATTTGCAACCTTTCCCTACTTGAGATCTTTGTCGAAGTCTCCGTCTCACTGAGCTCGTGGAAGTGTTCAACCTGCCTCTTTCCAATCATTAGAAAGCTTATCTCTGGAGGCTTACCCCAAAACAAATAGTGAACAGATTTGTCTTTTTAATATCCCTCACTTGCCTTTGTTGTACCTAGATAAGGGGACCAAGACCCCCCGCTAGAGGAACTTTGCTAACCTAACAAGGTTCTCCCTGGGATTTAACAGCCCACTCACCTGTTACTTTTCCTGAGATTGAAAAGTGTTGTGAATATTGTGAATTTGTATAGGCTGTATCTAATTCACATGGGTAGCAGTGAGGGAAGCTCTGTTCCCGTCCTGCTTGATCATCATAAACGTCTGTATGCATGGAGTGATCGTGCCTTTCTCGATATTTGCTTCTAGAATGTGGAATGACCTGCTAACAACTATACGTTTCCCCATCCAATGGTGGTCCCCTCAAGCGTATCTTGAAGACCCCGCTCTTTACTTAACCTTTTCCTAGCCGCTACACAGGCGCTCAGTGAAGTACTATGGCATTTAAGACACATAACACATAGGGCAGCGGAGCGTGTGAGAAGTTGAAGAGAAAAACAGAAGATTTTGATCGGGGTTGACGATTAGCAAGTTCCGTTTTTACCAAAGTTGGAACGTGGCTTATGTAATTGCCAACTCATCATAAACAACCTTGGAAAATTCCTCCTGTAAAATAAAATAAAATTTTCTTTTATTTTTACATTTGCGTTCTTGATTTAAATTTGTTCTATGGATCTTGTAATTCGCCAATTGGGCCTCATCAAGGTTCAAAACATGAATTTCTGAATCTCCGGTTTTGAGATAAAGTTGTTCCTATCGAATAAAGACGAAGAACAACGAAAGCATCTCAATCAGTAGGGGATAAAAAGATGTTCAGGAATAGAGTGACGGTCGGAAAAGGGAAAATGCTTGGAAGGCACAACGAAGCAGAAGTTACATCAACTCTTCCATGGCTTTAAATATTTAGTTTCCACACCCAAATTGACCTTCAGAGCGATGTGGTGTTATGGGTTTTAGAATTCTCAACTTCCTTCAAATATGGAAACCTCCACCCACTCCATGAAACCAAGGCGATCAATTCTTTACAAATATACAGGGTGTCTCTAAAGTTTGTACACATAGGAAAAATCACAATGGTCTCCTCGTTTCCCAGAACTTACCATCCTGACTTCTTTTTCTGGGGCAGGCTAAAAGAGAAGGTCTACCCAATCATCATAAATGAATGTGCTCAAATTGACCGAAATTGGGAGTTGATGCATCGTATTCACCGGGTAAATCATGCAAAGCGCATCCAACTATGTACCACAAATGGTGGAAATCATATTGAAGATCTTATTTATTTCTAATTTAATTAAATAAAATGTAGTTCAAATTTTTGTTATGGAAATATAAATTTTGCCTGTGTGTCCAGACTTTCGGGTCACCATGTAGAGTGCCATAAATTTCGAAGGATTTCAGGGGTGAAAATATAACACAAGCATGAATCGTTACCAGGTTAAACTCAGATAACCAAGAAAAAGTAACCCTTAAGTATTCTCGTGAGTTTCTGTATCATTATAGTAGCATTCCTTGAAAATGAACTGATGTAAAGTTCGAACATATTCGGAATCTCTCGTTTTTTCTCTTTCCTGTGAATTAGAATCGCATTTGTGGCCTCTCACGCTCCACTTTGCGATTTTGGGGCGACTAAACACCTTAACCTAGGTATATATTTTTACATACTTCCTGACTTCACAAATATAATCGAGCTTTCATATCGCACGTATCGCTAGGAAAATTTGATGTTTGATTTTGCTTCCATTACAACAGAGATCATGTTGCTAACATGTTATGACTTGGTAATTAGTCATCTATTTCTAAAGGGTATTCCAACAACTTGGACCGATTTTAAATGTGAGTTAAGTTTAAGCGTCTAATGATTTTTTTCTTTTTCTTTCAGATTTAACAACTTCAGTATTTGGCAATTTCAACCATGGAAAGATTAACAATCGAACAACGTGTTTAAGTTATCGAAGCCTATTACGAAAATGGACGTTCAAGCAGAAACGCATTTCGGGCACTTCGCGATTTTTCTGGTCAACATAATCGACCAACCGAGAGTACAATTGGGAAAATTGTTCTTAAATTCAAACAAACGGGGTCGATGGCAGATATGAAAACGTCATTGCGTGCTCGTTTACGCCGTTCAGCTGAAAACATTGTTGTAGTACGCGAGAATGTGGCCGAAGAACCAGACACCTCTATTCGTCATCGCGCGCAGGAATTGAACCTATCCGCAACAACGTTACATCGAATTTTGATAAAAGATTTGTCTCTACACGCTTTCAAATTTGAATTGACACAAGAACTGAAAACTGATGACCATTTGAAGGGCCGTACATTCGTCAATTGGGTGCACGAGTAAAGACAAGCCGATGATGATTTTTCGCAAAAATCATTAGTGATGAAGCCCATTTTCATCTTGGTGGATTCGTTAATAAGCAGAATTGTCGCATTTGGGCTGATGAAAATCCCAGGAAGATTGTTAAAAAGCCACTGCATCACTGTTTGGTGTGCATTTTTTGCTAGCGGAATCATTGGGCCGTATTTCTTCGAAAATGATGCCGGGAATTCTGTTACGGTGATAGGCGAGCAATACCGTGCCATGATAACCAACTTTTTTATGTCTCGAATTGAATTCTATGGATGTCGAAGATTTGTGGTTTAAACAGGGCAAATCCACATGCCACACAGCCAATGCAACAATAGCTTTATTGAATGAGAAGTTCCCAGGTCGCATCAGCTCTCGAAACAGCGAGGTAAATTGGGCACAACAATCGGGTGACTTGAAGACTTTAGATTTCTTCCTTTGAGGGTCATCTCAAAAGTAAGGTCTATGCCAACAAGCCAACAACAATTCAACAGCTGAAGGATTAGATAATAAGGCATATTGGTGAGATTGAGGAGCAACTATGCAGAGACGTCATCAAAAGTTTGACTATCGAGTGGAGGTGTGCCACCGAATCCTTGGCGGACATTTAGGCGATATTATTTTTAACACATAATTGCCATGACTCAATAACATGATCCAATAGTGAAATCAATAAATTTTCACCAATAACACTGTTTTATTTACTGCTAACTTCAATCCGTCTTAATGGAACACCCTTTACTTATCATGATACATGATAAGGGAGGGATTAAAATTTTATGCTTATTCTTTGTTACTTTATTCAAACCTTTTAGACGACCCTAATTAGGGATTTTCCTCCCCTAATTTCTCTTTCTTTTGGCCACCAAGAAATATTTATTCAGACCGGAGAAGTTCAGTTTAATAATCTGAGGTTTCATTCAAGTCTCAATCGAACATTAGGATATTCACTATTTGCTTTCTGGCATTGGGAAGTGGACAGCAATAATTTACTTTTGATAGTTTAATTGAAAAAAAAGTGAAGATAAATGACTGAATAGGTTGGATTATAAAAAGGAAGAATATAAAAGTTAAAATGAGCAGACAACGTAAGCACTAGCAAACGCCATCAACCTGAAATAGCTGGGGAGCGAGATCGTATCATAAACCTAAAGGAAAATGTTTGTACATAGAGCACATGTACTCATATTTTGAACTAAGACACCCTGGGGGCATAAAGGAAAGTTAAGTAATCTACCGAGGCCCTATTCACTTTGAATCCAAAGCAGTAGCCACCAGGATGCCAAAAGGACACAGTTTTACATTCTTTTGTTAATTTATATCATCTTTGATAAAGGCAAACTTTCATATACGCGTTCTTCATATATAGAATGAGTTCAAGGAATTCGGTTCTTTGAATTGGCTCTTTCAACCATTATGAGAATCATAACTGATTTGCATAAGTATAGTTTGCTATAGTTCATTAAAAATTTGATTTTGAGGTAGATATTGGTATTTAATTATAGCCTGTCCCGAAATTATAGGAAGAGGTACTATAAATGATGAGGTTGAATCTAAATGGTACATATATGTGCGTATATTAAAATATATATAGTTTACCTTTAAATTCTCCAAAGAAAACAGTCGCAATAAAGGATAACAATAATATTTTTGCGAACTGTAGCTGTTTATGATAGACGATACTTAAATTATTGAGATAGAGCAGAGTATATTCAAATACCGAAGATATGAACTTATCACATTGATAATGAAGAACAATTCCTCCAGAAGCAATGGAAGGGAGGCAATTAGGGAACAAAACCTTGAAGGGAAGACTAAAGAAAATCGATGAAGCAAATATCAGGCTGGAAAATCCGTTAGAAGATATATATGAGAGTTTATCAGAGGGTAGCTAGGATTAACTCTCGAGCAAAGGGGAAGATAGAAGCTAAACATAGCTACTCTTCAAACACTGAATCTGGGCAGAGATTAAATAAAGTTCGAAGTTGCCACAGAGAATGTCTAGGTGAAGAATTAGGGAGAGAGGACACGGGTAAATGATGAGATGGGAAAGGACAGGGAAAAGAAAGTACAATGATATGGGAGTGTAATGAAGAAGATAAAAGCGAAGACACGAAGTATGTGGGGAGGGTGATGTTACTAGGTGAGGTTACCGTTTATGGATAGTATAGGTTACCGGTTAGTGGGTGTGTGGTTGTCGAGAATTATATGGATGTGTATTAAAGAGTCCTCGTTGCAATTGCACTCAACAGGTGACGAGACTTTAGGAAGTGGGTCTATGGGGGGGGGGGCGCTCTTGAAGGTCATCCCTAATTATAGGGGAACCTTAAAGGTAATAGTGAGGACAATCCAAGAGCCTTGGAAGGGGGACGCTGTTTGCCAGTATTGTTGATAGATTACCGAGTTATCGCGTAATCTTTTGGCAAGAACTCCGGTTGAAACAGATGCCCCGGCTGGTTTTCGTTGCCCTTCTATATTACCCATGAGAGTTATTTGTTGATTGCTATGGGGTGTCCTAAGCCGAGGGGCAGACTTATTCTAGCGACGGCGTTAAATAGCCCGGAGGATGGGGACAGAACACACCAGGATAGAACACCGGTATTTAGGGAGTTATTTAATCGCGAGGAATGCGATTAACGAGGAGAATGCGCAACGACTGTTTTCCCGATTAATAAGGCCTTGAAGCAGGAAGATTGAGGAACTTCAGGATATTGAAGTCACCAAAGTAAAAATATAATTATTATTGAAACTAGATCTTATTGCACTTTACAAAAGTTCTTTAATTAAGTTTTAAGTTCTAAGTTATGACATAAATTAAGTTCGAGGTCAAGAGCATGCAAGGTGTAAAGAAGGCCCGACACATAGAGCCTTTAAGAGTTACACCTTAATGTCTGCATTGTGTGCACGACTATATACAAAGATGAATTACGCGAATCCGAGACACTCCAACAACTTTCGTAAGATCATAGCTGCTTACAGAAGATTCAACTTTCAATGCTGCCACTAAAGCCTCGCTGTCTAAGGTTGATGGTCGGCCGAAACGTGATTGATCGTCAAGGGTAAGATCTCCGGAGTTGAAACGTCTGTACCACCTCGAGACCTTCGCCTTACTGACTGTGCCTTCTCATTCTGCATCGCAAATTTCCTTTACAACAACTCTTGTAGAAAGTTTTCGCTTGTAACAGTAGCGAATCAAAACTCTACTTCCACTTTCTTCCAAACTCATTTCTGTCAGTTGGGGCTTACACAAAAATATATAAACTGCACAGGAGCAATAAACACAGGTAGCGTACGGTGTATGGTAGTCAAATAAGTAAGGCTAACCTAATCTAATGTTGGTGTTGCTCCATAAAATTTTGTTGTTTTCTTTCCGCTTCCTAAGTGAGTCAGTACTTTCTGGCCAACCATATATAGGGAAAATGTACATTAGTTTACTGCTACCTTACGTAAGACTGAAACCTTAATTTTTCAATGAACTTCGGGGAGTTTGTTCACCAGTTAAATAAAGCAAGAAGAGAAGGCAAATATACTAAAAATCGAGAGTATTGTAAAATAAATTATCCATCGCTTTCAATAAAACATCCTATGATATATATATATATATATATATATATATATATATATATATATATATATATATATATATATATATATATATATATAATGTGTATATATATATATATATATATATATATATATATATATATATATATATATATATATATATATATACACACGAGGGGCAGTCAATATGCAATTCGGATATAAGAAAACAAGATATAAGGAAAAGTGTTTTATTATTTTTCAATATAACTACCCTCGACTTCAATGCACTTGCGCCATTTGTCCCTGAGGCTTCGAATTCCCGACAACCAGAAATCTCCCGACTGCTGTTCAATCCACTCCTGGACGGCGAGCTGGACATCTCCATTGTCCCCAAACCGGCGTCCAGGCAGTGCAGCCTTGAGCTAGTGGAATAAAAAGTAGTCGCTAGGGGCCAAATCTTAACTGTAGGGGGGATGGTTGAGCTCCTCGAATTTGCACTCGCGCAGGGCAGCGTGTGCAACTCTGGCCTTGTGGACTTTGACGACGTTGAAGTCGATCATGGGGCGTGAGGTTTCTAGGCACCTAACGGGCAGAGACCTTGGTCATGGCCAAATTGTCGTGGATGATGTTGATAACGCTTCCATGTGATATTCCAAGTTCTCGTTCGATTTCTTCGACCTTGACCCGTCGATTTTCGAGGATCATCCTCTCCACACGGGCCACAATGTCCTCGTTGGTCACGTCTGAGGGGCGTCCTGGACGGGGGTCATCTTCAAGGGACTCACGACCATGGCGGAACTCCCTATTCCAGCGAGCAATAGTTGTATAGGAAGGGGCAGTGTCGGTGTACACTGCAACCATGCGTTCATGGATCTCTTTTTCATTCTTGCCTTCGATGGTCAAAAATTGGATTAGTGCGCGGTGCTCAACCTTCTCCATTGTTGAAAAATTTGTGACCGACGATCTGCGACCAGCTACTGCTTCTTAAATAGAGGAGGCAGGAGCGTGCGCCTGTAGGTCATAACTTGTCCTAACACCTCCACAAACAGCCACCCCGCTTCCTCTGTTTTGCCCTACCGATTCGCAAAACCTATTGACCGCCCCTCGTATATATATATATATATATATATATATATATATATATATATATATATATATATATATATATATATATATATATATATATATATATATATATATATATATATATATATGGGTGAGAATGGATGGGGAGAAAGAAAAGTCCAGACACTACACAGAGCTCTTTATTGACGTTTCGCCTCTTGGCTTCCTCAGAATGGAACTGACAAGAGAGATGGAAGATCGCCACTCGACCATTCGTAAAGTTAGTCTGGGTCGCGGTCACTTGCTCTCCCCCGGCCGTGCTCCCCTCGTCTCGACCCTTCCGCCTCTTCATTAATGAGCCTTGCCGCACCTGTCGCCAGCTTGAAGAAACCGTCCCGGTGATTCGTCGACCTATAGGAGAGAATAGATGTAGCTTCAATAATCCTACGCTCACGTTTTGATAAACCTTTTTGAACTATACTCACCCCATCCCATTTGGGTAAATGCCCACATTCATCTATGGGGAGAAAGAAAAGTCCAGACACTACACAGAGCTCTTTATTGACGTTTCGCCTCTTGGCTTCCTCAGAATGGAACTGACAAGAGAGATGGAAGATCGCCGCTCGACCATTCGTAAAGTTAGTCTGGGTCGCGGTCACTTGCTCTCCCCCGGCCGTGCTCCCCTCGTCTCGACCCTTCCGCCTCTTCATTAATGAGCCTTGCCGCACCTGTCGCCAGCTTGAAGAAACCGTCCCGGTGATTCGTCGACCTATAGGAGAGAATATATGTAGCTTCAATAATCCTACGCTCACGTTTTGATAAACCTTTTTGAACTATACTCACCCCATCCCATTTGGGTAAATGCCCACATTCATCTATATGCACCACTAACGAGTTTGAAGCTCTATGTGCCCGGACGTCCCTCTTATGCTCACTAAGTCTAGTTTTAATGTCCCTACCAGTCTCTCCGTAATAACTCTTGTCGCACCCTTCACGCGGAATCTGATAGATTATGCCCCTATCCGTTTGGGCCCTAAACTTTTTGTGCGAAACCAATTCCTTGATCTTCGTCCCAGCATGATCGGCAACTAGCAAACCCGTTTTCCTGAGGGCCACATTTATGTTCTGCGCAGCCTTGCAGTAAGGCGCTGAAAGGTACCTGACCCCATCCAATGTGCCTGTCAAAGCCTCATTATCCGCGGTCCCATTTGTCGTGCTACTCATTTTGCCTCTTTCCGATATCCCGACCGCTTTATACCTCAACTTTATTAAGAGACCCTCCGGATACTTTAGTTTCATTAAAGCATTCTTAATGTAGTTATACTCATCAGTTAAAAACTGTTGGCTGCAAATCCGGATGGCCCTGAGGTAGAATCCTATCACTACCCCAGTCTTTGTTCTATCGCTGTGTCCCGATAAATAATGGATGAAGTCATCCTTATTAGTGGGTTTCCTGTAAACGGAAAACTCAGTTGCACTCCCAACCCTATGTATAAGTGTGTCCAGAAAAGGAATCCTGTTGTTAACTTCTTCCTCTACAGTAAACTGTATGCTACCGTTGACAAGGGTTTCATCCAGGGGGTGCTCTTTTGTTACAATGCCTTGGCCAAGGAATGTGAGGTTTCCCTACCGAAAAGATTTAAGCACGCGTTAGAGCAGCTAGGTCGGTGTGAGGACATTATTATAACACAAGCGGACAAGGGGGGAGGGGTGGTAATATTAGATAAAGTAACCTACATTGACAAAATGAATGATTTGCTTAAAGATGGGGATACGTATGAGAAAGTTCCCCATGGAAGCGCGGCAAAAGAGGCCGCAGCTTTCGAACAACAGGTGCGAAAAATACTCAGGAGAACGGAAAGGGGTAAGAAAATGACCCACCTCATTGAGGAAATCCCCAGACCCCCCAAAATGAGGGGGCTCCCAAAAACCCACAAACAAGGGGTTCCTCTTAGACCTATCACAATTTTGCCACTGCCTCCAAAGCACCGTCAACAGGGACATTGGTGAACAGCGATTTTACATCAAAGCTTACCATTTTCTTTCCCTGTAAGTTGACCCCATTTAACCTCTCCTTTAAATCGGTCGAATTCTTTAAATGCGCTTTGCTAATTTTTCCCAGTCCCTGAGACAATGGTCTGGCCAGTGCCTTTGCAATTCTGTGGGGAGCGCTTCCCACTCCCGATGTGATAGGTCTAAGAGGAACCCCTTGTTTGTGGGTTTTTGGGAGCCCCCTCATTTTGGGGGGTCTGGGGATTTCCTCAATGAGGTGGGTCATTTTCTTACCCCTTTCCGTTCTCCTGAGTATTTTTCGCACCTGTTGTTCGAAAGCTGCGGCCTCTTTTGCCGCGCTTCCATGGGGAACTTTCTCATACGTATCCCCATCTTTAAGCAAATCATTCATTTTGTCAATGTAGGTTACTTTATCTAATATTACCACCCCTTCCCCCTTGTCCGCTTGTGTTATAATAATGTCCTCACACCGACCTAGCTGCTCTAACGCGTGCTTAAATCTTTTCGGTAGGGAAACCTCACATTCCTTGGCCAAGGCATTGTAACAAAAGAGCACCCCCTGGATGAAACCCTTGTCAACGGTAGCATACAGTTTACTGTAGAGGAAGAAGTTAACAACAGGATTCCTTTTCTGGACACACTTATACATAGGGTTGGGAGTGCAACTGAGTTTTCCGTTTACAGGAAACCCACTAATAAGGATGACTTCATCCATTATTTATCGGGACACAGCGATAGAACGAAGACTGGGGTAGTGATAGGATTCTACCTCAGGGCCATCCGGATTTGCAGCCAACAGTTTTTAACTGATGAGTATAACTACATTAAGAATGCTTTAATGAAACTAAAGTATCCGGAGGGTCTCTTAATAAAGTTGAGGTATAAAGCGGTCGGGATATCGGAAAGAGGCAAAATGAGTAGCACGACAAATGGGACCGCGGATAATGAGGCTTTGACAGGCACATTGGATGGGGTCAGGTACCTTTCAGCGCCTTACTGCAAGGCTGCGCAGAACATAAATGTGGCCCTCAGGAAAACGGGTTTGCTAGTTGCCGATCATGCTGGGACGAAGATCAAGGAATTGGTTTCGCACAAAAAGTTTAGGGCCCAAACGGATAGGGGCATAATCTATCAGATTCCGTGTGAAGGGTGCGACAAGAGTTATTACGGAGAGACTGGTAGGGACATTAAAACTAGACTTAGTGAGCATAAGAGGGACGTCCGGGCACATAGAGCTTCAAACTCGTTAGTGGTGCATATAGATGAATGTGGGCATTTACCCAAATGGGATGGGGTAAGTATAGTTCAAAAAGGTTTATCAAAACGTGAGCGTAGGATTATTGAAGCTACATATATTCTCTCCTATAGGTCGACGAATCACCGGGACGGTTTCTTCAAGCTGGCGACAGGTGCGGCAAGGCTCATTAATGAAGAGGCGGAAGGGTCGAGACGAGGGGAGCACGGCCGGGGGAGAGCAAGTGACCGCGACCCAGACTAACTTTACGAATGGTCGAGCGGCGATCTTCCATCTCTCTTGTCAGTTCCATTCTGAGGAAGCCAAGAGGCGAAACGTCAATAAAGAGCTCTGTGTAG
Source organism: Ceratothoa steindachneri (assembly GCA_963969495.1). Taxonomy (NCBI): domain Eukaryota; kingdom Metazoa; phylum Arthropoda; class Malacostraca; order Isopoda; family Cymothoidae; genus Ceratothoa; species Ceratothoa steindachneri. The sequence goes on along the minus strand of OZ018330.1, from coordinate 40,599,878 downwards.
TGTCTGGACTTTTCTTTCTCCCCATCCATTCTCACCTATACGTCGAGTCTTTCATGCATATATATATATATATATATATATATATATATATATATATATATATATATATATATATATATATATATATATATATATATATATATATATATATATATATATACAGTAATACCTCACTTAACGAACTCCCGCTTAATGAACTCCCGCATTAACGAACAAATTAAAAAAACATATAAATATAAAATTAAATAGAAAAATGCGCGAAAATTAATTTCATTTTGATTCCTTTAAACGCATCTAGAGTCTACCAAAGACTGCACAAGTGAATGTTCGTTCGTTTGTCCGTTCAGCCGCTTGTGTCCTTGACTCAACGCGCTCACAGCGCAGCGCTCTGCTTGTCAGTTTAGACTCTGACATTGTATGTTTAACTTATGCTAACTTTCTCTCTGCTATTGTATTTTGACTTGAAAAACTTGTTACTATATTCACCCTTCCAATATGCCAAAACGAACGGTGGATAAAACTGATTCAGTTACAAAGAAACGAAATATGATATCATAAATGAACAAGAAGCCGGGGCATAAATTACAGCACTCGCATCAAATTATTCTCTGGGAAAATTGATGATTTTTACAATCATAAAAGATAAACAAAATTTCTAAAAGAAGTTCCAAAGGCTTGTCCCCTGCAATCTACGAGAGTCAGAAATAAAGATGTGTTGAGTCTAATTCCTTGCTTGGAAAATCTTTTGTCAGCATGGATAGCCAATCAAACACACCGTTTGAACATACCTATGACACAACGTGTTATTTGCGCGAAGGCCTTATCGCTTTTTAAGACACTAAAGAGAAATATGAAGGCGAATTGAAGAAACATTTGTTGCAAGCAATGGCTGGTTTTATCGATATAAAAACCGAGTTGGTTGGCATAATATAATTTTCAAGGAGAAGCAGCGAGTGCCGATCATGAAGCAGTAAAGTTGTTCCCGAAAGATTTAGAAGAAATCATCGAAACATATCATTACATGCCATCACAAATCTTTCATGTGGATGAAACTGGCCTATTTTGGAAGCGTATGCCTGGTAGAAGCTACATTGCAAAAGAAGAGTCACCAATGCCCGGGTTTAAGGTAGCTAAAGATAGACTAACATTATTGTGAGGAGGTAATGCATCTGGAGATTGCAAATTAAAACCCATGCTTGTGCATCGTGCCGAAAATCCCAGAGCACTTAAAGGCCTCGTAAAGGCTACACTTCCAGTCATATGGAAAGCTAATAAAAAAGCTTGGGTAACTGCTTCATTATTTGAAGACTGGTTTTCGAATCACTTTGTACCAGAAGTTAAAAAGACAAAGACATTCCCTTTCATGTGCTACTTCTTGTAGATAATGCTTTTGGCCATCCATCATCTTTACAGCATAGCCATCCTAATGTTAGATTCATGTTTTTGCCGCCAAATACAACATCACTATTGTAACCAATGGATCAAGGTGTCATAGCTACATTTAAAAGCTATTACCTTCGTATAACATTTGAAAAATTATGCTATTGATGCAGAAGGAGGCCTAACACTAAAAGAATTTTGGAAATCTTTCAATGTTCTGGATGCAGTCAAAATAATAAAGGGAGCATGGGACAAAGTTTCAGAGAAAAATAGGAAAGGCTTTTGGCACAAACTTTGCCCTCAATTAAAAGAGGATTTTGAGGGTTTTGAAGAACCAGTAGACATTGTTAGAAATGAAACAGAAAAGATCGTTGAAATCGCTAATAAATTGCAACTCGATGTTTTAACTGACGACATTAACTGATCTTTTACAGGAAAGTGACCAAGAGCTCACAAATGAAGACCTCATTGAAATGGAAGATCATCAAGAACCAGTTCAAGAAGAAGAAAATAATCCAGTGGAAAATCCTGTTTATTTATTCACTCTGAAAAGGGTTGAGGAAGCGTTTGCAAGTGTGAAAAATGCGTGCGACATTTTCGAGTCCCAAGATTCTAATTTCGAACGAAGTAGAAAAGTTGCAGCAGATTTAAACAAATCAATTGTTTGCTATCGTGAAATTTATAATGAGAAGAAAAAAACGTCTTTTAAGCAAAAAACTCTTGATGATTTTTTCATAAAGAAAAATGATGCGATACCTACTCCATCGACTTCAAAGGAACCGAATGCAAACGAGAAAGAAGCAGCGATTGACGAAGGTGAAACTGCAATGAGCAGCATATAATTTGTATTTTTATTATGCTTTGTATCGATATATTTTATATCTATGTTTTCTTTTATGCTTTACTGTTATTTCTATGATGTATTAATCATTTCTTACGCCTATATTATTGTCCTATTGCCCTTATTTAACATTTATAAATGTTTTTTAGGTCAAATTTCCTCAGCGAAAACGTAACCACCGTTTCTTACATTGCGTCTATGTAAATTAGACTCCCGCTTAATGAACTCCCACTTAACGACCAAGCACTCGGAACGAATTGGTTCATTAAAGTGAGGTATTACTGTATATATATATATATATATATATATATATATATATATATATATATATATATATATATATTTCAGTGGTGATTCCACTATGAATACAAGGCATGCACTGTATGCCTAGTTTTCACAGAATCACGTATTGTAACGTGTAAACATTTGACACTGGAGAGAAATCAAACATTATTTCATAAGATTAAAAGGATAATTTTCCCGTAGCCTGGCTTGAAGTCAGCAGAGATTAGCTCAGCTTTTAAAGTTTCTATCTGGGTACAGAAAAATGGTCTTGATCGCCATAGAGAATAAGACTCTTTGTTGCGTCCACCAGCAATCCATCCGAAATCTCATAGCTTTCAAAAATTATGTCTCTATGTCTCTCTACAGAAAAAAATGATTTTTATTGCTTTACACCAAAGGTTGTTTGTTGCGTACATTCCTTCGCTTTCTATAACGGCTAACTTCTTCAAGTTTTTGTAGCTCTAAATAAATGAGTCAAAATGTTGCAAAACATACTAAAACATTAAAAATATATATTTACGTCTCAGCTACAACAATTATATACATGTGGATAACTTAGTTATCATTTAAATTTTATGTAATACAGAAAGCATAAATTATGAAAACGTATGCAGCCGCAGGTGATATCTGGCAACCACATTTTGGGGGAGTGAGGGCACTGAGGGTCAGTTATACTTGTACAGGCAACAATATCTTTTTTTAATATTAGGAAGTTTTGCATCATTTTTTTAGTAGTTTAACTAAGCGAACAGCAATGTTTGACAAGGTTGTTGGAAAGCGTTTCCCTAATCTAGCTCCTACAAGATGGAACTATTCTTCTAGGCTAATTGCAACGGCTAAGGAACATAAAAATGGTTTAATGGATCTTTTTAAATATATTCTTGAAAATACAAGTGAGTGTGACAAAAAACAAAAACAAAAAACAGCGTGCGTGGCTTGCTGGCAGGCATCGATACATTTTTATTAGAAGTATTTTGTGCGATTTTTCCTTTCGCTGAATATCCATTTGATGTGTTTCAAACAAAATCCATGGATATTGTGTATATATCAATGACTATTGAAAACACTGTAACGAAAATTGCACAAATGAGAAAAGAAAATTTTTCAGATACGTGGAGCTTGAAAACAGGATGGTGTGTTGAGCCATCAAGCAAACGAAAACAGAATCTTTTCCCAAAAGACAAGTACAGTCAATTATATGATAACATATTCGATAAAACACCCATTCAAATAAACGAGCGTTTCAATTCAATATAAAATTTACAATTCATTAAGCTTTATGAGTTTTATGATGTTACCTTTCCAGTAAAAGCTTTTGAATCTTTGGAAAAAAGCTACAGTTCCTTTTTTGAGTTTCCTCTCCCCCGTTCCGAATTGTCAGTTTTTATATTCGCACAAATCTCTTGCGAAAAAGAATGTTAGCGATCTCCTTAAATTTCTACTTGAAAATGAAATAGACAAATGTCTACAGGAAATATTTAAGTTAACAAATTTGAACCTAACTATGCCAATAACAAGAGCAACTCTTGAGCGATCATTTTCTGCTCTTAAAACAATTAAAGGTTACTTACGAAGTTTACAAAATGAAAACAGGCTTTCTAATCTTGCTATTATTTCAATTGAAAAAAAATGTTCTTCCCAAAACTTATGGAAAATCGAGAAGAATCTCGCAAGAAAACACGACGAGCAGAATTTCTATATTAGTGTTTCGCCATTACCTTAGGTAAGTTTGAATTTTGTAACGCTTTTTCAATATTTTTAAAAATTTTATGAACCATCAATAAATTCTTTATTCTTTATGTTTTACCTATGTTTTGATTACTAAACATGGCATTGAATAGTTTTTTCAAAAACGTGTCAAAATGTTTATGAAAGCTATTCTAACTAACTAAATTCTATATGTAACAATTATGCCAAGTTTATTATATATATATATATATATATATATATATATATATATATATATATATATATATATATATATATATGCGGTAGCTGAAAGGAATAGGACATCTAAAGACACATAAGCAGTAACACCAAAAAAAAAAGAGATGGGTAAAAAACAATTGACGAACGATACTTTTAACAGTGTAAAATGGTATTAAAAATATACTAATACATCATACATACATACCTATATAATAAATTCATATACACATATACATAACAATTTTTAATTAGTTTCCAATCTTGTTTATGCTAAATTTATCTAATATAAATAATCCTCTACTTAAGGTAATGTTTTTGTCTCTGGTATAGTTTATTATGGCTGATTCTAAAATATTTCTTTTAATGAAGTTTTCTTACCTTTCTATGATCCCGGCCTTGTTCCAATCCACTCGATGGTCGTATCCCGTGCAATGGACGCGAGGGCGATAGATTCTTGATCTGTTCTGATGCTGTTTGATTCGTTGATAGTCTTCCTTAGTGGCTAGACCAATGCCTATCTTTTGACAATTAAACAAGAAAAGTGTTATATACAGTAGAGATCTGATGGGGGAGCGTTTTTATGTAATAAACTTTTAAAGGATAAACCGTGGTAAAAATTACATTGACCTAAAAATGTATGAAAATTTGGGTAATGCGATCGAAATTTTGGCACTAAGGTAAAATTAGGCGATTTAACATTGGGAATTCGTAGCATTATTTGTCACAAGAGAATGCTTTCTGGCGCTTCTTAAAGCTGCTCCACCAAGCTCCCAAGGGTGGGGGCTACCTCCAGCACTTGAAATCACCTTGTATATATTTATAAGTTCCTGTTGTATGATGTTGTCCTCTTTCTTTTCGTTTAGTTTCTGCTCTTTCGTAGGTGCCGATCAAAAGAAACCATAGATTCACAAAACAATCCTTAAAAGGTGGCGGGGTACATTAGGAAACAACGCCAGTGGCGATTATTAAGGGAATAGTACCGGCAGTAACCGTACCCACCCCCACCACCAACACCACCACCACCTCACGCACACTCAAGTGGCTTCAGAAATATTGTCACAAGAAACCTCACTAAACCAGATCGCAACGGCCGTTGCTCGGGCGCAGAAACTCAGGAGACTCTCCTTTAAAATACCCGCATGTAAGTACAGGAATCCGTAGATAACCTCAAAACAGAAATAGACGCTTTTTCCGAGTAATTTGGCAAGTTGAAGCGATAAAGAGCTCCACCGAATAATCAAAAGTGGTCCCTCTGTTGCATAAAGACCACATGGCCTTTTACATAGACTGCTCATTGTAACCTAAAATGTTATCTAGTCTGTTATAAATAAAAAGAAAATACGTCTCATTAAATCGCCTATGCCAGTCGCGTAAATTTTGTTCTGAAAGACACGTTTTTCACAATTCCAACGAAACCAAGTTAAATGGAAATAAATGCCATGCTTACTCTTAAGTCTATTTTGAATGGATTGTTATGCTACAATGGTTATGCAACAATTCACAATCATTTATGCGTTACAGTAACCATATAATAGGGATTTAGACTTTGTTTTGGAATTCGTAGATGAGCTTCTGATATCGAGCAAAAACAAATAGGAACACACTCAATACGAGACAGATTTTTGTACGGTTGAGATTACATTAATTTAAATAACCTGTGGAATTATGTTTTGGGCGCTGACTCCATAAGATTCTTACGGTATAAATAAAACTCTCGTAGGATTACGCTAGACAATGACAAAGTAATAGCAAAGAAACAATTTTCAGTAACATAAACGCTCCAGGAATTGCAACATTTTCTCGGGTTGCTTAAATTTTTAGGCAATTCCTACTTCATGTAAGCACTACTCTCATCCACACCACAAAGTTTCTTATTAAATGCCAAGCAACGTCGCCCAAAATGACACCTTGATCGGAACAAAGAGGCAGAAGATTCAGTCACTTTAATTTAAACAATGTCTGCCGACCAAAAAGTCACGTGCTCTTACTTGTTCTGATTTATGACCTTACTACTTTCCAAACTTTCAATAATTCTATCATTCGAAATAAAATGTAAAACAACATAATTGTTTCAAATTTCGTTAGAATCGGCCGAATAGTTATAATGTTATTGCCAAAAAAATATATAATTACCGGGCTAACATTGGGAGGATTTTGGAAATTATATCATCCGAAAGAGAATGCAAAACAACATAAGGGTTTCAAATTTCTTTAGAATCGGCTGAATAGTTACAGTGTTATTACAAAAACAAAAGGAAATCAAAACGGGGCCAGACCGACCGACGACATAGCGAGATGTAGAGTCGGCCGTGACTAGCCTCGCAAGAGACTAAAAAGAAAAGATCTAGCTGAATCAACCCTTCGTCTTTTACTACACCCTAAAAAAATTCCCCATTTTAGCCTCATCACAGACGTATCTAATACATTTTTTTTTTTAAGAGCTCATCTGGCGACTGCCTACTTGAGCATTAGTCACCGTATTCAACACTGCCTAATATTAGGCATCTTTAAAATAAAATGCAAAAAAATAAAAATAAAAAGCATCGAGGGAAGGTCCGCCTCCCCCCGGTGCACGTATCCAATACAGGGGCAGGATCATTTCTACAACTACTACACAATAAAGAATGAAAAACATTAAACTACAACAGCTATTTCGTTAAAGTTGCCGAGTTGAATTACTTTGTCTTCAGTAAGGAACTTCTAAGCATCCTTAGCAATTAAACACTTGATATTGATGCTTGAGGGAACGCAGTTTCAAGTAATTACAGATTACGAAGCCACTTTTAGTGCATTTCAACTCCACACTACCAAACATTCCCTCAGAGAAACTCAAGCTCTCAAGTTCATCGGCAAGGTCATCAATGACTTACGTCCCACTTGATGCAACCAAAAAGCAAGCGAAGCCTTTTACGAGCACCATTCACGACTGTGGTAACAACACTCCCTTACCGAACTCATAGCATCTAATTCCATTATGACAGATTCTATAACCTTACGATGATAACAAACATTCATACCTTCTACAAGGGAATAATGATCACATTCAGGCGCATTTTGGTAAGTTCAAACTTGCATTCAACTCACATTTACTGCAAAATGTTTCAAGTTAATTATATTAACGACGAAGCCTTTTTATTAAGCGATAGTAATGTTAATGACCCTTTAAAGCAAACACTGACTAACTAGGCTTTTAAGGTTAGTAATGCCTAGGCTTTTTTAAAGCAAGACCTGACTAAGCTTTTATCGTTTGTAATGCCTAGGCTTTTTAAAAAGCAAGCACTGACTAGGCTTTTAAGTTTTAAAATGCCTAAGCTTTTTACAAAGCAAGCACTGACTAGGCTTTTAGGTTTTAGGATGCCTAGGCTTTTTAAAAAGCAAGCACTGACTACGCCTTTAGGTTTAGCAATGTCGAGGCCCTTTTTTTGAAGCTACAAAAAGGGTGTTTGAGAGCCACATAAACTGTCTGAAAAGCAATGTTTAAAACGGGCAAATATTCCTTCATCCCTAATTGCCAGAAATCGCCGTGAACTATTTCTAAACAGAATTATTACGGGTTATGAAAAGTGGGTTCTTTACTTCAATATTAAACTCATAAAATAATGGTTTGATCGCAAAAAAACCCCATTCGGAATCCTAGACGTGGCACTGGTTTGCAATTAGTGTAATGTTAAATGAGTTATTCTTGATGATTTCCTTAATAATAAACAAACAATTATCGCAGACGGAAGTGTTCAACAATTGTAACATGTAAACGAAGCTCTTGAACAAAACCGTCTTCACTGGTTCACCGAAAATGTCTCCCCCTCTTTCCTGGCAATGCTATTCCACACTGGGCTCATTTGACCCAATGTAAATAATTGTATTAGGTTGGAACTTCTTTCTCCTTCTTTATTTTCACTGGAACTTGCACTATGCGATTAACATTTATTTAAATCGTTGCAACATCAATTAAATGGCAATGTTTACTCTCATATGAAAGAGCTGGAGACGATTATCGAATCATATATTTCATTCAAACCGAATAAATCCTATAAGAAAATAATCCACTGCTTAGGTAAGGAAAAATAGAACATTGTTAGTAATGAGAGAAAATACTTTGTCTCCAAAATATATTTTTTTTGTATATTAAAGATGATTTTATTTTCCCTTTAAAAATCCGACATGAAATTTTGGCCTGGATGCACAATGATGACTTGTAGGAGCAAATCATCCTTGAGGATACCCCTACCCCTGTCTTAACCCTATAGGTTGACCAAGTTGTGCAGAGTTGGGCAACATTTGGCTACCGAAGGTGCCCACTTACTTCCTCTTTAGAACTACTCGGTTATAATTGTAGCCTCAACAGGATTTCACATTCCTAATTCCACTACAATTTAACCACACTTTACAAGCTTTCTGGTGAGAATCGCTTGTTAATTTTTACTTTTTAGTGAATGAATGAATAGTGATTTTTCTAAGCCACTCTTGGAAAAAAGGGGACAGTCTTCAAACACCCTTGATGGCACTAAGGGGGGTGATAAGCATATTACAGCAGGCATATCATTTGGCATTCTAGGAGCAAGTATTGGGAAAGCGTGATTACCAGTCCAGCATAGCCGGCTACAAGGAGCAATCAGGAAAAGGAGCTTGACGTAGAATTTTAGAGTCAAGATTCGGGTTTAAAAATGTTATACATATGTATGAAAGAGGACCTTAAGAACGATAGTGGATTGAGTAAGCAGCCATTGCAGCTCACGAAGCTTCGAGGCTGCCAGAGAAACACTTCTCTGGTCGTAGGGAGCAGGGTGCAAAATTTTGAAAGGGTCGGAGAGTGGAAACATGGTGCCCAACGAGAAGTGAGGTTCAGAAATCAAGAGTGGGGGTTACGAGGACTTGAATAGCACATTTAGTAACTATTTTGGACAAAGTGAGAGCAGATGAGTTTAAGATTTGGATGAGAGAAGAGAGTGGAGTTGAAGACACTATCTATAGGCATTGGCTTTGAGAGATATGTGACTGTCAAGGGTGACGCCCACACTTTAATGCAGTCGGAAAAGGGACCAGGTTGCCAGCAAATTTAAGAAAGTGAGCAGTTTTCTCACGAGCCAAATCCGATGATATGAAAACCAGTAACTCTTTTTTAATTTTGTCATGATTTGTTTTCATGTCTGAGAGACATTCAGTAATGATGCCATGTGCGGGTAGATGATTTTTAAGAATCTCAACCAATTAGGCTTTAGAGAAGGCGATACAGATTTACGTGCCATCAGTGTAAACATAAAATGATGGACCAAAGGGTGCGAATTAAGGTACGAGCGTAAGAAGTCAAGGGCAGTTGCAGAGCCACTCGAGCAATAACAAAGACGATAAAGAAGACCAATGCGATTGGCAGCATCGGATGCTACTGACGTCAGAAGTGAAATAGATTAAAGCTGAATAGATCAAGTAGACTTCTATACTGCGCAAAGGACAAATTCTCGTGATAATGCATCTTTACCCAATAAAGTCTAGTTGGCCTTCTGGGAACATCATTATGTAGGTTATCTCCCTCACTCAAGCGATGTGAAGTAAAACCACATTTGATCATTTACCCCATAAACACCCTATGATACGAGCCAATACACATGCCAATGTATTTTTTCATTTTTTCACAGCCTCTTCTACATTTTACGTATCGAAATATTGTCGTTTGTGATTTTACCATCTATCGCCTTTACATGTGAACTAGCGCAAGGTTTTCTGAATGGTTGAAAAATCCGCGAAATTTGAGTATCCCGTTTGTTCATAGCTTGGTTGAGGGTGGCTGGTTGATTTGCGCCGGCCACATGACCACACCTTGTGAGAAAGCGATTGATGATAGTTATGATGTTGAAAATAGCGATGTTCGTTGTATCTTAAAATTCTCACCTATGAACTCCTGTTTCTGTTTGATACAACCACAGCTTTGTAACTTTTTAAAATCTTTCTCAGTCAGAACCTAAATACTATTCAATGGCATCTGAACTAAAGTTCGCGACCTCATATGGCATAGACCTTAAGGTCGGCCCAAATCGAGTCCTCATTTAGGAGCTAACATAATCCAATGAGTTACAATCTCGCTTGTAGCGAAAAGTGGCATATCCATTCGATTAGGTGGTGGCCTTTGATAGGGTCGACCTGAATAAGACTTCATACGGTGACAAACTACACCCGATGTTGTTTAACCCCACTAAAGGTACACAGAAGCGGTTTTTCCTTCGACTACTGTGATTACTTCAAGCTTTTTTCTGAAAATAAATATAAACAAAGCCGTTGGATTTTCTTCTTATTTTTAGTCGCGTGGACGCGACTCTTATAAGTTATGTACTATGTTGGTTCGTAAATCATCGGTCGGATGGTAACTGTTTTACTTTTTTGGCAATAACATCCTAATTATTCGGCCGATTCTAACAAAATTTAAAATCTTTAAGTTGTTTTACATTCTCTTTTGAATGATATAATTGCCAAGGTCCTCCCAAGGCTAGTCCGGGAATTATTTAAAGTTTTGAAGGCCATAAGCTATATGGTCATAAGTCAGAATAATTGAGAGCAGACTACTTTGGTCTGTTGACCTTGTCTTTATTTTCCTCTCTGCTTCTCTCCTTCCTCTTTCCTCACCGAGTTAACTTTTCTTCGTTAATTCATTGGGTACTTATATCTCCTTGGAACCCAGTAAGAATAGAGGATAAGAATAAACGATCCCACAAAATAATAATAATTCATATATACACATATGATTTAAACATTAATACTCTTCGTGATGCTATACAGTAAAAATATATATTTTTTTAAATCGATGACATCATATTTATATTCTATAGGTAAGCATTATAAATAAAAAATGGTTTATTCTGTTCTTTAAGTTTTAGAACAAATTAATTTCTCTCTTTGGTCCATTCATTAGATTGATCAACTTTAACATCTTTAGTTTTTCTGCATTTCAAAATAATAATTTTTTTCCCTATTTTTAAAGATTTTTACATATAAATTATACTTAAAGGAGATGATAAATAGGGATAATGATATAACTAAATACATGAGTAACCATATTTTTATTTATTAGGAATATTAATCCCTGGAGGAATCCTCATGTTACAAAGATTTTGTAAACAAGACGTGAATTCGAGCAAAATATATGTTTGGTCAGAAAGTCCTGACTTACTTAAGAAGCGGAAACTTGTTTACAGTTTTTGGATTCAAAGCTGACTGGTATCTTGGACAGATTCGGATGCTGGTTGATCGCTGGAAGAAGATCGTAGAGAAAGACGGACTTTATTTTAAAGAATAAATGTTGGTGTTCTTCCATGATTTTTTTTGTTTTCTTTTCGCTTCCTGAGTAAGGAATTTCTGGCCAACCTAATATATCACATTAATTGGGATACAACGGGATAGAGATGCCAGTATACACATATACTCTCCTAAAATGACCTTTTTTGATCTCTGAATACATGTCCAAATTGGAAATACAACAAGTATGGTATGGTATTTATTATGATAATCGCATTAATACAAACTTTTCTCTGTCTTACTCCAATATGCTAAAGGAGTAGATTTAATTTTATCATATTTTATTGATAATAGTGTTTAAGGTTCACACTATTCCAAGATGAGTTATGAAATGTTATTTATTGCTTGAAATTTGAGTTATGCAGTTACGCCTGAAGGACCTCCCCATCCAGGCCAAGCAATTGATTGTACCAATGGACAAATATAACAGTTTACAAAATAACTGTATCAATTGAGTATCTAACCTTCACTTTGCCGTCGCAGTACACGGAATCGTTTGCATCCATCCGTGGTGCATGGAATCAGTTTCATCCATCCGTGGTGCACGGAATAGGTTTCATCCATCCGTGGTGCACGGAATCGGTTTCATCCATCCGTGGTGCACGGAATCGGTTTCCTCCATCCATGGTGCAAGGAATCGTTTTCATCCATCCGTGGTGCACGGAATCGGTTTCATCCATCCGTGGTGCATGGAATCGTTTTCATCCATCCGTGGTGCATGGAATCGTTTTCATCCATCCGTGGTGCACGGAATTGGTTTCATCCATCCTTGGTGCACGGAATCGGTTTCATCCATCCGTGGTGCACGGAATCGGTTTCATCCATCCGTGGTGCACGGAATCGGTTTCATCCATCCGTAGTGCACGGAATCGTTTTCATCCATCCGTGGTGCACGGAATCGGTTTCATCCATCCGTGGTGCACGGAATCGTTTTCATCCATCCGTGGTGCACGGAATTGGTTTCATCCATCCGTGGTGCACGGAATTGGTTTCATCCATCCGTGGTGCACGGAATCGGTTTCATCCATCCGTGGGGCACGGAATGGTTTTAATCCATCCGTGGTGCGCGGAATCGGTTTCACTTTTGCCGTCGCAGGACACGGGAACGTTTTCACTTGCTTGGCTTGGATGAAGAGCGTCCCCTAGTCGCGCCCAATGCAATGTGAAGGTGGACTACTTGTTGCTAAAGGAACCGCATACAACCACTGGGTACAGTTCTTACAGTGCAATTTTCCTTACAATTGAGATATTCATTTGATTCAGCCGGATTAAACGACTTCCCCTATCTTCTTTTTGAGATCAGATAGAATCTAAGGATCTCTGAAAATCGTTATAGATACTCAGTGGTGCAGAGATTTTGCCGCTCCTCCCCCCCAAAAAAAAATTTCAGTTATTATCTCATGCTAAGAAGCGAATATTAACGAGGGAATCTTCGCCGGAAATTTTGCAAGGAAAGCTCTTTAAAGAAAGTTTTGTACATAAAGTGAAAATGTGAGGAAGATATATAGCCTAAAACTACCTGGGCCTTGTAGGGCTCGCAGTTCTCCAGATGTCACCTTCAGCATGATTGTTCTCGCTACACCTAGCATCCTCTTGCGGCGAATGGGCGAGGGAGCTTGAAAGTGCTAGAATTGATGGATTGTGGTCCTGTTTAGCTTCCCTCATGGGCGTAGACCAGAAGGGGACCGACTGGGCCATGGAAGTCATTTGGTTTCGCAATATGGCAGGAAACACCATCTCCCATGAATACAAATTTCCTTTCCAAGTTCACCCTTTGAAAACACTGATAGAAATCCCTCTTTAAGAGTGGAAATGTATTTTTCCGAGTTGATATTGCTAACACAACCAGATTAATCTTTCATCACTCCAAATTGTTCTCCACACCATAGAAGAACCACCATGTTTTACCATTGGTTATGACTTGTTTATGTTAAACTCCTTATAGTCTAATCTACAAACCCATACCCATCACCTATCGGGAAATAAGCAAACGCAGATGGGTCAGGACAAATTTTGCTGTGCGAAAATTACCGCTCATTTCTCCAGGCAACTCATTCCTATTCTTAATATAGGGCATAGTTAAAATAGGCACCTGCCTAATTATACATCCATAATAGCCAAAGGTGTGCGGTTAATTTACTGCTGTTCTCGGAATCTTTCTGTCACTTTACCAGATTACATGCAACTTAAGGTTGTTCTCAATGGATTAATGAACAGCGCTAAAATATCTGTCCAAAGGCTCAGGAAGATTAGGTCGTGACTACAATGATGTTTTTCCTTTTCAAATATTACTAGCAATTTGTCTTTAAGTCAATCCACCCTAAGATTGACTAACAATCAGCCTTCTTTGAAAATCTGAAATATCCTTTGGATTTTACCTTCTAGACATGTTTAATCACTTCACAAACTCTATAATTTAAGAAAGGGATTTTTTGAGTATTTGAATAATAATTTCATCTTAGTTTGGTTATGACTTATATTTTTTTATGAAAGTTATTTCTAATAATTCTTTTATAATATCAAAAAACAAAGTGGTGAAATTCAGAAACAAATATAAGTATCGACATTTTGTGAAATTTTTAAAACCCAAGGAATTACAAAAGGTGAAGTTCAGAAAATTTATTTTTATATATCTTCTTCTTATATAACTATATATTTTAGCAACGTGATATTTTGAAAGGGGGGAAATTTAGTTTAGAGTTTCTTTTAAAATTATTATAATTTGCCTGGTAATTACATATTATTATTCTTGTTAATTGCTCCCAAGAAACAGATGACCTCTGCTCCCTTCGACCGCTCGGGAGATAAAAGGAGAAAGCTTTTGATCCTACATCGTGTGTTGTAGGCCCTATAGGAGCTTTCTGCGAGACTCCTGAAGGACCAGGTTAAAATAGAAGGAGGCTGTTGCATGCTGTGTGAATTTTATAGCACCTCCCATGTGCTATGTGGCGATGCAACAGCTAGGAAGTTGAAGCGACTTAACCTCACGCAGGATAAATCCAAGTGAAGGTGGTCATGACTGACCTTTCTACAACTCTTTTCTCTTTCAATATTAGACCATAAAAATATGAAAACAAATACTTGTAATAATAATAACAACAACAATAAGTAATTAACCATTTACTCCTGAAACTGTGGGTGTCTTTTCACGTCTTGCATCTCTCTATAAATGTGGAGAAATGGCTACATTAAGCATCTTGGAGGAGTATAGGTACATTAAAGCCCCCCTCCCTTATGAGGAGAAGCGTGGGAAAGGTAGCCGGTGAAAATGCTTATCATGTGTGATCTCCCCGCCGCTGTGGGCAGTTGGAGCTAACATCTGTTTGAAGGCGACCACCTAAGGTCCTTAAACGACGCTCTAACGATCCAATTACCTACGAGACCCATAAACCCGTGGTTATGAAAAAAAAGCGGTGCGAGTCAGAAGGCACGCCAAGTAGCGGTGCGGTTGCGAGCCTATAATTTGCGAGCTGACTTGGGCACCTCTGTGCCACCTCAGGAATTCTCGCACTCCCCAGATGCTAACTCACCATTCGCTCCCCCCCCCCTTTGCCTCTGTGGCCTGGTCACTTGCCCCTTTAGATGGGGCGGCAATCCGCCTATAAATAAGCCCCGCAAAGAAAGACAAGGGGATTATCAGAAGTCGATACGCCAGAGGAGGATTAGTTCGTGAAGATCGATCCATCGGCCAGACAAGAAGATTATTAGTAGTCGATTCGCCAGAAGAAAGATTATTTCGTGAAGATCGATCTTTCAGCCAGACAAGAAGATTATCAGAAGTCGATACGCCAGGGGAGGATTAGTTCGTGAAGATCGATCCATCGGCCAGACAAAAAGATTATCAGAAGTCGATACGCCAGAGGAGGATTAGATCGTGAAGATCGATCCATCGGCCCGACAAGAAGATTATTAGTAGTCGATTCGCCAGAAGAAAGATTAGTTCGTGAAGATCGATCCTTCAGCCATACTAGACTATTTCCGTGAGAAACGATAGGATCAGATTGAGAAAATCGATCCCTCCTTTCAGGGCCGTATTAACCTAAATAGTCAAGTTTTATATCGGTGTCATACCAAAGAAGCCTTTTCAGTCTGCAAAGAAGTCCGACTGAAGAAAAGCAAGGCCACTCACACTCGAGCGACTCTCACATCTCAAGCTCCGTAAGAGTGAGAGGAGAAGAACCCTGCCCCAACGAGCTCCCGTTCTTTAATTACGTTGAAGAATCAGCCCCCGTCACAGGCGACGAAAATTCAAGCAGCGGCCACAACACTTCAAAGCGAGAAATAAGTCCTCCAGCGACGTCCAGCAATCCCTAATACCTACCTGCAAGTTAACAATAACATTTATATCTCTATTGCGATAGTAGAAGTTTAGTACGTCCCACGTTTTAAAGGAGAGTAGAAACCATTGTTCTTGAACCTAGGTCATATGTGTTTGTAGACAAGAGTACGTTAATTTAATGTTTAACGCTAATCAAATAGAGTCGCGATAAAAAAATACTAATCGGCAATTGGTATGTTTACGGGAAGCCTATTTGTTTATGTTTTGTCATTGAAAGATCTTTGAAGCCAAAGATAGAAATGTGTTTACTGTTGGTGTGTAATATTTAAGTTTTTAATTTAAAATACATGTTTATTTTGGTAGATTCTGGTGTTTCCTCTTATCCTTATGTGTTTAAAAATAGCTCTTTCTTAAGAACTAAACCACTAAATTAGCACTCTTAGAACAAAGCCTACTTCATCATAGAAGTAACGCACGCTTCTTAAAGCATACCGATACTAAAAGGGTGTCAAAAAGTATAGTGATCAAAACCAAGGGTCATTTTACGACAATAAATATCCCCCACATTTTCCCTTCTCCCCTCATCACTTTTCCCGTGCAAACTTTTTGCGGGTGATTCGATCGTTGGTTTTCGCTCTGATTTTAATTTACAAAAAATGTTTTATTGAGGACCCAATCATGGGAACCTCTAGTTTAAAGAGGGATCCGAACCTAGGGCTGCTGCTACACAGAATATGTCCAACCAAAGTCAACCCAAGTCCTCGTATTATTCGGTAACTAGCCATAACCAATAATGCTTAACCGGCCTCAACTAGAGTGGTGTTTTTACCCGACTAGGTATTAGCTCAACTACCTACATGGAATAGGGAGTATTTAGTATAAAAATCTTAAAACTTGTTAAATTTGATTTATAAATATTTGATCGAGCTATACGGAAAAGATGTGACATAATGCATCTTTATTCGACCTTTCATTACACCTAATAAACGAGTCAATAACTTAATCCTAACGACTGTTTGTTTAAGAAAGACAGCTAGCAATGGCTTCGCCACTACCCCCTACAGGGAAAGCTTGCACTTATCTACTGAGATTAAAATTTAAAATCTAAAAAAAAGCAGCCATGGTTAGATTTTTATAAATTTTCTGAACTTCGCCAATTATAATAATTTTAAAAAGGAACTCTAAACTAAAATTCCCCCTTTCAAAATATCACTGATACCCCTATCGAGGAATTAAAGAAGACTATCTCCAATTTCGAACAAAAGGCCCCTGGAAAATTCGGACTCACCATAAATAAATATATAGAAGTACCGGATAATATACTCGACGGGATAAGGAACGTGTTTAACGCTTGTATAAACACGAGATACTTACCCGATGAGTTAAAGATAGCCAAAATGATATTCATACCGAAGCTGGGAAAACCGCCTTTGGAGGTCGAAAACTTCAGACCCATACCCCTTCTCGACTTCATCGGGAAGGTGTTTAAAAAAGTTCTGAACACAAAATTAAATGAATATCTCATGGAAAACAATCTCTGGAACAATCAACAATTCGGCTTCAGAAAGAACAGGAATACGGAGATGGCCCTCAGCGTGATTACAGAAAAGATGAGCAAAGTGAAAGGAGAGGAATGCAGTTTGGACATTGTATGCCAGGACGTATAGAAGTCATTCAACATAAAAGTCTAAATCTGGAGATGAACAACTATCTAGAAAGAATTTTATGCGACTACGTCATTAAAAGATATGCATACATAGACACGAGGAATTACCAAGGTGAAAGATTCAAGCTTAATGCGGGCCTCGTTCAGAGAGGGTGTTTAAATCCTTCACTATACTCAGTGTATATCTTGGACATTTACCCACCCAGGAGCGAGGGCTGTGTAAACATACAATACGCAGATGATTTCACTCAATTAATTCCGTGTTTTTATTGGAATCCACAGATGCAGGTCAGAGTAACAGCAACAGGAATAGAAAATCTAAACGAGAATGAACGCAAATGGAAAAGTAAAAGGAATAAAGATAAATTCTAGATCACACCTATGTATCGCAAAAAAATATCCTACGTTTAAGTAGATGGAGAGTGATACAGGTATAACGGCAAACGCAAGATTTTAGGCCTAACTATTACCAA
Organism: Ceratothoa steindachneri; assembly: GCA_963969495.1. Taxonomy (NCBI): domain Eukaryota; kingdom Metazoa; phylum Arthropoda; class Malacostraca; order Isopoda; family Cymothoidae; genus Ceratothoa; species Ceratothoa steindachneri. Next base: position 40,581,741 of record OZ018330.1, on the reverse strand, counting down.
AAAATGGTTACAAGAAACACGCGACCGAAAGAATAAACAAAGCACGAGGCATGCTAACTTTGATCTACAGATTAAGAAATCTAAACATGAAAAATAAGAAAAGAATTTACCAGGCCATGATACAGTCTACTTTGATATGTCCAACAATTGCCATTTATACGGTTTCAAGAAGAAATCTAGGAAGAATGCAACGTATACAGAATAAAGCAGTAAAAATCATTACGAACGCACGACGATTAGAGAGGAAAAACCAAAGAGACTTACACAACGAAGCGAAAATAAAACCATTAAACAAAATAATTGAAGAAAGAGCCCCAAAAATCATAGAAAAAACACAAAGAAGAAATAGGAGGGGAATTAAATAATCAAATAGCACGAGGAGCCGGATGGAGATAACATATGTTGTTTCCTAGTGCTAAAAACAAAGCGAACCAAAGGGAAGAGGAAAAGATTTACGTGTAAACCAAATAAGGAAACCTGATTGTGACAAAAATTTCCCGAATAATGACAAACTCACCGGATTGGATTTTTTACCCACAAGGAATGACAAAACTAACCAGAAAGTGCAAATGAACGAAAAAGGAAAAATAACATAAATAAAGACAAAAATAAACAAATAAACAACCAAGGGACATGAGCCCCCACAACAGATACAGATACGAGAAATATGCTACAAAAATCATAGAAACTCGAGTTATTAACATAGCAGGAAATCAAATAATGCTAACAACGGTTTGAACGCCGATCTCATACACACATAACATAATAACAAAACAACCTCAGAAATAAACAAACAGACACACTTTTACTCTAACTTATTTCGAACTTAACTTTAAAATTAGTTTATAGTACAGAGATTATCTTGACCTCCACACAACTAACACCTCTCTGCAAACCTCCAACTTCCTTCCACTTCAATCATCTTCCCCTTTTACCGCTATCCAAAGATGGGCCAAACACTAACACGAGGGACAAGTACAGCAAATAGTAACAATTAAAAGCTAGGGAAACATTAAAACACCGTGGTTCGGGTCCCACGTTAGGCAGGTCCACAGGCCAACTTGGTCAACTTTCAAGCCTTAGACTTTATTTCAGTCTGTCCTATCCTTACTTCTTTCTTCTTCCCTTCCCTCTCTCCCGCTCTCCGGAGCTCTTTTCTCTCGGTGTCTTCAGGCCCCGAGGAAAGAGGGGGCTGGAGAAACTCAGGGGAAGGGACTGGTCGGGGGGTGGAGAAGGGGCACGGAGATATAAAACTTTTTCTCCCACTTTCCCTTTCATTTCATTCCAGATTGCTAAGATTCAATGTTATTATTACTTCTCTTTCGTATGTTCTATTTTGCAAAAGGTGGCAAAGAAAAGTAAAAGTTCAGGCAGCAAAGTCAAGCGCAAGTGTGAAACGCCCAAACCTTTTTCGCGTTCTCCTTTTCAAAGTAAATGATTTCCTCCAATTGTAAACCTTAAGCTAAAGTGAAGTACCTAAAAAAAACAAAAAAAAACATTCAAAGTGTCAGTGACACCACAATATATGTGTGTATATACTTTCCTTTCACAACTTATTATGTCTAATGTTCAATGTCATTCCATTTCGTTCATTCCCTGAAGATGACCGACCACAGTCGAAAACAGTCTTGGAATAAAATATGTCTTTTTCGAATGTTTTTTTCTCCTCTACAAGACCCAGAAAAAAATACTTGTAAGAAAAATAAAGAGAATACAAGTTAAAATCAATAACGCTGCCACTGCTGTGGACTTCAACTGTGCATGTATACAATATGGCCTCTTACATATATATATATATATATATATATATATATATATATATATATATATATATATATATATATATATATATATATATATATATATATATATATATATTAACCAACAATGAACTTCTCAGGAATCTTATTCTTAACATGAAAATGAAGACGTACTTGATTGGTAGAGAATAAGATTTATTATAACAGACGTTTCGGAATAAACCCTGTTCCATCTTTAGTGGCTACAAACAATAAATATAAATATTATAACTTGTGCATTAGAAACATTCAACAACCTATCAGCCGGAAAAAGAGCTCAAAGAGAAATAGCAACTAACTTAAAGTCAAATAATATGACTAAAAGCGAATCAATAAAAATGGAGCTTAAATAAAAGGAAACAAACAAATTTAACTTAAAATTAGATATTAAAACGAGACAATTATAAATAATAGGTGGGAATAAAACATTGTTTGACAACAAATAATAAAATCAACTAATACAATCAACAAATTCAAAGAAATCACGTAAAGTGATTCCTTTGAATTTGTTGATTTTATTTCTCTACTGCAATTAACTATTTGTTTCATGGCTATTTCTGATGCCGACTCTTTGTTTACGAACGTACCCATTGCTGAAACTTCCAATATCATCATTACTTCACTTTTTCGATCTACTTCGGCAGTTCTTGGTTTGAGCAAAACATTGTTTGCTAAAGATTTTCACTTGACTATCAAAGAAACAATATTTTTCTTTAATGGAGAACGATGTCTTCAACATGATGGTATGGTTAGGGTACGGCTATGGGCTTCCCTTTAAGACCTTCATTTGCCAATTCTTTTTATGATTCCACGAAAAACCTGGATTGATTACCGTCTCTCTGATTTCAAAGCTCTATTTTTCTAAAGATTTATAGATGATTGCTTTGTGATTTTTAAGCATCCCATCCCAAAACTTATGACGTCTTCGTATGTTTACTTATTTACGTGTGCGACCTGCAACAGTCGCTACATTGGTTTAACCACTTTGCAGCTATAACCGAGGATCTCTAAGCACTTGGAGATTTCATATAGAACTGGTTGGCCGATTTCCGAACCAGAACACTCCCATATACGCTCACATATTATCAGTAATGGTCATTACAATGATACAGATAATTTTTCTGTAATTCATACTCCATCAAACTCCATAGATTAAAAAATTCTTGAATCCCTTTATATAAAAAACATTGAATCCCGAATTTAATCACTACGCATCATCAATGAGCCAATAAATATCTTCCAACCAACCAATTCTCATATATCTCACTCAACACAAACCACTCCATCCCCATTCTTTCTCATACAATTAGTTGCCCCTACAAATCCGACAGTCATGGTTAGTAATTGTAATGTTTTGAATGTAATTGAGATCTTCCTCGTTCACATAAATTGCAGTCAGTGTAAATATTTTTACTTCATTTTATATGTGCGCTCATTTTAATATTTTTTTACTATGCTAGTTCATTATTTCCAGTTTTTGATTCGTTAATTCTAGTCAAACAATGTTCTATTCCCGCCTATTATTTAGATTTTTCTAGTTTTAATATCTAATCATCATAAGTTAAATTTGTTTTTGTCCTTTGGTTTAAGTTCCATTCTTATTGCTTCAGTTTTAGTCATATTATTTTACTTTGATCTTTTTTTTCGGCTGACAGATTGTTGGATGTTGTCTAATAGACGCCTCATAAAATTTTTATTTATTGTCTGTAGCCACTGAAGATGAAACAGGGTTTGTTCGCAAACGTCTGGTATATTAAATCATGTCTCTACCATCGCGTACTTTTTCATTTTTCTGCTAAGTATATATGATCTGCAAAACATTATCTTTTGAAGGTTTTAATTTAAAGTAAAAGCAGGCAATGGCTTCGCCACTTCCCCTCTCCGAGGGAGGGGGAGCTTGTGCTTCGCTACTAAAATAAAATTTAAAATCTAAAAAAAACGCAGCCATGTTTAATTTTTGATAAATTTTATGAACATCGCCAATTAGAATAATTTTAAAAAGCAACTCTAAACTGAATTTCCCCCCTTTCAAAATATCACGTGGCTAAAATATAGAGTTATATAAGAAGAAGATATAAAAAAATTTTTTTTCGGAACTTCACCTTTTGTAATTTTGGGGGTTTTAAAAATTTCCCAAAATTTCGATACCTATATTTGTTTCTGAATTTCACCATTTTGTTTTTTGATATTATAATAAAATAATTATTAGAAATAACTGATAAAAAACATAAGTCATAACCAAACTAAGATAAAATTATTATTCAAATACTCAAAAAATCCCCTTCCTAAATTATAGAGTTAGTGATGATGGTAATGATTAATCTCTAGGAAAATACTAGAATCCAGTAAAAACAGGTTAGATGGAAGAGATGAAGAAACTATTAATTTGAGGTGTGTAAATTTGTTTCATTAAGCTTTCATTCATTTTTATATAGTAATACTTTACTCCACGTCGTATAAATGATGTACTAACGTCAACATTTTCCATTGCTGGACATTACTTTGTCCAGCATTGGTTAATGTTTCTTTGCAGAACAAAATGTCTAAAAATATTTAAATGACTGATTGTGAAGCAAAATGGTCAACCTTTTACCTATCATACTAATTATATTAATAAACCGAATTAGTTCCGTACCCATGGAACCTGCATAGCATGTATTTATTTACTCCAAATGCGAAGAGAATTGGCTTTGGAACGAACTTATATATAGATTATTCCTTGCCCAGATATGAAAAATCAATAGTTTCTCCAAGAAACGATAGAATACAGAAGATTAATAAAGAAAAATAAACAATAAGAACCAAAGAGATGGTTGGTCACCCCCCAGCAACTAACTCTTACTCATTCCTCTTCACCACTTTATCCTTAACAACCCTATCCACTATACTATGGCTATACACTTTTAATTCTACCCTTTTAAGGACGTAAGAGGTAAGACGTAAGGTAAAAATATTTTACTTCAATAGATGTAAAACTTAATTAATATATTACATAAAAGTAATATTAAAGAAACGATATATCTATAAATTCACTCTCATACATTGGTTAACAATCTTTTTCTGATCTTTATCTACTTTTCATATGTGATTAACATCCATGGCCCCCCTCCTCTTCTCCTTAGTCCACATCTCGTGACTACAGTGACTGTCTCTTACGATTATCTAAGACCCTTAGGATAAAACTCCGGCAATACCTGTAATTTTACTTAATCCACCTCATATTTCTCCTTTCACAAATACTAAGTTATGGAAACTTGCAATTTACTTTTGAAAAATCTCAAAGTAACATAAAAATGGCACTAAGGATGTAATTTGATGAATATAAAATAGTGTCCATAATTTAAGAGTAGGACTACCTATAATTTAAACTCATAATTTCCAAATACCTTTCTCCAATATAAAATAGAAGAAATAAATTTCATTGGATAAAAAGTATAATCAAAAACAATCTTCTTTTTTTACTGGCAAATTTAATAATTCCGAACGAAAACGTATCATAGGGAGTCATAAATACCAAAACCAAGACCTGCATTGGAAACATCACCTTCTCTTCTCCCAGAAATAACCTTCATGTGAAAGTTCGTTTCTTTATAATGTGGTCGGCTTTCAAATTTTGCTGTATGGGCCCCCAGCAAGCCATGACCCCAAATTTGGGAACCACTCCTCTACTAGGTCGCACTCTGAGTCTATTCAGATTAAAGTCCAAATCGACTTTGCAGGGGCAAAATGCAAAGTCGCTTTTACCCGAAAACGGGTAAAATGAAAAGTGGGGCAGCTTGGCTCAAGTTTCCTGGTTTTTATGCGAATAAAATTAAGGAGGTGAATAAATATGGATAGCGGTAGATGAAGGGAGGGAATACGGATGTAAATATTTGAATAAATTGAAGAAAAAGAGAGGTGAGGTGTGCGGGGTCCATGTTATAATTTAAACGTGGGAAAACTAATTCGGGATATGAAGTTTGTACACTGTGGCTAGTAAGAAACGGGTGTGTTATAAGGTCGGCTTGAACTGAGTCTTTTAGGGCTCATAACTGACCTAATGGCATAAGATCTGCCCATTTATCCCGGCGACGGAGAGTCAATGGTTCTAGTTAATGTTGTTTCTAAGGTTGGCCCGTTTTCTTCTTACACCTTTCGGTTTAACAACTATGAAAGAAAACGTGGTAGTTCATATAAGTAACCATCCATAGGTTCAGTGTAATTCTATTTAAATTATGTGTAATTATATAATATCTTAAGCATTTAGATATTTTAGCGACGGGATAAATTTTAAGCGATGGTGTCACAACTTCCGAATAAGATATTAAATTGATATCAAATTGAGTTGGGGTTTTAGGGAGGGGTCTTTGCTGCATCAGGTCTTTTTTTAATGCATGGTGAGAAATGTAGAAATGGGTCTTCCTATAGAGTGGGATTACAGGATATAAGATATTACCTGAAGAGTAGATCAAGAAATAATTATTTTTCTGCATAGAAATCGTAAGTAATTGAGTCTCATTTATCGTCCTCAGGTTGTAAATGGGACTTCATTGGATCTTTTTTAGCTTCAACGATTAGTAATTGGGTCTCTGTTATCTTCAAAGTTAGTAATTTGGAATTAATTTTATCTCTTTTATCGTCGATAGGTAATCTTTGGGAAGTAATTGTGTCTATTTTATCAACATTAGTAATTGGGAAAAAATTAGGTCTCCTTTGACGATAAAAGGAGGTAATTGGGCCCCCTTTAACGGCAAAAGGTAATAGTTGTCTCTTTTAACTTTAATGGTACTAATTAGGCCTTTTTTATCATGTACAGGTAGTAATTGGGGCTCTATTTATCGTGAACAGGTAGTAATTGGGTTTCTTTTATCTGCAAGAGGTAGTAGTTGGGAAGTAATTGGGTCTCTTTTATCTACAGGTAGTAATTGGGAAGCAAGTAGATCTTGTTTAGCGTCAACATGTAGTAATTGAGTGTCTTTTATCGTGCACACGTAGTAATTAAGTCTCTATTTAATGTGAACAGGTAGCAATGTGGTCTCTTTTGTTGTGAACAGGTAGTAATTGGGAAGAAATTAGGTCTCTTTTAGCTTCAACAGGCGGGAATTTGGTCTCTTTTATTGTCAACTAGTAGTAATTGGGAAGTAATTGGAACTCTTTTATCGTCAATAGGTAGTAATTGGGCCTCTGTTATCGTCAATAGGTAGTAATTGGGAACAAATTGAGGCACTCTTATCGTAAATAGGTAGTAATTGTGAACAAATTGGTTCTCTTTTATCGTCAATAGGTAGTAATTTGGTGTCTTTCATTTGCAACAGGTACTAATTGGGAGGTAATTGAGCCTCTTTTATCGTCAATAGATAGTCTTTGAGAAGTAATTAGGACTCTTTTCGCGTCAACAGGTAGTAATTGAGTCTCTTTTATCGTCAACATGGAGTAATTAGGAAGTTATTGTGACTCTTTTAGCGTCCAAAGGTAGTAATTGGGTATCTTTTATCGTCGACAGGTAGTAACTGGGAAGTAATTGGCTCTCTTTTATCGTCAACAGATATAAATTGGGAAGTTAGGGGTCTCTTATATTTTCAACAGGTAGTAATTAGGTCTCTTTTTTCGTCAAAAGGTAGTGATTCGAGAGTAATTGAATGTCTTTTATCGTCAACAGAAAGTAATTGGGTCTCGTTTTCGTCAACTTGTAGTAATTAGGGAAAAAATGGGTTTATTTAGGGTCTATTTTTATTGTCAACAGTTAGTAATTTGGAAATAATTTTTTTTATATTCCAGCGGTAGTAATTGGGTCTCTTTTATCAATATAAAATAATTTGGCATCTTTAATCTCTAAGAGGGAGTTATTGGGTCTCTTTTATCGTCAACAAGTAGTAATTGCGAAGTAATTTGGCCTGTTTTATCGTCAACTAGTAGTAATTGGTTCTCTTTTATCGTCATAAGATATAAATTGGGAATTAATTGGTCTCTTATATTTTCAACAGGTAGTAATTAGGTCTCATTTATCGTCAACAGGTAGTAATTAGGAAGTAATGGGCTCTCTTTTATCGTCAACAGATATAAATTGGGAAGTTAGTGGTCTCTTATATTTTCAACAGGTAGTAATTAGGTCTCTTTTATATTGAAAAGGTAGTGATTGGGAAGTAATTGTGTGTTTTTTATTGTTAACAACAAGTAATTGGGTCTCCTTTATCGTCAACTGGTAGTAATTAGGGAAAAAATGGGTTTCTTTTAGGGTCTATTTTTATTTTCAACAGGTAGTAATTGGGAAGTAATTTTTTTTTTATTCATAGCGGCAGTAATTGGGTTTCTTTTAAAATTAGAAAATAATTTGGCCTCTTTCACCGCCAAGAGGTAGTTATTTTTTTTTTTTTAGCGTCAACAACTAGTAATTGCGAAGTAATTGGGTCTCTTTTATCGTCAATAGGTAGTAATTCGATCTCTTTTATCGTCAACAGGTTACTAGTAATGCGGTAGTAATAGTTCTCTTTTATTGCTAACAACTAGTAATTGGGTCTTTCTTATGGTCAATGTTTAGTAATTGAACCTCTTTTATAAACAGTTAGTAATTGAGTCTCTTTTAGCGTTACCAGGTACTTCGTGATCTACAATTTATGCTAGTTTTGCTCCTGTCAGATTTAGCAGTTCTTGTGTTTAACCAAAATATAAAAGGTCATTTGGTTTAATGCCATTGTTTGATTTCCATTGGAAAGAGGTAATTTGCATTGAAATTTTATAGGCCAACATACGAAAACTTCTGTCTTTTATGTACAGCATATAATACATATTTTTTTTAATATTTAGATTGTCTTTCTTTAAACTCATTGGTTATATTTTAGTAGAGTATATAAAGATATGCACATTTTTAGATATAATTATAGATATGCATACGTCTTAAACAAGTATAAAACCTGACTGGAACAGTTTTTTAGACGATATACTCAGACATACGTTTATATGTACCTTGAATATATATAAAGTGTACATAAAAGATAAATATAGCGAATGATCGAAGATTTCTTTATGTGACCGCTTCGAGATCTCTGCGGTAATTGAGTAAATCTGGTTTGTCATTACAGCATAAATGATTGTCCCAGACGACTTTCTTCTCATCTCCTGAAAAGGGTTAAAATAGCGCTTTAGATAAAGAAAAAAAAATCTCTAGCAAAGAAGTATTTTTACCTGAAAACTATATTAATCTAAAAAATTAAACCTAAATTGAGGCGATACGTACCTGCAACTAGACTTAAGTTGGATTATGTGATTAGAGATGACACCTGTTAAATAAAGGTCTCCTCTCTCAATCATAGAACAACAATTTATTCATGACTATGAAAGACTAAAATATAAATTACTGAAGATTGATGGGTTCAGAATTAATTCTCTCTTTAGATTTGGCTTTGGAATCTTACCTATATTTCCGACCATAGAATGAAAGAAAGATAAAATGTGCCAGTCTCGTTCTTTCAGTTCCTAATTTTCATCGTTATTCTAGTTTTTTTGCTAATTCTCTCTTTTTTCTCTCTCTTTTACTTTCCCTCCATTTCTACCTTCCCCTCACTCTCCCTCCCCCCTCTCTCACCCCAAAGCTATTATTTTTAATGCTAGATCTATCTGTATCTATAAGACGCTCGATCTGTTCCTGCGGTCAAAACGTTGTTCGCTCATAACTAACGCTCATTCACGCGTGCGCATAAACTGCCAGGCGTAAAATGTTAAACGTTTACTCAGTGTAAGTATATTATATGATAGGGAGAGTGCGCAACTCTTCTGAGTCTGCCTTCACCCCACAAATATTAATAATAATCAGCAAGTAAAGATATTTTTATGCCACAATATTTGAATTTCAAACAATATTTGTATTTATTTGCGACACCACTTTTTATCCCGAGCAATAACGGCTAACTTATGCTAGTTAGAAATAAATTTTCAGAGCTAAGATTGTGGATAAGCATTAAAACTATATGACATAATAACCATCACTGATATATGGATCAATTGCGACACAAATACTATTAATAATAATCAATCTCTAATGTTGGTGATTTTAATTGCAGGCGAGTTAAACAGTCTACGAAAACCACTGAATCTAAAGGGCACAGATTATTCAATTTTATAGATCTTTTATTCTAGTAAGTAGGTGAGAGTACTTACAAGTTACAATGAAAATATCTAGATTATAGTTTTAACTACAAACGACGATTTAATTTCAAATATGAATGCCGGAGATACATTTAGTAATAGTGACCATAATGAGATTTAATTTAAGGATAACATGACATATGACAAACCCAAAGTAAACTTTCATAAGCTAGATTAAAAAAAATAACTAACTTAGATGGATTGAAATAAAGGTTGTGTATCTATACACTAAGCAGTTGTGGCACAAATGAAATTTTGATTAATATTTAAGAATGCTTTTGACTATAGAATCTCAATTCATTCCGTCAAAATCGCGTGAATTTAGTATTATTGAACGCCCTAAATGCTAAAAAAAATTGAGAAATATATTAGAGGCAGAATCAGAGCTTACGAAGTATTCGAATATAACAAATGTGAACGCAATAAAGAAAAATTTACTCTGTTAGGAGAAAAGTTAAAGCAGAAATTAAAAGAGCCAAGCGCAATGAGGAAATTCGAGTGCCCTTAAGCTGTAAATAAAATCCACCCCATAATTTTTGCACTCGTAAACAGTAGAAAACCAATCAAATGTAGTATTGAATCAATCAAAAATAAGAATGACGTTTTAAAATTCAAGGATATAGATATAGCAATACATTAAATGAGTATTTTGTGATAATGTGAATTTTAGCCTTGCATCGAATATCAGGTATTCGGTTAATAATTCTTGAAAGGTTTATCAATAAAATGAACAAATATAAATCGCCTGGTCCCGACATGATCACCCCTGGAATCCGAACAGTAGTAAAGATTCTATATTCGATCAACTAACGAAAACATTTAATTCTTATCTTGAAACTGCAATTGTTTCTAAAGATTTGAGATAACCAGAAACTACCGGCCCATAAGCTTGGCATCTCTTGTAGGGCAAATGCTTGAAAGCTTCATTGCAAAGAAAATAATTGAGCATATAAAAATGAACAGATTATTGTGTCACTTGGAACATGGCTTCAGGAAACGATTATATCTAACTAATTTCTTAAAAAGTTTATACTAGATCAATTTAATTACTATAACGCAAGGTCAGTTGAGTTTTGTATCTAAACTCAAAAAGATTTGTATACGGTGCTACACAAGACGTTAGTGTCTAAAAATTGAGCATTAGTAATTGTCGGATAAATAGCAAATTGGGTCGAAAACTGGCTGGCTGATCGCATACAGATAATTATTCAATATCAAAGCGTCCGATAGACATTTGTTACTAGAGGAGTTCTTCAGAGTTCAGCCCTGGGGCCCTTGCTGTTTATCATTTACGTAAACGATATAGAAATTGTGTTGATATTAACGATTTAAATATTTGCTGATGATTGTAAATTGGGTCAGTGTATAATTTGTGAAGAGGATATCAAAGATTTCAAAGTGATATTAATCAGGTAAATAACACAGGGAAACAATTTTAATCACATTTTCTAGTGACTTAGATTTATCAGCCAATTTTAATTATTTTTTTCTTGCTGATTTCAAATATATAATCCATTTTTATCTACTTGCTATAGTTATTCTGTAATTTCTATTTTCTCGTTTCCCCGAAAACTGTCCTCCGGACGGAGGGCAGGACATAGTAGTAAGATAGATTAAGTGTTATTGTGCAAAATATTGACATTATTGTTTCTTTTTTCAGGTCTCATGTTAGAGTGATGGCTTCGTCAAGAGGAAAGTGCGTTAATGATCCAAACACCTCCTGCTACGTATGTGGCTGTTACATGCTAGTTTGTCAAAGCCGCAATATATCAAACTTTGTGATCCGCACTCATAAGGCATAGTTAATGTTCCTCTTGGCGATCAAGATAAGAAGTGGGCCCCACATGCTGTTTGCCATAGTTGTGTGGAACATCTTCGTGAGTGGACAAAAGGAAAGAAAAATGGTCTTCATTTTGGAATCTCCATGGTGCGGCGAGAGCCGAGGGATCATGTATCGGACTGATATTTCTGTTTGGTGAATACTAAAGGGATTAGCAAGAAAAATCGGCACAAGATCCACTACCACAACATTCCCTCGGCGATCCGGCCAGTATCTTATTCTGAGTCTTTACCACTTACGATTTTCAGTGGATATGCTTCCTCCGAGGATGAAAATGATGTACCTGATATGGACGTCCACGAAATGGATTCAGAGTCTGCAGATTCATTATCAGATGCTCAACAGTCATTAGCTACTCACTGTTTCAATCAAGGGGATTTGAATGACTTGATACGTGATTTAGCGCTCTCCAAGAAAGCTGCAGAACTTTTAGCATCCAGGTTGAGTGCAAAACATATGCTTGCCAGGTCGGTACGGGTATCATATTACCGAATAAGGGAGAGTTCATTTGTTAAGTATTTCTCTGAGGACAAACAATTTGTATACTGCCACGATGTTCCTGGTCAGTTTACCGAGTTGGGACTTGGCCCCCATTACCCTGCTGAGTGGAGACTGTTTTTGAGGCGTAGCCTGAAGTGTGTCCTTTTGCATAATGGCAATGACTTTGGTGCAGTTTCTCTCGGTCACTTTCTCCATCTGCGAGAAACTCACGATGACGTAAGAATGGTCATGGATTTACCATGAACACAATTGGATCATATGTGTAGACCTTAAGATGTTCAACTTCCTCCTTGCCCGCAGAAGGGATGTACAAAGTTTCCAAGTTATATCTGTATGTGGGACAGTCGAGCCCGTGACAAACGCTGGACCCCAAAAGATTGGCCAGTTTGGGAAACTTTAGAAGCAGGAATGCTAAACATTGTTAATGAGCCCATCGTAAGTCGAGTGAAGATCGTTTTTCTTCCACTTCATCACAAACTGGGGTTGATGAAGCAGAATGTCAAGGCGTTGAGCACTGACAATGATTGTTTTCAGTACATAGTATCGGCCTTTCCTGCTTTGTCATACGAAAAAATAAAAGCAGGAGTATTTGATGGTCCCCAAATCCGAAGACTTCTGAATGATTCTAGATTTGTGAACACCATGGCTCTCATTTTCTGCCGTTGTTTGTAAGTTCTTGGGAATCAAAAAATCGCATAACTACGAGGATCTGGTTACTAATATGCTTTTAGCATATCTTGATCTGGGATACAACATGAGTGTGAGCTGCATTTCCTAAATAGTTACCTCGACCGATTCCCAGAGAATCTGGGAGCCGTGAGCGACGAACAAGGGGAACGCTTCCATCAGCATTTGATGACGAGGGAAGAGCGCTACCAAGGTCACTGGGATAGACACATGATGGCAGATTACTGCTGGACGATTAGAAGAGATCAGCCAGAGAAGACTTACAAGAGAAAGAGTTACAAACGCAAACTTTTGCCCGATTGAAATCAAGAAGAGGTCCTCCAGCCTGATGTACCGTTATTAATAAATTACCATCTATTTGATTACAGTATTTGTAATTCTAATGTGTAATTCAAGTTTCTTCTCACATGCAATAAAATGTTTGTGCAAAAAAAACCTGCTTTACTAAAAATAACGCAAAAGGATGATTCAAAATTACTTCAGCGCATGATGATAGGTATAATAAAATGAAAATTATTGTATAATATTAGTTATTGATATTACGGAAAATCTGTAGCATTTAGAGAGAATCTGATTTCAGATTTGAATTCAGTATGCTCCAATTAGGTAAGAAAATGTATTAGGTCGAGGAATAAGTTCTTGCGTTTTTTTAAATGTTGTGTTTATTTAAGTTTTGTTGACCTGATTTGTGCACATATTAAGAAACAATAATAAATAATGAGAGCAAAATTTGCAAAGGTTAGGCTACGTCTCTTAACAGCGTAGACTATTAGGCTTTTGCTTACGCTACGTCTTGAAGTTGAGTAATAAGTCATTGCGGTTTATTTAAAAGTTGTGTTAATTTAATTTTTGTTCTGTACCCTCAAAATGGAATGTCAAGTTGAAAGAAAGGCGCATTTTCGACACTTGTTGTTGTTCATTTTCAATCGAGACGAGAACAATGCAAACGCAGCCAAAGCTCGTCGCGATATTTGTGCTGTGTACGGAGAAAATGTTTTATCAAAAAGGACAGCTTAATGGTGGTTTCACGTTTCAAAAATGGTCATTTCAATCTTAATGACGAAGAACGTTCTGGTCGCCCCATTAAGTTGGATGAAGATCGATTGGACGACGTTCTTCATGAAAATCCTCGTCAATCGACTAGAGAATTGGCTGTAAAATTAATTTGTTATCAGAAAACTGTAGTGAATCACCTTCATTCGATGGGGAAAGTTAAAAAACTCGGTGCATGGGTTCCGCATACTTTGAGCGAAAGCAACAAATTTCAACGCTCCACGATTGCCGCAGGTTTGCTTGCTCGTCACAAGGCTACTCGTGGATATAAGGACATATTTCTTCACCGCATCATCACTGGCGATGAAAAGTGGTGTGTTTATGTTAACATGAACCATCGAAAACAAATGCTTAGCCCCAATAAAAAAACACTTCCGCGATTAAGGCAAAGAGTTCATCCAACGAAAGACGATGCTGTGTGTGTGTTGGGATTGTGAAGGAATCATTCTGTATAGCTCCTTGCGAACAACGAGATTGTCAATGCAGAACTCTACGTTAAACAAATGTATCGACTCGCCGAAGCTATCCGTGAAAAGCGACCTCATCAACGTTATGGAGTCCTTCTGCAACACGACAATGCTCGTCTTCACATTGCTAATATGACAAAAGACGCCATCCAAACGCTTAATTTGTAAATCCTTCCGCATCCTTCATATTTTCCAGACTTGGCTCCATCGGATTTCCATCTGTTCCGATTGCTCTACAACAATTTACTGATGTGGAATTAAGAACCTGGTGAGACGAATTCTTACATTCAAAATCCAGAGATTTTTATTGCAGAGGCATCGAAAAACTAGTTGAACTTTGGGGAGAAGTCGTAAACAACAATGGAGAATATATTATTGATTAAATTGCATATTGTTATCAATTAAAAATGAAGTTTTTCTAAAATTGCTAATGGTAATGAATAAATTTGATAAAACCGCAAGAACTTATTCCTCACCCCATTACTTTTGGCAAATCACTAAATACATTGTTCCCCAGTGTAATTTTTCCTTGCTGTGGGATTTGTCATTAAATCAATAAAAATGCAAAATAATGCACATTAGCAATAATAATCTCAGATAAAAATGCAAGATATTTGACAGAAAAAAATGGCAGACAGAAAAAGAAAAAGACCTCGGTATTTATCTATCAAGCCTTATTAAATCTCTGCAGTAATGCATATATTTAGATGGAAAAGAAGGCTTTAAAACACTAGATTACATTAAAAGGAACTTCAGTTTAAAAAAAAAACGAGACAATAATTTTAAACACCTATAACGTATTGATAGGAGCGCATGGAGGATCATACCAGCGTTTCGCCCTTCCCAACACTGATAACAAGGGATGAATTACATTAGGTCTCCGGGCTACCTTACAAAGAGAATGTGAAACGGTCAACGGGAACCTAAAGTTACGGCTATCGCGCCGAGACGGTTCCTTTGGATCTACACCCAATGTATTTGTGGCTTTGTGTCGCTTTCTTTTGTGCCCCAATTGGGAACACTAGCGGGGCGGACTACTGCTTAATGGAGCGCTCCCCTGCCCCTTATTGCGACGACTGCGTGGTTCTCCAGACTGTCTAGGAGATATTTGAAGACGTTAACTTTTCAAGTAAGGGACGGAGCGTGTGCGCTAAGGCTTATCTTTTGTACTTGGGGCGGATTCAAGTGCCCCGAATGGTTGCTTAGACTTTTTGTAGAAGAAAGACCTCCTCCATTACTTTAACTTAATTGGTGTCGTCTGCATGCTACACCACCTCAGTCCAACCACGCAACATACTGTTTTCCTTTTTTCATAGTTGTTTCTCTGTTTGGGGGCCATTTGTTGTTTTTATTTCGTTGCGGATTTATCTAGTTTTTATTTCAGTATATCGTAATAAATAAGCTAAATTATTTTTTGCACTTAGAGACGGGTGACAGCTGAGCATCTTTATAGAAAAAAATTTCTGTCAGTCTATCTCTTTTTCTTTGTCCCTCTTCCCCTCCCTCTCTCCCACCCTCTCTCTGATCTTCTCTCCCTCCTCTTCTTCTCCCTCCCTACCTCGCTATCTCTCTCTCTCTATCTTCCTCTATCTCGCTCTCTCTATAGCTCTTGTCCATGACGGGAGACTACTCTTCTGATTGGTTTTATGCCTCTTATGCAAGAAAAGTAATACTTTGAATGTTAGTAAAGGTGTTGGTTTTGTTTGAGAAAATAAGAAAAATTCAATTTACTATTAGTAATAGAGTGATGTTAGTTAGTTAGGCTTCTACCACACTCATCACAAACAATTTTACACTACATGATACTTATGCCTAAACAGGGTATAGCCGCATTTTGATTACCTATTAGACCAAAGAATGAATGACCTGCCTTCTTTCTGAAATGTGGATGTATCCAGGAGATTGGATTGACATCACCGTCTCTTATTGATTCTGCTTCCTCTTACGGGTACTTACTAACTAAATCTCGCACTTATTTTCGCCCCCCTAATTTTATTAATTTCTTTTACAGCCTGTTTTAAAATGTTCATAAATGAAGTTCTCTTCATTAGTTTTAATTCCATAGAATTGGAGATGGTTCCTTAAGAGCTCCCCGATTGACAGATAGTTGCTATCTACCAGAAAGATGGTGAGAAAGTGAGAAGTATAAACAAAACCCTTCATCTTTGAAAGCCTTGATTTAAACATCTCATTTTACAGATTTCGATCTTTTTCTTACTGAAAATTTTTCTTACACCGGTTGTTAGCTGTGTATGGTTTCTATGGTTCGGATACATATCATACATCGTGTATCTAATACTGAGAGATGAAGACACGACATACCTTGGCAGCTGTGGGCAAAAGCACTCGGAGAGAGAGGCTCTGGTGGTTTGTTCTTACATTTAACCTTCAAGGTTCTTGCCCCTTTGACGCCTTCAAGCCACCAAGTCTCCATTAATCCCTTACCCTAAAAAAAAAATGAAAATATGACTTATGTGTCCAAAGAGACAATTGGAGATGAGACAAGTTTCTGTGTAGCGATAATATTCTAGGAACAAAATGTCGGGCTGAGTTATATATATATATATATATATATATATATATATATATATATATATATATATATATATATATATATATATATATATATATTGTGTGTGTGTATACCACGTAAGGAGGAATGAAAGACTGGTTGGTGTTGCTACTCTCGATGTCTTGACATTTTCAAACTCACAATGGTTTACAAGATAGAGATTCGGATTTAAAAAAGAAGGATAGAAGCGAGTCTAAGGAAAACAAACCGGAGCTTATATTTACAATTCAAAGATATTTCTGTGGATAAAATCATTGTTATACATATGGTATCTGCTTTTGACCAGTTAATTTGGTGACCCATCTTAAGCCTGTGGACGGCCAAAGCATAATTTGTATATCCCTTAGAAACTGCGTTTTGGTGTTGCTTGGTTCTTACAGAAATATTTTTAGATGTTTGCCTTACATAGAATAGATTACAATCCAAACAGGGTATACTATATACTACATTATTATCGTTTAATTTTTAATGTATAATTTATTTAAAAACTACACTTATATGAAGTTGTTTTAACATTGGTAGTGCATACAAAAAATTATCATGGTAAGGTAAAAGTAATATGTTGTAATAAGGTTCTGTTTTCCTAAACCTGCGATTATAGAAAGTTTCTTTGGCTTAATTTATGCAATTTTCCCCCAAAATATTTCGGGTGGCATAAATTAGAGGCAATCTCTTCAATTTTTGTAAATTCTCGATCTATATAGTGAGGACTACATATTCTGACCGCGCTAAGATACATTGAATAAAATACTGATGATTTAATATTTTTAGAATGATATGAATAAAAATGGACATAGGATAAGTTATTTGTTGGTTTCCTGAAAATATAAAATTTAAACCTATCTGGTTGTCTAATTTTTAGAACATCTAGGAAAGAAAGGCTATTATTTTATTCTTTTTCTAAAGTAAATTTAATTGACGGAACCAATGAATTAATAATTAAAAGAAAACCATCGAGGTCAAAATCTTCCTTTAAAATTCCCGGGACATCGTCGACATAGCAGTACCAAACAATAGAGTGGACCTAACCAGTGGGACCAAGCTACTTTCAAATTATTATTATTATACATATATATATACATATATATATATATATATATATATATATATATATATATATATATATATATATATATATATATATATATATATATATATATATATATATATATGAAAATAAGGGAGATAAGGGATTACCCATAGCTATGCCAAACACTTATTCGTAGAACTTGCCATTGAAACTAAATTTACATTTTTTAATGCATAAACAAATAAGCTCAATGATCGAGTTAGATGACAAAGGCAAATCATAAGAGATTAGAATACCAGCTGGGAAATCCAATAAGGCATCAACGGGCACTTTAGTGAATAATGAGGTAACATCAAAAATGACTAATCTCAGGTCTGATGTTACATTCATATTATCTAATTTATTGCAAAGATCAACTGGAATTTTTATATATGAGGGTGATATGGACCCTAAGATCGGAGAAAGTAAATTTACTAAATATTTTGAGAGTTTATATTGGATAGACCCAGTTGCACTGATGATTGGTCTTATTGGATTGCCTGGTTTATGGATTTTTATTAGGCCATACACATATGGTAATGATGAAGCACTACAAGAAACTGAGTCAATAATTGATTTGTGTTTTTTAAAAATATTTTTTATGTCTCTATTAAAATTCTTAATTACGTCATCTAAGGGATCGCTTCTTATGGGTAAGTATGTAGTAGTATCAGATAACAAAATGGCCACTTTTTCTAAATACGATGTTTTATTCATTATTGCACACGTGTTGGATTTATCAGCTTTTGTAGTATGCAAATCACGCGTTACCTTGTGTGATTTTTACCCATATAATTGGATCATGCATAATATTTGCATACAATATAAATTTAATTTGTTTAATTGATTTGTATATTGTATATTGCTCGTCAGTTGGTTCCCCCCCCCAAAAAAAAACGATTGTCTTTGTTCGTCAGTATGTTTGAATGACGTCATATTTCTCTGTTTATTGACTGTTTCTCTATTCCATTGTTCTTCTGCCCCTGATGATTTAACCACGAAAGCGCTTGGGCTTATTCTGTGTATTATTTTCCTTTGGGATATTTCAAGCATATATATATATATATCTGTGTGTATACATATATGTGTGCGCTTAATTCCATAGTGTTGACATGTCCAATATTGGAAGGACAAATGCGGGAGTGTTCACTTCATACAATGATTTACTCCTTTCAAATTGGTAAAACGTGCTGCAAGCAGGACTCGAAACTGTGCAAAAGAGGATTTTAACTAGATAATTATACATCTCAAACTCATTACCATTACTTAGGAACTTGTTTAATTTTACTTCCGCGTACGAATTTCTTTCCCTGTACTTCGATGACATCATTACTGGACTTGCATTAAGAATTGCTCTAGCTCTAGTCATTCTTCTTTTTTAAAGTCTATTGTAATTTTACGATTTTCCTTCGTACTCATTATACATTTTCCTCACCCCCATTAATCACTGAGTAAACATGTTATAGTACAACACATTGACTCTATAATTACCGACTTCGCAAAATTCAATTTGCTCCATGAAACATCTACAAAAATAGCTCTAAAACTAGAAGACAAAGAACACATGGTTTTGTTCAATCTAAAATCTTCCTTAAGTTTTTGACCCACAAAATTATGATTTTCTTCATTCTAGGCGCTTCTGGGTTTGGCTTACGATACGATTTACCCAAACTACACAAAACGATGTTCCTCTCGGATCAATTTTAGCTTCTTATCCCCTCGCTACCTTCAAACTTTCCAAATATGTTGTTAATTTGGCTCAGGGGTCACCTTCGGCCAATATACTCTATAAAACGGCTATTCTTTTGTTAATGAATTAATGTTACACAGCTTTGCCCCATACAAGGTCTTAATCACCTATAATATATCTTCACATTTTGGTAATATTCCTGTCAATGAAACATTATTCTCTAAGAAATTCTTAACAAAACTTGCATCTTTCACAAGTTCTCTTCTTAAAAGTTCAAAAGGATTTTAGAATTGATTTTAAATTAGAATTATTTCTTATTTAATGACAAAGCTTACTAACAAGTAGATGGATTAGTGATGCGATTTCAATAGAACCAATAGCAGCTAACATTTTCATTATTTATCTTGAAAAAGAACTTTATGAAACAATGTCCTTTAGATTTTAAACCCATATTTTACCGTAGTTATGTATATGGTTATTTTAATATTGTATATTACTTAGATCGAACCAACCCTTTTAAAAATTTTATAAACCCGTTCTCTCCCAATATTATATATACTATTGAATTAAAGAGCAACAATAACTTCATTTCTTAGCTGTTATTATAGAAAACCCGACAAATTAACTACCTCAAATATATAGAAAGCTTACCTTTTGAGTCTTGGAATTCATTTTTTCACCCATTGTAACATGTCAAACCGACCGCAGCAAAAGTCCTAATATAGAGAGGTTTTCCTCTCTCCTTTACTCATAATTTATTGCATAGAGAATTCATAGCTCTAAAGTCTTATTTTAAATATAATGTTATCCCTTTCCTTTGGTTGATAAATTATTCAATAATTTACTAAAATAAATTTCCTCTCCACCTTTACTGTCATATAATCTTCGCAAAAATATTAGTTATACTTGAAATTCGACCTTTTAATATATTATTCACTAGATAATGCAACAAGTTGCTCAAAAAATACTTTTTTCCCACAAACATTCAAATAACTTTTGTCAACCTTATTTTCATAGGCAGTTTATTTAAGTCAAAAGATTAACTTCCTCTAGATTTGCAGCCTTATTATTTTTGCCTTTATTTGTCTTTGTTATCTGCAAGAAACCTATTTTAGGAGTACGGTTCGCTAAATGAAAGAGAAGTTTTGTTCTCATATGGGAATCAACCGCCCCACAGGAAGAAATTTATCTAGGCAGGAGCCTTGTTATTAGAAATCTATTGACAATTTTAAACTAAGTGACCTCAATAATGAAGAATATAGTCTGAATTTTGGAATTCCTACTAAAAAAAAACAAATCTACTAAATTTGACTTTAATAACACCGCTGTTCCTCTTCCTATTTCCTACTTATAAATACCTCTGTCAACAACCCACAAACTTGATTTTATTCAACAAACAACCTACCAACAGCTTTATCTTTCTTCAAGGCTATTATGTTATAATTTCCTCGCCTTTTTCTCAACTGAACTTTACTTCTAATTTACTTTATTATTTTAATAATTTAGGATGTTTTATTGTGTTTTTTTTTATGTGCTCCATCAGTGTTTTCAACCTGATATTCAATTTTAATTTTTTCTTTGTTTAATACTTTTCCCATCTACTTAGGCCCGTCCATTCATCTTCTTAATGTTATTGATATAATACGCTTTCTACCAGTTGAAGTAGATTGTTTACCTGAATTCTTGCTCTTGTGTTCAGGCTATATCACTTATACAAATTTTAAATTGTGTTCGCGACATGTTGACAGAATATGAGAACTTCTGTCGAAAATCATAGGTCAATCAAGTTGACAATGGTCACATGATAATAGGGTTATGCTTAGATAATTATCTACTTTTCACTAGTACTGTTCTCTCATTCGGATCAGCAATCGGCAAAAAAATCATTAAATTTATAAATATTTATCGCTATGGCTTTTTATAGAATGAGGATCTTGAAAAGATGAGGCATATCAAGATATTTTTTACCCTAATATAACCTAACCTAACTAAGCTAATCTCGAATAGGCTTGTTTAGTTTAGGTTAAGTTAAGTTAAGTTTAGTTTAGTTAGGTTCTCCATAATCATGCTAAAATTTGGGGATGAATATAATCAATCACACACCATGACTATTTTCTCATTTATGCGGGGGATCCTACCATCTAAAATCCAATATTTCTCACCTCACCTCCTGACCAAACAACCATCAATCATCTGATTGATTATCGATGGTAGGAACATAATATAAAATAAAACTATAATTAATATGATCCATTTGGCAAACATAAAAATAATATTGCTTAACATTTAACATGCCTTAAGAATAATACATGGTGCTCTAAAAGTACCGATAGCTAAAGCAGAACAATTTAACGACCGCTCTGGTCTCTAAATAATCTCTAAATGTAAAGGTGTTTTTTTGCGCCCGAATTTAAAGCGCAATAACAACGAGGCCACATCATGCACACAGTTTGTAAGGAAATATTTGTACAGAAAGTGGTGAAATTAGAGGAAGCGAAAATGTGCGTAAGATATATAGCTATAGATATTCCTGCGCGCGTGGGGGCCGAGAGGGCACGCAGTATTCCAGATATCACCTGCATTCCCATTGTGTACGTTAAAGGACACGTAAAGAAATGTAAGATGGGAGTAGTAAAATGAGAAAAGGAGTGGGAAGAATGTGGATATTTTAAAACTCACCACCCCAACTAGAGCCAAGAGTTAGGGGAAACCTGCCTTCTCCCACCCAGCACCAAACATGGACGAGTGGACGAAAGGTGGTCGTCGACTAGCTTGCAGAACCAGCCGCCGATCAATAAATTGAGTGAGAAAAGTCTTGTAAGGATAATGGGAAAAACGGTAATATGGAAGTATCTAGAATGAATAAATACTAAGTACAGCAAATCTGCTTGAGATTGCCAGTTACCAGGTGTAAAAGGTTTCACTTGGTACCCTTTGTACGTACGTAAAGTGAATTGGTCAGGGATATATGAATATTGCATCTAGTAACAAATCCACCTGCAGACAAACTGTTCTTTCTCCTGTTGAAACTATTAGCCTTGTATCGCGCCTTTTTGGGGCAACTCGCACTAAGATAATGCCCTCGCTGAGAGCGATTTCTGGAAGCTCTGTCAGCACTGCAGATATGAGTAGTATAATCATGAGGACGATTTACGGAACCTCTCGGAACAAAGTTCGTCACATCGTTTTTTTGTACCATTAGCTTACCTTAATATCTATAGCGCCCCTATGAGACACCCTGTAGTCTCCAAGTTTATCGAGCATTTTTTTATGTGCTTCCGAAATATGAATTTTTAATGGCTCTCCCATAGACTCCATTCTGGACGCGGTGTTAACAGTATCTCCAAAGAGACAATATCGCGGCATTGTGAGACCAACGACCCCCGCCACGCAAGGTCCTGTAAAGGAAAGAGAAGGGAACTCGAGTTGAAAATTAAAATTTGGTTATAAACGTCCATTGAATTTTAAGCCTTTATTTTCATTGTATAGAAATTTATCTTGACTTTATTCTACAAATAAAAACAGGTATATTGGAATATTATTTTATTCTAGTAACTTTAATCCGCTTGAAGGCATTTTGCATCAATACTAGACAACGACCCACGAGAACACCATTCCTAATTTATGATCCCCCCAAATTTCTATTCTAGAAGATGATCCCCTGCCCCCCCCCCAAAAAAAATATCAATTATAGTTGATGAACCCAAGAAGCTTATTAGTATATTTAAAAAAGAACTTTTATGAAAGAACAAAAAATTACACAATCAAATTAAGCAAACAAAATTAAACTAACAAAAAAGTAAAATATTAATTCAAGGAGAAAAAAAAGAAATATAATGGGATAAATTTTCAAATCCACTGAAACTGAATCGATTCTGCCGAGCAGGTTAGGTTAGGTTAGATTATTTGAACCTAACCTAACCTAACTTAACCTAACCTGACTAATATTATCTTAACCCAAATCAATCCTGTGGCATTTTTCTTTTATATTTTTATCTCAATCTTATTATTAATTTTTATTACTTATTTAAACAATTCGATCCTAAGTAATGCCCCTCAAAAAAGATCATTCCTAGATACTGACCCCCCCAAAAAGTTCAATTCTGGATATTGACCCATAACATAGGCTAGGAAAGGTTGACTAGTATTGACCGACATCTTTCATAATGCTATTGATTCTTTTGTTTATGAGTCCTAATAGATACTTAAGACTTGACCACAAGAGTGTTTTTTTTTGTGTCAGATATTAAACTCTTTCATGTGGTTTTAAGCTCATTCTCGGGTGTATCTGCCATATTTTCTATATCATGAGGAATTTACCCCCTCTTTGGTTGCCCCCAGTAAGTCTCTTTTCAGGATATCCGTAAAAGGTGTCCAAAGTTCGCATATTTGAGTCATGTGATATGATGCTTTGGTCCCTAGGTTTTGCAATGCCCTAATTTGATCTAGGGCATACTAAAAGTCCCCGTCATTAATTTTTATATTCTTTCGATGTTTTTTCTTACTGAAGTTCGTTTTTGGTGTTTATATTGCAATAGATACAGTCTGTTTCTTGAATTGTATTTTAAAATGATTTCGAGCACGAGATTATAATAAATAAATGCTGGTTTGTTATACAAGTCAATATTATGCGAGTAAAAAAGTATAGGCAGCAAAGATAGTTTATGTGTTTTAATAATTAAAGGCATTGTTTTCAGATGAAACAGATACTCCAGGAGTTTTTGAATCTTTTAGCAACGAATTTATAGAAAACTAGAACGTTCGAGAGCAATAAGTTAGCTGCTAAGTTACGTGCGAGATTTGTCAATTGTTGTCAAGACTTCGCGCAAGAAACATTACCAAGTGCGCAAGGGTGATGACCGCTGAACATTCAGAAACTGCAGGAAACCATATTTTTAAACAACACAAGGCTGGTCATGGATTTAGAAAAAAATTCTTCTAATGTGAACATTCCAATTTCTTCTGTATGAAAGGTCGAGCAAAGAAACAGTCCTAGAGATGTTGGGTCTATGATGCCGAAAATCCTAAGATTTCATTCAATTAGGTACAAGTGAATTTTGCAGCACTTGGTATAGATGTAGACGCTTGAACATTATAGCTTTATTTACACCGGGAATGATTCCATGGACGTATTACTAGAAGGAAGCCTACATTGAAGAGAATTCATAGTGAGGCCTGATTGGTGTTCCCTAAAGAGCATCGCGGAGGTAACCAAACTAAGCTAGATGGGATAAAAATCGAACTCTTTGATTGTAATAACAAAAGATACTTTCGTTGGAGTTCTGGCCAAACCCTCATAGAAAAAACCGTCCTACTGTTAAACATGGAGGAGGTTTGATTATTTTGTGAGATATTTCTTTGCTGCTGGCAGAGGTGCATTAAAAGTACCATATGGGATCCTGAATTCTGAAAACTACCAGAAGACACTTAATTTGAGCAATCGCCAAATAAACTGGGACTGGGAAGGAAGTTCACCCTCGAACAAGATAACAATCCCAGCAAATATACTCAGAAATACCTAACGAAACACCACGTTACTGCACTTAAGTGGCTTTCCCAAAGCCCCAAATTGAACCTCATAGGACACCTGTGAAAGGAGCTGAAAACATGTATGCACTTGCTACATGGTTGAATTGGAAAAGTTTTCCAAGAAAAAGTAGAATAAAATCCCTCCAGCAAACGGCAAAGAATCTCTTACATTCTTATAAGAAACACCTTACTGCTGTTATTGGGACTGGAGGGGCTTATAGTAGATTTAATTTTAAGTTGCCATTATTTAAGTTTTCCTATTTTACGATAAGTAAATCTTTGTCATTGTTACACGTGTTATTATTTTACCATTTTGCATTGATATGTAGTCGCAATTGAGAACCCCGTAAGGGGCGCAGGGTTCCCTAACCCCTGAGTTCCGGTCTGGGGTGGTTAATTTTCAACAGCCTGCTTCATCCCCACCCATACCTTCCAGACATACCTTTTCCTTTTCTCTTCACACACTATCGGTCTTACGCCGTGTCCAAGGTGGAGCCGCCATGCCGATGGACTGCCAGGCCACCAGGCGGGAGGGGTGGTCCTGAATGGCGGCACCTGGCTTTGCCAGGCCTGTACGCACTCCTTGCAGTGCGGGCTACTGCGAGGGGTGATGAGCTATTGCTTCCCGTAGAAAATTTAGGGTCACCATGCCCAATGATGAGAAAAATAAAAATCCCCTTAATTTCTCCTTCTACATCGACGGAGCCGCTCTCGGGCAGCTCCAAAGAAAAAATGTAGGTCATCCCTCCCTGTGCTTGCGCAGGGGACCCTCCAAACTTCTCTAACCGAAGAGGAGGCTTACTTCTCTCCTACGCCTACGGGTGTAGGGGACTCCCCCTCACCCCCTTCTCTGTAGGTGCTTTCGGGCACCTCCCTGTTCCGAGCAGCAGTCCCTTCTTTTATTTCCAAGGTGACTGCCAAGAAAGCCAGCATGCAGCCCATAGCCGACCGCTCCCCATTGAAGCGGCTTGGTAGGGCAAACCCCCTTAGGGGGGAGAGGAAATCCAGGCTTCTTCGGTTGCTTCCCTCAAAAGACCTGCTGGCAAGAATATTAAACCTTGCCGGGGTCAAGGCCTGTGCCTCCCCACAAAGGACTCATGACGCTGCCAACGGGACCTGCGATGTCCTGGGAGGGGATGGCCAACTGGAGGCCCCTCTTGTGATAGCCAATGTCTTTGAGCCTCAGACGGAAGAGCCTTCCATGGATGAAAATCCGGGCTCGGCGCCAAGCACCGAACCCGAATCCGCCCCTATGCAAGGTCCTCCTCAAACGGCTGGGGATTCTGAGGCAGTACAAGGAGGGGAGGGATCTCCTCCGGATGATGCCCCTGCGACCACCAGGACCTTCTCCATTTTGGAGAAGAACCTGGCTGAGGCCACGTAATCTGGCTTGGAACCTCATGCCAGCGGAGGAAAAAAGCGGGTTAATTCCCAGCCCTCCTCTACTAAAAAGAAAAAAAATAAGAAAAAGGCTAAGAAGACTCGGGGCTCCTCTCTATCCGTGGAGGATACGGGGACGGATGGGTCTGCTGCTACGGTAAGGGACCAAGCCAAGATGGGCACATCCGACCCTTCTCCTGCCCCCCCCCGGGTGTGGAGCCCCCGACTAAGACTAAAAGTGCGCAGGGCGAAGCCTCGATAATATTGGGGCCCATCATTCAGAGGCTACCTGGCGTTTCCGAGCGCGCTGGCTTCAAACGCATCCTCGTTATTCGCTCCACTGATGGCAGCATGTTGGCCAAGGGCAACATGATCCATCAGAAGATAGCATTAGCTAGGGTAATTGGTAGAGAGCCGAAGGTGACCAGTTTCTCTGACGGGAGCCTTCTAACGAATGCGGTGGGTCGCTCCGAGGCGTCCAAGATAAGTGCTCTTCGGACACTTGATGGAACACTGTTGAGCGTGACGCCGAACTCTACACTAAACTTAGTTAAAGGAGTAGTTTATGCGAGGGAGCTCGTTGACTACTCCATAGAGGACATCACCTTAGAGCTGGCCGACCATGGGGCGGTCAAGGTCAAACGTGTGATAAGAAAACAGGGAGGGGCCTCGAGACCAACCCCTACACTCTTCGTCACGTTCGACAGTGAGAAGCACCCTTAGTCAGTGCGTGCCGGTTGGTACCGCTACCGCGTAAAGGCATTCGGGCCACTGCCGCGGCAGTGCTATCACTGTCATCGCTTCGACATATGAATCGTTCTTGTAGACGTGCAAAGTCGGGATCACACGAAGTCTGTAGAAATTGCTCCAAGACCGCACACGATAAGTCTAAATCGTGTGTGGCTAATTGTGTCAATTGCGGAGAGCCGCACTCCGCTTGTTCGAAGCAATGTTGTGCATATCTCCTTGAGAAAGAAATCTTGGCCGTTCAGGCTTAGGATCGGCTCTCATTCCGCGAGGCTAAGGACTTGGTCCTTGCGCGCCCGGCTCTGCTTGGGACGTCTTATGCCTCAATAGTTAAAAAGGCACCCTCTGCTCCTGGCCCATCTAGGCCAACGATTACGATTGTTTCCGCGCCCATTCGGAGCCCTTCTGCGGGCTCTACCCAAGCCGGGCGCTTCCCTGGTAAAGCTGGCGGCAAAAAGGGTTTATACCCAGCCCCGGATAAAACGAGGGCTTCCCCATCTTCCCCCAGCGTGACCGTTTCCCGTAAGGCAAAATGGCCACGCGCCTCCACCAAGTTGTTAGACTCACAGGTGGCAACATCCCTGAAGTTGGCCGCCAGGCCATCTTCAGGGGTTCCTAAAGCTGTCCCGCGAAAGGAAAACAGCAACAAAGGAGCTTCGGCTCCTTTGCCCACGCTTAGTGGTGGGCTGATTGTCTCGCAGACGGTAGTTCCTCGAAAAGAGGGCCACCCGCATCCGAAGCCGCAACGCCCGCCTAAGGTTTCGAGGCGGAGTAAGGTAAAGACTCACATGGCGAGCTCAACCTCCCCCAATGAGTCCTCGAAGGCGACAGCGCTTTATCCGGCCAACAGCACCCGGGGTTCCGCCTCCGGGAAGCGTACGGCCATTTCCTTGAGGGTCTTCTGTTCGAAGAGTGCCCTGGAAATGACTGAAATCTCAACTTCAATCGAAAAGTTTAGGTCGGTTCATGAGGTCGTTGAGTTCTTCTCCGGTAACCTCATCGCCGCGGGCCTGACTACTATTCCAAGAACGTCTGACCGTTTTGAACGCTGACCACTCCCATGTGAGAGGCCCCTCAAACAGAAGCATTATGCCTACATGCGCTATAAGCGCCGCCCGAACGATTTCGTCGGGCTAGGGCTAGGTTCCGGTATAATTCAAAGCACGCCCGCCGCTCTTCTTGGCGGGCATACGTGTCTTCACTTAACGGGAAAGACCCCTCTGGCAGAGGTGTCGAAGCGGGTTAAAAGGATTTGGGGAAAGTTCTCGCAGGAGCCCCCTCCCGTTCCCTAGGAGAATGGGACCACAATCTCGGACCCGGCGCCGTGGCAAAATCCTTCGCGACCGCTTTCTCCGCATTCTCTAGCTGGAATGCTGCTCCGCCAGCATTCAATGCACGTCGTCATGTCGCGGAAGGCCGCCGGCTGGACTTTACCTCCAGAGGCGGAGAACTCTTCAAAGACAGGTTTACTGTGAGTAAGTTGCGTTCCGCTCTTGCTTCGTGCGCGGACACCGCCCATGGTCCGAACGATGTCCCGTACGCCATGCTTCGACGCCTGGGTGAGTGAGGCATGGCCTTTCTGTTAGATTTGTTCAACAGGATCTGGGTGGAGGGTCTCCTCCTAGATTCCTGGCGTATCGCTACTGTGCTCGCCTTTCGCAAACCGGGGAGAGATCACTCTACTCCGGCCGGTTTTTGCCCAATCTCTCTAACCTCTTGCGTGTGCAAGTTGATGGAGAAATTGGTAAATGTTAGATTAGCCTCTTACCTGGACAGCAGAGGCCATCTGTATTTTACACAGTGCGGCTTCCGCAAGTTCCACTCCACGTCTGATGCTCTGCTCCGACTGGAAAATGCCGTCTGCAAGGCCTTGTTTCGTAGACAGCACTACACCACGGTCTTTTCCGATCTGGAGAAGGCCTATGATACCGCATGGCGATACAGTATCATGGAGACTCTCTACACGATAAGGGAGAGGGGACGCCTCCCAATTTTTATATCTGAATTTTTGCGAGAGCGTGGATTCCGCGTACCGGAGGGGGAGCCCTCTCCAGCCAAATAGAGCAGAGAGAGGGTGTCTCGCAGGAGTGTCCTCAGTGTCACACTCGTTTTCCTGAGCATCAACGGCATCACCTCGGTGCTGCCGGGAGATGTTCTCGCTACGCTCTACGTGGACGACCTTTCGATATCTTTTGGCGCGGCCCAGATGCCAACTCTGGAGCGTCGACTCCAACATGCATTGGACCGCATCTCACGCTATGCCGAAGCGCACAGATTTCGGTTTTCCCTGGCCAAGACTAAGGTGTTGCATTTCTTCCGCTATCCACGGCTCCACTCCTACCCAGATTTGTTTATTATTGGGGTGCACCTGGAAGTAGTTGAATCACACCGTTTCCTTGGTCTTGTATTTGATCAACGCCTCACCTGGGAGGCTCATATTCGCAGCCTTAGGGTCTCATGTACCCGCGCCATGGATATTCTCTGTTCCGTGACGTTCAGCGCTTTTGGTGCTGATAGGGTTACTGCCTTACTTTTTTATCGATCCTTTGTTCGTTCGAAGCTCGACTACGGATGCGAGTTTTATGCATCCACAGCCGAGCGTTTATTGCGGAAGGTGGACTCGATCCACTACACCAGCTTTCGCCTTGCGATCAGTGCCTTCCGCACTTCCTTCATTGAGAGCGTGTTGGTCAATGCTGGGGAGATGCTACTGGCTCTACGCCGATTGCAGTGCATCACTCGCCTGTACGCGCGAGTCCGGCGCCTCTGTCAGTCGCCAACAGCTCTCACTGCATCCGAAGCTGATCTCGACGGTGCCTATGCCACCGAAGGTGCCAGTCATACCCTAAGCCCTTTGGGTTTAGGGCCAGGAAACTCCTTCGAGAGCTAGGTATAGCTCTCGGGCTGGTGGCGCCTCTGGTTCTGCCTAAGATGCCACCCTGGAGGGTACCACATTTGGCTATTTGTCACCATGCCTCTGCTCCCAATGCTTGTACAGCGCCGGAAGTATTGCGTTCGCCCTTTTTGGAGCACACTTCGTGTCACGCTGGAACCGTGCCAGTGTATACGGATGGCTCCAAGTCCCAAAAAGAAGTCGGCTTCCACGCCGTATCCCCTCTGTTTGAAGTCAGCGGGGCTCTGCCAGGCGCTGCGTCTGTCTTTACGGTCGAGCTAGTGGCAATACACCACTCGGTGCGGGAGATTACGCGACGTGCCAGGTTTGGAGACTGGATTGTGATGTATAGCGACTCACAAAGCGCCCTAAGTGCTTTGAGGGCATTGAAATCTCCGCATCCCTTGTGCACCACATCCGTGACGCCACGGTTTTGGCGAGCCCGGCGCAATTCCTGGACATGTAGGAATTGCGGGGAATGAGCGCGCCGATGAGGGCGCTGAAAGAGTCCGCGAGGACTCTGCGACCGGACCAGCGTTGCGCTCTTCCTCAGACCGACTACATGGCAGAAATACAGGCAGCTCTTCGAACTGCTTGGCAAAGAAAATGGGAGACGGTCGAAGGGAACTTAAAGTTGCGTGCCATTGCGCCGCGACTGTTCCAATGGACCTATTCCCTAATGCTGCGTTGGTTTCAGGTCGCTTTCTGTCGTGTTCGAATCGGGCACACTCGTGTGACGCATCGTTATGTGATGTAGCGCGAGCCAGCCCCCTATTGTGACGACTGCGTCGTCCCCCAGACTGTTCGGCACATTCTTGTCGAATGTCCCAGTCTGGGTGATCTTCGCGCACGATACCTGTCCCGGTACCGGGATGGGCGGGGTCGCTACCGCCTGTCCCTTGTACTCGGGACGAGTTCGTGCACATTGACTTGTGGACTTATAGACTTTTTGGGGAAGGCCGGTCTTTTTCCCTTCATTTAACTAGGTTTTATTTTTTTGTTATTGTTTTCTTTGTAGGTCGCACGCTCCTGCACCGGGGTAAGGGGAACCTCCCCCCGACGCCGGATATTCCTTCCTAATTTTTACAATCTTCCCTTTTTTATCATTGTTATGTTTTCATATTTTTATTTTAAAGTAGCCTAGTGCTAGGCTATCGTGATTCAGGCGACTTATGCCCAAGTGGGCAGTCGCCAGATAACTTCTTAAAATTAAAAAAACCTCGCAATTGAGAAGAAGCTTATATAATACCTAAGGAATTATTATAAAAAAACTACATTAACTTAAAAGTATTTTAACAATTTAGGAACATGTGACAGGTGGTCATGG
This sequence comes from Ceratothoa steindachneri, assembly GCA_963969495.1. Classification (NCBI taxonomy): domain Eukaryota; kingdom Metazoa; phylum Arthropoda; class Malacostraca; order Isopoda; family Cymothoidae; genus Ceratothoa; species Ceratothoa steindachneri. Next base: position 40,550,066 of record OZ018330.1, on the reverse strand, counting down.
TAACGAAGCACTAAAATATTTCTCTGAGTGAATGATCCCTTTATTTTTCCTAGGAATATTTTTGCTGAATGTAAAGAATCCTTTACTAAATATATAGGGTATCCCCTGCAAATTTTATTCTGGTTAAATATATATATATATATATATATATATATATATATATATATATATCAGGTTTTGAGGTGTTAAAACCAATTAGGAAACCTCAGAGGAAATTGAAAATTGCACTCACGAACGGCTTTAGGAGCGATAGTGAAAAACATCTTATGTAAAAAGAAAGAAAAAAACAAGGTCTCCCGACTCAAAAGTCGCATGCTCTCACTAATTCTTATTTATGACCTTATGACTTTCAGCAATTTCAATAATGCCTGGACTAACCTTGGGAGAACATTGATAATTCTATCATTCGAAAGGGAATGTAAAACAACTTGACGATTTCAAATTACGTTAGAATCGGCCAACTAGTTATGATGTTATTGCAAAAACAAAGTAATTCCCAGGCTAGCCTTGGGATGACCTTGGCAATTATATCATTCGAAAGAAAATGTAAAACAACCCAAGCATTTCAAATTTCGTTAGAATCGGTGAATAGTTATGATATTGCCAAATAAATCCCTGGCTAACCTTGGGAAGACTTTGGCAATTATATCATTCGAAATAGAATGTAAAACAATATAATAGTCTCAAAAATCGTTAGAATTGGCAGAATAGTTATGATGTTATTGCCGAAACAATATAATTCCCGGGCTAACATTGGGATGACTTTAGCAATTATGTTATTCCAAAGGGAATGTAAAGCAACATAAGGGTTTCAAATTTCGTTAGAATTGGTCAAATAGTTACGCTGTTATTACAAAAACAAAGAAAAAGCAATACAGGGACCGACCGACAGAAGACATAGTGGCATGTAGAAGTGACATAGGTTAGCAAATGTTGAGTATTTATTGTGCTGTATAAAAACTCAATTGCCCTTGTATATTCATTTTTGTCACTTAATCTTTAAGACTGCATTCAACCTTCAACAGTTCGAATTAGCTAGGCTTCCTGCCAGAAGATACAAGTACCGGTACTGTATCTTCTGGCAGGAAGCCTAGCTAATTCGAACTGTTGAAGATTGAATGCACAGTCTTAAAGATTAAGTGAAAAAAATGAATATACAATGGCAATTGAGTTTTTATACAGCACAATAAATACTCAACATTTGCTCTTCGAATTGCTTTTCACCAAATCAATGATATACATAATAATAAACATAATTCTAGTGTTTATCTGAAATAGAATTTTAACGTTACTTAGTATGTATATATAATTTACATTTGTGAAACGAACGTGCAGCATGAATAAAGTTGACAAATGTCTTATTCAGTCCGTTCGACCAAGAAGGTTACTCTAATAATTATTATGTTATATTCCCTGTTTGCTATTTATTCATTTCACTTAACGTATGTGAATCAGACTCATATTTCTAGTGTCCATATCACCCATCAACTCTCCAAGTTGAATAAGGGTGCTATTACATACCTGAATGAAGGCCAATGCGTAATTTGAGTGTTTCTCCGGGAATGTGCAGTATCGGAAAGTGCTTTACTTCCTCCAGGATATTCAGTGACATGGTGGCAATTTCTCCTGCATGCCTGTCGCCATTCCTGATGGGAAGGCCTGAGACAACCATATAGGCATCTCCAATGGTTTCCACCTGTTAGCGAGGGGGGAAAATTTCCCTTCAGTTCAAAATTGTGGCGAGTGATATCTAACATCATATAAAATCCTAGGCACACAATTTTGAACTCATATTCAGGAAATCTTTCAAGTTCAGAGAGGATTTGAGGAAAATTAATTGCATTGGATGCGGGTTAAAAAATTGCTGGGCTACACGTTAAGGTCAGGGTGGGGGTGGGTGATTATTTTGTCCGGGATGTAACAAGGGCATTTAGAGCAAAAAATATGTTAGTGGGGGCATGTTTACGCACAAACCCGCATATGAAGGCCCATGAAATGACAAAGACCGCAGAAGAAGAGCTTGAAGGACTTAAAAATACGTTTAATTATTATAGCTGTTTGATGAAGAACTACCCCCTTAAACCACCACAAGAGGAAGATTCATATCAAAACAAAAATTCCTAAATATTTAGTTAAAGAAATCAATGCTAATAAATAAGATGTCTCACGCGAGTGAGTCAGTTACTGGGTTAAACGACGATTAGGAGAATACCCACGATGTTTGAGCAGTACCAACATATAAGCTACATAATGGAACCACCTAAAACCACTTAGCTACTGCTGTCAACTCGCACTCTCTTTTTAAACTCTCGCTTTCCCCCAAACGCTCAATCTCAACCACTCTCTCTCTCTAACTCTATCAACCTCTCTTTAAAAACTACTCTTTCAAATCTACTCTCTCAAACTTTACTTCTACTCTTCTCTCTATCTAAACCTCAATATCAAGCTCTTTGTTTCAAAGTCTCTCTGAAACTGTCTCCCAATCTCACTCTCAACTTCTATCCCACAAAGTCTCCCAATCTCTCTATCTTACAACCACTATCTCTCAACAACTCCCTCACAAGCTAATCTCACCTTGGATATTCAACATCTTTCTCTCAACGTCTTTTTTTCAATCCATCTATTTTAAACTCTCTCTTAAGTTCTCTCTCTCAACCTCTTTCAACTTCTCTCCCTTAAGCTCTATCTGTCTCAACATCTTTCTCTCTCAAACTCTCTCACAACTTCTCTGGCTCAAACACTATCTCCCTATCTTAACTTTTCCATCGGTAACAAACACAAGTGGTGTCTCAACCTCTCTCTTTCTCAACCTTTAACTCTTAAACTCTCTACAAAACTTCTCTCTCTCTCTTAAACTCTTGGTTTCAAACTCTCACTCTGTAAACCTCTCGGTCAACCTTTCTCTCTTTCTTATCATATATTTCTCAACCTATCTGCCTTAACCTCTCTCTGTCTCACCTGCAGAGTCTCAACTTCTCTCTTTCTACCTGTCTCTCTCATCTGGCCTTTAGTAATATATATATATATATATATATATATATATATATATATATATATATATATATATATATATATATATGTTGTAGGGGAATGGTCACTCCCCCCCCCCCCGTTCACTCGCGGGGCAGTTCCAAGGCGGTTACCGATAGACATCCATCCCAGGCATCGTCAAGTCTAAAGCGTAACCGCAGCGGGGCACAACTCGATGCCATGAAAGACCCTAAAGGTCAAAATGTAAGATCTCCCCCAGGAGAGTGAGATCCAGTTTCATGTCAAATAAGAAATTGGAGACGTGTTTCTCCCAATCTCGAAGGCTAACGAGGAGCCGATGTTTGACTTCTTGGGAAAAACTGTTGGCCAAAATAACTCTCCTGGGGCCGTCTTCAAGCCCCTTCCCCCCCTTACCACTCCCCCAGTGGGGTGACGAGGTATAAATGAGGAACTCTGAGGAAAATCGAGGTAGTATACGTCAGTCTCTAGGTGACAAAGTCTTCGGATCAAACCGAACTACCGAGACTGGAGAGGTAGTGTACTTGGCTCGCCAGACCAAGAAGTACCCTGCAAGAGAGGCAGGGCTACCTACCTTAAGGGGCTAAGAAGAAGCTCATCCTCGAGCTAAGTCCATGGTTATAAAACCAAACGATAAGTTAACTTTGGTAAGTTCAACTCACTCTCGCCAGAGAGACTCCTCATATCCTGGTGCACCTTAAACACCAGGGGTATTCCTCGTCCTTGAGGAATTAAGAAAAGAAGAAGGAAAAGGCTCCCCCCTCGAGCCCGTTACTCGGTGGCCACACCGAACTCCTAATTTAACTTGGTAAGGAACCAAGTTCAAATTATTTTCGTCAGAGAAACCACGTCTCATCGATCCTCGCCCTTGAAGAAGACCCTCCCCGAGTTCAGTCCTCGTCCATAAGGAAATTAGTAACGAAAGAGAAAAGCTCCTCCTCGAGCTCGTTACTCGGTGGTCACACCGCACTCCAAGTTAGCTTAATTTAAGAACCAAGTTCGACTCACTCTCGCCAGAGAGACCACGACTGCCTAGGTGTTGTATAAAGCACCGTATTGGTTCTCGTCCTTGAAGAACCCCTCTCCCCCGGAAGAACGTGTGGACCCCCCAGCTGCCACCCTCGCCAAAACAACCGTGTGATCTCGCTCATCTACATCTGGCCGGTGGCACGCGTCGAGAGTAAATAACATTTCTGAGGCCTTTAAACTCCACATGAGTCCGTAAGCCTAATTCTTATATTATTGTTGTGTGTAGAGAAAACGTTAACCAATTTTTGTGGGTAAACTAATTTAATTAATTCTTGTTTATAATAATATTTAGAGTATTGCTGTAGTTAATGTATAAATGTTATGTATTAAATTGATAAAGGTAAAATATAAGTTTATTTTGGGATTAATGTTCGTTTCTCTTATATATCCTTACGTGTTTCAGAACGGCTCTGTTCTTTAAGATATTCAGATATCAATATATATTAGACACTCTTAGCACTCTTAGAATAGAACAAAAAGTGGGGAATTCTACGACATATATATATATATATATATATATATATATATATATATATATATATATAGTGTGTTCGGGCTAAATTTAACGATGCGTTTAAACTTGCAAAGGTTATATTCATCCCGAAGAGGAACAGACCTCCTGACCAGCTCCTAAGCTACAGGCCAATCTCCCTGCTGGAATTCATCGGCAAGATCTTCGAAAACATCGTTCCCAACAGGATACAGAGCCAGCTAGCTAAGAACGAAGCGCTTAACCACAAGCAGCACGGATTTTGTAGAGGAAGAGGAACCGACACCGTGCTCGCACTCTTCTCAGAAAAGCTAGCCAAATCCAGGGCGGAGGAAAAGTACGTTGACGTAGTCCTCAGGGACGTACAAAAGGCCTTTGCCAAGGATTGGCTGCGGGGACTGAAATTCAAGATCGTAAGCCTTCGGATAAACCCAGTCATTGAAAAGATCCTCTGCGATTGTTTGATGAAAAGAAGAGCGCAGATACAGATCGAGGGCCACAAGGGCCCGGAATTTAGTCTCGAGGCTGGTTTGCCACAAAGTAGCTGCCCCAGCCATCTATTGTATAACATCTTCACAATAGACCTTTCATTACCAATCAAGGATGACGCGATGTATCTACAATAGCAAGATGAAATCACGTAGATTGTACCGAGCACTTACAACAACGACCTAGTGCAAGCTGCAGAGACGGCAGCGGAGATCGAAAACATAGACTCGTACGAGCGTAAATGGAAGATAAAGATGAACGTCCGAAAGTTCGTCATTATCCCCTTGATCCGCACGATACAGGATGACATCTATGTTGGTGATCGAAATCACCACTACTCTCTGGAGGGCACAGTACTCGAGCTCAAGCTTACCGTCCGGGGGTATGAGCATCACTTTGTAAACCGGATCAACTTAACGAAGGTGGAATTGGTGAAACTGTTCCGTTTCCGCAAACTAAGCAAGAGTACCTTAAGTAAACTGTACATTTGCTACGTTAAACCCAAGCTTATATACCCAGCAATAGTCACCCAGACCTCAGGGATCAAGATGCTGAGATCAATGCAGAGGGTACAAAATAAAGCCTCCTTGATTATTAATCACATAAGAAGACGGGATCGCATACCACAGAGAGCACTACACAGAAGAGATGATCTAGAACCAAACTGAAATATTGCTAAGTCTGGACCTGGACTTAGACATTGGCATGACAAGACTAAAACAGGAAATCTCACCACGGACTAACTTCCCAAGTGGCAGGCGAACTGCTGCTGAGGAAGTGACAGAGAGATTTAAATACACTATATTTATTTGTATTGTTTAACCCTAAGTTTCAATAGAAACATCGTACTTATGACAAACGCACCAACAAAAACACTTATAAATAATCCTTAAGATATATATAGAGATAATATATGGGTGAAAATCTGTCTTAAATTACGTAAATTATTTATGTTGCCACTTTCAAGAGGAATTTGAGAATGTAATTAATTCAGCTACAACTATAATATAAAGGTTTGAACGCCTTAAAAATGTATAATTGTATAAAATATGTTTATATAATGTAAATAAAACGTATATGTGAATGTAGGTTTAAATGTATATATGGAATTAAAAGTAAACAGATTGTTTATGCATGAATTTGTATGAAAGTATATATTTGATGAATAGAAGTATACACGCAAAAAATGTATAAATATATGTGCAAGTAGAGAAGTTTGAATACATGTTTAAGAAAAAAACACAAAAAAAACTACAAAGTAAAAAACCCCCCAAAAAACTACCAAGTAAAAAAATATATAAAATAAATAGATAAAAAATAAATAGATAAAAAATAAATAAATAAAATAATAAAAAAGAAAAGATAAATAATATAAATAAACAATAGAATATATATAAATAAAGTTTAGCAAAAAGCAAGAATTGTTAAAGTATAAAGATACAAAAGAGTGAGAAGAACAAAACAAAACAAAAATACAAGAGACGCCCCAATCACCCGGGCAAAATATCAACGGTTTGTTTTCACCCAACTATTTCTATCACTATCTATCTATTTCTAAAAAACTTTGAACATCATCATCTTCTTTTCATTCAGCCCGATTCTGACTCCACCATATTTCATCTGTAAAGGAGGAAAGAATACATAAAGAGAGCTCAGTAGTCTTCAGCTTCAGGGAAAGTGCTTGGAGACTTTGCTGCTTTAGTTCATTTTCTATGTTGTGTGAAAGGAATTCTTCTTCGGGTCTTCTGAGATCGCTCTCCAGTTCAGGTATTCTCTCGCGAATTAGTAGAGTTTGCCGTTTTACAAGTTCCTTACGGAACAAATGTGTAACGTCTTCATGTCGGGCTGCTGGGTCATGGGTCTTGATATCAGTGTATGTTGGGAGCAGCTTCTCATATATACATGTTTTGTTAAAGACCAGGTTGTATTTTGATTTTATCAATTTTATTTAGGAATGTTCCATCTAAGGAATGCAGGTATTTTTTGTATATGGTTGGATATTAAAGATCAGTTGAGGAAGATATTTTTTTTATATTTTTACAACTAATTTGAGTTTTGGCCGTGAACTTTCGCCTTTCTTAGGGCATCTTTAGACGGAAGTCTTCGTTATTGTTGAGGCTGCGTTAATTTTGTGCTCCTTTAGTTTTGCCTCCTTTACCGGTGAGGTAGCTCATTGCTGGTCGTGAGCAGCGAAGAATAAAATTGAACTATGAACGATGTAAGTGAGTAGTAAGTGTGGGTAGGGGATAAAGAAAGGGTGTGGGGACAGATAGCTGAAAATAGACAAGTGGTGAAAAGAGAAAGATGTGTGATAGGATGCAAAGGGATGCTAAGTACCTGGTGATCGGTCCTATGGCTTTTAAATATTTTCTTATTTTGTATTTCCTTTGTTGTCTTTGGGATAGTTTATATTATTATAGCATTCAAGCCATTTGGCTTAAAAAAATTAATGCTCTTGGATATGTTATGCGCATTTGCTGTTATAGTAATAAATTACTTTAGCCACTTTAGTATTATGCTTAGTGTCTTTGTATATCTTGTAGGGAGGGTAAATCGTGTCTTTTGTGTTTTCTTTGATGTCTTCTTCGTTATAGATGGGTCTTCATCGGGAAATTATTGTAGAAATCGGTGAGGTTTCATAATTAGGTATTCTTTTTCTTGGTCGGTTTTCTTGGTTTGAGTAAAAAACATTCTTATTTTCATGCGTAGGACGGCACTTCTACTCCTTCACCTAAAAGCCCAGCGGAGCTCGGAAATCTGGCGAGAATTATGCCTCTTCTGTTCTAGTTAATCAGTTGGACGATATCATCGTTCAATTCTCGATTAACTAGTGCCTGTATATTCCTTGTCCGTTCTTCTATGACAAAGTTAATGGGAGTTAACCCCGCATCCCGGTGCAGCTCTTCCTGGCGTCTTCGTTCTCGCCTGTATGTACCCGTAATTAGGTACACACATTTGTTCTGCACCACTTGTCGTTTCGTCTTTTATGTCTTCGAGACAAACGAGAGGGCGGAAGCTGGATATAGCAGCGTCGATCTTACAAGTACATTGTAGATCTTTTTCTTATTGCTTTCACGGAGATTTCTGAACATGTATAGAATTTTGACTGCAGCAGTGGCCTTGGTGATTCTTTCATGGACGTGCTTCTTGTACTCGGTTCAAGTAATCTTCATTTCGAGTAAATTGCAATCCGTGGTCTAGGGATTGCTTATATCCCCCACCCTGACATCGTAAAGTAGTCTCCTGCCTATGGGGACTACTTTGAGCTTTTCCTGGCTCGTGCGGATTTTTCACCGAGCCTCGTAGGTGTTCAGGTTTTCAATTTCTGTTGCTGTCATACGAGCCTCCCGAGGCGCATTCCTCCATGGACAATCGGCCAATTAAATGTTGAGGAAAGTGTGGGTTACAGGGGCTGGGAAATCAGCGGTGTAAATCAAGTAAAGAGTGGGGAACAGGCAACCTCCCTTTGTGAAGCCCGCAGTGAGCGGAAACTTTGGTCCGTCCGTGCACCCTAAACTGATATACGCCGCTCTTTCTATTACATAGTGACAGAGAGTTGTTTCTAAGTTTTCACTTACACCCAGTCGTAATATATTGTACTGCATTCCCCGTTACCACATCTTATCAAACGCTTTTGATACATCCGGACAAACAATGTCCACGTAAATCCTTTCCTGTTTTTCTTGAGCTAGCTGTTCCGTGATGACATTAATCGCCATCTCCGTACTTCGCTGCCTCCTAAACCCGAATTGATGCGGGTTGAAGAGGGAGCTCTCCTCCAGGTGAGACACCAGTCTTCTGTTGATGTTCTTCTCAAAGTCCTTCTAGCCGAATTCTAGAAGTAAAATTGGCCAGTAGCTAACCTTCAACGTTGGGTCCTTTCCGTGCTTAGACAAGAAAAACATCTTAGCAATTTTATAAGCATTTGGAAAGTATCTCGTGTTTAGACACGCGTTAAATATTCTCCTACCCCTTTGATGACATTGGCTGGTGCCTTTTCAAAGTTTAACTTTGTAAGCCCCGATTGTCCTGAAGCTTTCTGACGGAATAAGCTGAGCGCGCCGAGTAGTTCTTCTTCGGTAATCTTGGCATCTCCGTCGCGCTGTCTATCCACCTGGTGCTGAGGGTGCGTCATGTGTATTTATTCGTTAAGCTAGTCTATGATGTTGCTTTTAAACTCTAGATCATAGTCTTTGTTTTCCTCTTCAGTTATACTTAAGATTTTTCCCAATAACTTCGGAATAGCTCTTCAATTCATCCTTCTTCTGTTTCGATGTTTCCATCTTCTATATGTAGTTCGATCTTCTGCTTCCCAGTCGATCCTTTGAGACTTCTGATCTTTTTCCAAAATTCTTTGGAGTTGCTTCGTGGTCGAAGTGATCGATCGCATCATCCCGTCTCCTCCATTTTTGTTCGAGGATCAACGGGTTGAGTGTGATTCGATTTCTTTACTTCGTTGCATTGAGTGAACTAATGCATTCCTGATGTTGTTCTCATACAATAATTTCAGTTCACCGTATAAATCCTTTATGTATTCGGTCCATCCTTAAGTAGAGATTGTCATATACACGGATTTAGGGATACAAGCCCTATCTGCGTTGATGAGATGGTTAGTCAAGTCGTCAAGTGCCTCGTGAATCTCCTCGAAAATTGCATCCCTTTGTGAAGCCCGCAGGGAGCGAAAACTTTGGTCCGTCCGTGCACCCTAAACTGATATACGCCGCTTTCTCCATTACATAGTGACAGAGAGTTGTTTCTAAGTTTTCACTTAGACCCAGTCGTAAGATATTGTACTGCATTCCCCGTTACCACACCTTATCGTAGGCCTCGAGAAGGCGCGAGTACCATGTCCAGTTTATTCTTCTGTAGTTCTTTCTTACTTAAGCTAAAACTTGTATAGGGTTCCTGTTGATAGTGAGTAGGATCCCTATATGGTCACTACATGGTACCTGGACTGGTTCCATGTTGTAATTGAATGGCAGCTGACGATTCGCCAGACATATATCTGGTTTTGTGGCACTTCTTGCTCTGACAAATGTGTGGAAGTCGGCGCCTATTTGCTGGGAAATATTTCTGTGCAGAAATAGGTCCAGGCTAATTCCTATAGCGTTAAAGGTCCTGCAACTGGATTATGGCATATGGTGTTAAGATCCCCCATTAATATAGTGGGGGCTCTTCTGCCAAATAAGTCAGTGAGAGTGTGAATTGGTAGCACGTATGTCCTTGGCCGTTGATATCCGGTAGCAATGACCAACTTTCCTATGTCGAGTTCGACCTCAATTGCGAGGTAGGATTCTTCTAGATTTCTTATTTGCTTGTATTTAATCCCTTTCTTTATTGCAATACCGGTACCGTCAAACCGCTCCTCCGAATAATTCGTGATCAACACATCGTAGTTTCAGATTTTCATTTCTGCACTACCCGTGTCGATCCCGTTTTCTAAAATTAAGATGATGTTTGCATCAATTTCTCTGAATACATTACCGTAAAGCGTCCTTTTTGTCGTCCAGCCGTTGGTATTAATTTCAATTATCTTAAGTGCGTTCCGTTACATGGTGAATTGTTTTTACCTATGCTTCTTCTTTTTCTTCTTGGGGGCTGGTGGAGCGGTTTTACTGTGCCCAGGGATTTCCTTTTTCGGGGGGGGGGGGACTTTGGGTTTTAGACCTGCTCTTTGTAGCTCGTATACGGGTGCAGGGGCCATCGTCGTTGTTTGAAGAGGAGGATCCCTCCTCATTTTGAGCACTTTTTTCTTCTTCTTCATCGTCCTCTTCGGATTCCTTCGATGATCTCCTCCAGTCCAGATTTAACAGTGTTGTTCTTTATGACTGAATCCTTGAATACCTTGAAGCATTCATAGTCTGCCTGCATGATCACTGAAGGGAGATTATTTGTTTTTTAGACTACATTGAGGCCCTGGTTGTAACAGCCAGGCTTCACTGCATTAAGGACATTTGCGTGAGTAATGCAGATCAGAATCTTGGCACTCAGGTCTCCTGTGATGTTCATCAGTACTGGTGTAGTATTTACTTCCCCATTCTTCTTAGCGGCGCTTGCGTCGGTCATCTCCTTAGCTTTCTTCTCTTCTTCTTCCTACCTTTTGATTATATTTCGTCGCTTTGGGCAGTTCAGGGCCAAGGTCCTGTCTTCCCCTTTACAGTTGAGACATTTCTTCTTAGTGCTCTCGCACTTATCGAACCGATGTCCTTCTGTGGTGCATTCACCTCACCACAGTTTGTTCTTGTCCTCGCAGGTCGTGGTTGTGTGATCTTCAAGTTTATAGCATACAAAGCACATATGTATGCCATCAAACCTCTCCTGCTGTATGTTCTCTCCTGAGATTCTCATATTAAAAACCAAGATCCCGCCTGTCGTCGCTTTCCTGGCCATGTCGGTGGTGGAGAACGTTATTTTGAACACGTGGGTGTGTTCGCGGAATTTGATTATAGCTCGGACTTTCACCCACGGGTTGCTCCTTATAATCTCCTCTTTCAGATCTTTGGTCTGGTTTTCACTGACAAAACTTCACTTTGCAGCAAATGAAACTGCGGTTCGCTGCCACTTGTGAGGGGGGGGGGGGAGGCTTTGCTTTGAGTCCGATGCGTTTCAGTGTGGTCTCTTTCTTCAGACAGGAGCCTGTCCACATCTTTGGTCTCTGCACAGATGGCAATAAAACCTAATATAACTTCAATCAGTTTCACCAGTGCCACCTGGTGTTCAAGGTAGAGGGTTTCACACAGATTCCTCTTTTCCGGGCCTTTTCTCCTTGTATGGTCTTCTTTGTTCCCTACTATGTCCTCTGTAACAAATTTATAATTATTTTTGTATTTTGTGAGTGAAACAGGATGTGAGGAGGTGTTAAAGGCGGTAGTGGTTAGTGAAAAAGTTAAAAAAATGTCAGTGAGAGAGCTCCCGTCCTTTTTTCAGTTGGTCCGCCGCTCGGTTGCTGCCAGGATGATGAATGATAGATGGATGGGATAGATCTCGAATAGGAACCTCAAGATGGACGAATTATAGTGGACTTGATGCAGTAGCGGACGAATCAACGGCCGCTAAAGTTTTACCACCCCCTCTCGGGTACTTGCGCCATAACTGCATCCAACTACATAGAGAAGGGTGTTACTTTCTTGTATGATGTTGGCCGGGTTCCCCGGGCGATGAGGATCTCTCCCACGTCCGGGACTCGCAGTTATGCTCCAGTTACAAGATAATTTCTGACTTATGCTTTCGCTGTGGGCTAGTCCTCGAACCAGTTTTCACATAAACCCTTAATAATGTTAGTCCAAGTGGCCGGCATAGCTAAGACGAAATCAATCAACGGCAGACATCTGAGCAGGTTTCCACGCACATCAATTGACTGGAGCGGTGAGGTGCTTAAGCCCTCATTGAATTATGAATCTTCGGTGAAATATACTATTATCTCTTTTTGAAGGGTGAAGCGAAATTCACCAAAAGACTTCCACAATAGGCTCTTTTCTATGTGGGTGGTGCACAAAGTCCGTTACTAAGCAAGTAAAAATGCTTTATACGTAGGTAGTCTGCAGTGCTTATGAATTGAATATTCGGCTGTCATGAAATTGATTTTTGTTCTTTGGTTCTTTTATAGGTCAAAGTCGGAGTACCTTTTTCCTTTAGCAGAAAAAGTGATGTACTTGCTCGGAACTGGTGCGTTGGGTGTTAAGTTTGGGGACCATCTCTTTAATGAGAAGAGCCTCCAGAATATTTAAGCAATTCACGCGGAGGTGAAGAAAACCACACTTGGGCTAAGGTTTCTGAGGTAATAAAATTCAAAGACTATAATCATATATTCAAGATTATCTTTTGTGACACGGCAATGACAAACAAGAGTGCGGAGGAAGGTATGCTCTTCTTTAACGTCCGAGACTGCCCTGAGCAGATCGAACGTGAGGAGTTTATCGACCTCTAGATGTGCTTCAAGTGCTATAAGTACGATGAACACATCACAGCCGCCTACCCCAGGGGTAACGCTCTTTTATGTTCCATATGTTCTTCAGATACACATTCATGGAGGGATTTCAAAAGCACCTCCTTGAAGTGTCTGAACTGTACAGGAGCACATAAGACCCTATCTATGGCTTGCCCAGTTAAAAAAGATATGATTAGGAAGAATAAAAAATAGACTGAAGAAGTTAACGCACACAGCACCTATGCCAAGGTTGCAAAAGCCACGATTGCGAAGTCTAGGAAAAGCAAGACATACCTACACGTCGACAACAAAAACTAGACGAAAATTATGTTTTGCATCTATTATGCTCATATCACGAATCTTTCCTCCTCGGGGACCTTTTGCGAAAGAGCTAAATAGAATGCTGACGCATAATGACAAGCAGATATGGTTTTCACAGAACTCACAGTCCGAGGAGGTTTTAAAAACTAGTCTCAATCCCCAGTTCGAGACTAGTTTCCAGAAACTCCCAGCCACCGGCAGCACAACAACTCCTACCAGAGACCCCAAGATTCAGTCGCAGGCAGCGCGAGATGCAAACTGACGCACTGAAAAACCAAACAACACACAAAATACACAAACAAAGCAAAGAAACACACAAGCACTACAAGAAATGGAAGTTTCGGTAATTGAGACTGCGAGACCCGAGGGAGGAGCGCGTTCACCCCGCTCTGGGAAAAGCTCGCAGCCTCAAAGACGTCCGATTTCCTCCTCTTCTTGTAAAAGGGAATCTAGGCACGTATACCACTCCACAAAAAAAACAAACTTGAATGTCTATGCCGCCGAAAGGTCCCCTTTCCCAAAGAAGATGACTTCCTTTGATGTTACTGAAAGAGTAATATCCGGAAACTACAAATGAGTATTTTCTTTGGACGACTGCACGGAAAAAGAAGTCGAGGCGGCTTTACTCGAAGGCTCAATTAAAATGGTTCCCGAAACCTTCACTACCCTCACAGACGGCGAATACAGAAAATCCGCAATGATAAAACGATTATGCCACCAAACACTCCACAAAGGGCCAAGTTCATTAGGGAATAAACCATAACAACAACACATACACAGGAACCTTACGTAAATAAGACAATGGACCAATTAAGAATACTATATTTTAATTCAAACGGTTGAACCGAGAAAAGACTACTTCACGGTAACATAATACGACAAATTGACCCAGACCTTGTATTTATCTCAGAACACGGGGTAAATAAAGATAGAAACCCAATAAGAAATTTTCCATACGACGTCATAACCAGAAATCACAGTGGAGAACGCTTTGACGGTTGTGCAATTGCTGTGAAAAAAGTTATTGATTACAGAGAAATAAGTGGGCTCGATGAATCTTACTTAGCTTTGGAGGTACGTAGGGCAGTGGGGCGCTTGGTCCTGGCAACAGGGTACCAGCCCCCAAAGAGAGGGTATTTACCCCTCCATAACTTCCTGCAGCTTTGTGGCCACGGCAGAACCATTTTTTTTGCCGGCAACCTCAATGCGAGGATTGCTGCCTCAAATTATACGTCGACCAACCCAGCAAGCAGGAATATCCAGACACTTATTGACAGACAAATTATGACAAGAATTGGGCCAAACTTCCCCACATATATCACAGATGTTAATAAAAATCACACGAGACAACACGGAAATTAGTGAGACTGATAAAATCGAGGAAGAATTCAGACTCCTTTGGCCATCTTTTTTTAAGATATCCCCGGAGGAGAATGACAACTTTTATTTAGACTTCGAAGACGGACCATTGACGAACTAAACCACCAGATCCACAGAACCTATCGTCATCATTACGTGATGCAAGAAAGGAATATGGAGGGATACGGCGGTAAAATTACTGCCGAGGAACTCTCAAAAACTTTAAAATCCTTTCGTTAAAGGGCACCAGAGTGTACAGGACTGACAAGGGAGAATTTTATTTGAGCCCCGCCTCCCATCCTTTGGGGCTCATGAATATCATGAATGCGGGCCTGAAAGTGTGTTACTTCCCTGCAAGGTAGCAAAAATGATATTTATTCCCAAACCTGGTGAGCCACCGGATAGTTCAGCTAACTTCATGCCATATCTCTCTTAGAATTTTCAGGGAAAGTTTTCAAGAAGATATTGGCAAACAGGGTGAATACATTCCTCGAAGAAAATAATTTGCACAACCACCAACAGCATAACTTCCTGTGGAAGAGAGGAACGCACACGGCGCTCGCCGTGATCACCGAGAAGTTAGCAAAAAATTAAAGCAGAGAACGTCCTCTCCAAACTTTGTCAAAAAAGTCTTTGACAAAGTATGGAGAAGAGGTCTACAATACAAGATCTTACACATAGGCCTCGACCCCATACTTGAAAGGATACTTTGCGATTACGTGATGGAGAGAAGAGGGTATGCGCACGTAAAAGTCTTTAATGGCCCTTAGTTCGAACTCGAGGCGGGGGTGCCACAAGGCGGGTGTATAAGTCCCATGCTCTATAATATATATATACAATCGACCTTCTCCAACCTCTGACAGGAGGCTCGTTATACGTCCATTTTGCGGACGACGGATCAATGATCTGTAGGACACCTTATCGGAATGTGAATTATATGACACAGAGTACGGCGGTAGAAATCGTAAACATCAACTCTTTCGATAGGAGATGGGAGATATCTACCAATTTCCAAAAGTTCCAGATAATCCCACTATTTTGACGAACTCTTGCAGACATCCGTGTGGGGGGGTGTACGCTTCCCATACCACACGGAGGGCACGGTTCTGGGACTCCGGATTACGACTGGTGGGTATGGGAGTCATGTGAACAGGATCTCGTCAAATCCACGGGGGGTCTTCGGTGAAATTTCCGATTCATGGACCTAAGAACCCCCAACAAATTTAAAATCTATAATGTGTACATCCAATCTAAACTCCTGTACCACTCGGTCCCCATAAACGCGAGTCCCAAGACCCAGATCCTTAAATTGCAGAGGGTTCAGAATAAAGCTGTCTTACTCATAACGGGAACCCGAATCAGAGAGAGGATAAGGCAGAGTGAGCTCCATGGTAAACTGGGGTTGACCCCTATAAACGTGGAGTTTCACAATAAAGCAAAACAGATCTGGGACGCCATACACTGGCACATCCCTCCAGAGTTTGTGCTCGAACACATGGACTTTAAAGACGCAAGACACAGAAGATCATTTACAAGTTGCAGACTGCTCACCAACAACGACATAAACCCAACGTTCACGTAAAATTCCGTTCACAAATCAAACACAAACAAAGCCAAGCACTTCAAAATCCAATTTGCTTTTTTTGATATATTTCTCTTGAATTAGTAAGACTCTAATTCCCCCAAACTTAAACAACAATAACAACAACAAAAATAAGAATAAACGCAAAATCAGGACCTTAAAACCCAGATAAAAAACTCTTCACTAGCAGTAGGGGCCAAAACCCCTCTGGTATAAAGACTTGAATAACTTTCGTGTGCGAATATATATATATATATATATATATATATATATATATATATATATATATATATATATATACTCATTAAAAATAACTCAAAGCAATCCAGAGCTACCCTTTCAGCAGGGATCTGTCTTTCATTCTATTTTCATTTCACTTTTCTATTATTCTGATTATTTTCTCCTACTAAACACTTCTACTACTATACGAGTATTCTTCACTTATAAATGTACAATGTCTTTAAGCAATGAGCTACCTCAACGGTAAAGGAGGCAAAACCAAGGGAACACAAAATCAACGCAGCCTCGACAATAACGAAGACTTTCGTCTGAAGATGCATTAAAAAAGGCGAAAGCTCACGGACAAAACTTAAATTAGTTGTAAAAATAAAATGGATCCTCCTCAAATGATCTTTAATATCCAACCAGATACAAAAAACTGCTTTCGCCAGTTGGAACGTTCCAAATTAAAATTGATAAAATCAAAATACAACCTGGTCTTTAACAAAACATGTATATATGAGAAGCTGCTCCCACATATATATATATATATATATATATATATATATATATATATATATATATATATATATATATATATATATATATATATATATATATATATATATATATATATATAATATATAATATATAAATATAAGCATACCATATATGTATGTTGATTAAGATTAATTGCGGTAAGTGGCTAGACGGAGTCAAGAATCGGATCGACTTAGTAGCCGTTCGGACCCCATATTTAACCCTAATTTCCCACTGACAAATAAACCTCATTCAAAATAGGGTAGATGCGTTGTAAAACACTTACTTTATTATTTCTTTGTCTATTTATTTGTGCGTATATGTGTGTGGAGCTTAAATATTGGCTTTGGAATGGCTAGTAACATTTTTAATTGGCACGCCAAAATGCCCACTTTTTCAATATTTAAATAATTTTGTGTTACTGATGTTATCTTAAGAGACTCGTTTGTTTTTAGGTTCTTTACCTCCTTCCACCCTGTAGATAGACGATCTTTTGCCTCCCAAGCCTTTCCTCTAAGCATCTTTCCCATGAAAATGAATTATGGAAGGTTTTACCACACCTCTCCGATAAAAAATACCTTATACACGTCGAAATCTCCAATTATAGCATCGAAACAGGTATACAACTCGTTCAGCATGTCAACGATCTGTAAAAATAAGGTTAGGTCAGAGAGGTAGCAATTTTATGTAGCACTTTTTGGTATATTTGTAAACTTGAAATTAATAATTCGTGGTTATCAGCTCTCTATTTCCTTCGTTTCTGGTTCTCGGAAATTTGAGATCTGTGTAATGCGTAACGATAATGTAAGATAAATATAAATAATTGCTAAGGAACATCATGTTTGATAAGTAAATATTACTTTTACGCAATTCTTTACCATATACCAGTTATATTATGTTGTTTTTTATTCTCTTCATTGTTTTTAAACACTTTATCCCTAAATATATAGATTTCATCTCTTTTCATTGTGGGTTCCCACCTGTAATTTTTAAAGAGAGACGTTAATTTAGTCGAATCTACGAGGAAAAATGTTCCTGGTTTCAAATTGGAGTTTGTAATGGAGCAAAACTCCAAAGATTAAAAGTCAGCCCTAGAGCTGATTGTCTTTTTGATTGGACTCCACTAAAAGTTATTTAACTGCATTTTCACAACATAGCAATATCTTTAGTCATACGGAAAGTGTGATTTCACCGTTTTTTCGTCGCGTGCGACTCTATATCTCACTATGTCGTTCGGTTACCGTTTTGCTTCGTTTTTTAGTAATAACACTGTAACTATTTGGCCGATTCTAACGAAATTTGAGACCCTTATGTTGTTTTACGTTCTCTTTCGAATGATATAATTGTCAAAGTTATCCAAATGTTAGTACGGGAATTATTGAAAGTTTTGAAGGTCATAAGGTCATAAATCCGAATAGGTGAGAGCAGGCGCTCTTGGTCAGCAGACCTTGTTTATGGGAGGGGGGGTGCTTTCATCTGCGCTCTGCCATTGTTCTAAACTCTTTATTCCTCACTGGTTAATTATTCTTGCCATTATTACTTTTTTTTAATATCTTTCATTTCCCCATTGCAAATGCCATGGAACTTATAATTTAGAGCTTTGTCTGTTGTAACAAGAACTTGAAATGTTAGAGAGAATTCGATCCCATGCCGTTAAGTGCTTTGCGCTTATTGTGTTATGGCTCTTAATGATCACTGTAGCAGCACCATTCATTTAAAAAAAATAAATCAAAACAATTATGAAATATTTCTGTAAAAATAAATATCAATCTGCTCTACAAATAATATCGTGTATTCTAAAACATCTGATATGTACAATTAAAACCCTATTTAGAAATCTAGTTGTAAAAATATACTGTGAAGTTAATGTCGTAATGGGTCACCACTCAGTCATAAATTTTTCAAATTGCTATATGGAAAACATTGAAGTAATAGTAATATATGAATTTTAGAATCCACCAAAGTTCTACATGGCATTGCTGATGATATTTTTCGAATCACCAACGATGAAAATCAACAACTTAATCTCATGGATGTTATGAATTTAGGGCAAACAAAAGCATCCCTTCCCCCAGTCGACATAAACATAATGAAGAAAGAAAATCTACGTCCATTGTTCATAGGAGAGAAAATAACTCGGGCAGAGCATGAACAAGAAAAGAGAATCACCGAAAGATACCAGAAATCTATAACAAGCTATTACCTCTAGAACATCGAATAAGTAATTGCCCAGCATTACTACAATCCACGAGTAGCTTACAAAATCGAAACAAATCGCAACCAACAACAGTTATTTCTATTTCTATAGTACAAAAATGTATCTTTCCAAGAAATCTCTAACGATGGAAAGAAGTTTCGGGGAAAGTTTCTTTCTAGCAGCCTTTGGGTGATTATGACGTCAATTATCACAATATCATTGTTCTTTGAAAGCTAAAGAGATAAAATAAATAGGGTTCTTCAAGATCTAGTTTATAACACTAGACAACAAAGATTTTACTACTGGGCAAAGGCAGGAGTTTTAAACAGATTCGAGTAAGCTCATTCCGAATCTGAACTCAGAGTTGTTCAAGCACGTCACGATTTTGAGTTATGCGCACGCTCATGATTATAAACTATATATTATGTGCATTTTTAACTATATTATATTATAAAGTAAACTATATTATTTATCATTTATTTATAAAGTATATATTTTCGGCCTCCAGGAATAAAACAAATACAATCAAATAAATTATTTATTTTAGCAACATATGGCGCTGTATTATGTGAAAGCCAGTTTATTCTTGGTAACTCAGTCGTTGATTACTGGTTTACCCTTGTTCATTGTGTTAGAGCATGAGTAGGAGAGTGTAAATCACTCACACAACTTGTGTTATGTCTGTGTGAAATTTGCTCCACGTCACCAGCGAAAGAGCAATGGCACCAAATTAAAAACAACCTATAAATATTATTTTGGTTGTGAAGTTGTGGAGCAAGACAAGAGGTAGACACTTCATATATGCTGCACCGTGTGTTACTCAGGGCTTACACAGTAGGCAGTAACAAATTTCAGCAAATCAACATGCACATTTCAGGTTTTATACACTTGAGTACACATATTTTAAAGGTGGAAAAAGGTTTTTTGGAGAAATATTTGGAACACCCCCTTTTTTGAGATCAAAACTTCAATTTTTAAGAAATTTCGAGCCAGAAAGATATACACCATCAGAGTTGTTGGTTGGTTGTTATAATTGCTTCTAAATACATTAGAGTTGACTATTACCTGAAGGATAATGACAAACAAATGAGGAGTTCAACTTTTATTATCTAACTGATACATTCTATTTGTCAACTGATACATTAAAATCATGCTTTGTCTCAAACGATGGCATGAAGTCACGGGATCTTAGTACCGCCAGAATATAACCATATCTTGCTTCTTTTCCATAAACTTAGCCAGAGGTTTCCCTTACCATTCGCACACACAGCTCCTCACCTTCAGAATGGTATGGAATGTCAAATAGAGAGTCGCTCGTCGACAATATTTTGCAGGTCTGCATTAGATAGATGCATCGTAATTGGTGACTAAAACCTGCACTCTTCTTCAGAGTAAAGTAGATCTGTTAGGTTTTTAGCAGTCTTATCTATGTTAACTGACTTGAAATCACGTATCTCTTCCGCATACACAGTAACTTTTCGTATCTTCTCGATTCTGTCAAAAGCTAATTTCATGTTCTTCTGATCAACTTTCTCAGGATGGGTTGAAGTATTTGAAGAAGATTGATCTGTTGCAGATGTTTAGATCCCTCCGTGCATTTTGGAGAGAATTTGATGGGAAACCACATGGGTACATAATGGCACACGAAAAACTCTGTGAGGACATACAAGTCATTATTCTGTTTTTCTGTTGCCACATAAAGTCGACATATTCTGCTGGCAGTGGTGAGACATCTTACATGAGATATTGGCCTTGGTTTCATATGTAGGAGATCATCATCAATTACACCACTTCTAATAGCACTGATAAGCTTGGTCCCGACTAAGCTCGTTCATATTGACATCTGGAAGAGGAGCTTCTTTGGCAATACAGTGAAAGCCATTTGGTGATACTGGTAGAGTTTCACAGGTGGTTAAGGATTTAGTAAGTGGTCCTTTCCATTGAGTTCCATTTTCTGTTAGGCCAATATATTTCCTTAACAGGTGTCTCAAAGGAAGCTCATTTAAATGCAAGCTGCAGATTACTCACTGTAAAAGACGATGTAATTGACATTCCAGCCCTCTTATGACTCTATTCTTGTAGCCAGTATTAGTTGCCGTGCTGTCATTTCCCACTGCCTTTATCCCTTCTTTAGTATCATTTTCAACAAGCCATTTCATCAGTCCGTCTGCAGTACCTGCACCTGTTCCTCGTTCAATAGTTAGATGATATAAATAGGCAGTATCATTTTCTCCTACATAGACATAATGATACAAAAGGTTTCTTGAAATCTTTCTTTTTAGAGAAATGGATGGTTGCCTCGCCCTATATATAACGCTCTTGAAGAGGGTTGAGGAACTCCAAGACACTTCCCTCGTGGATTAGTGAATTATTATTATTACCATTACCTACCTGCATTGACTGGAACGTTATTGTTCATTTCTAAAAAAAAAAAAAATAGAAAGGGAGAAGATCCGTGGAGAAATTAACATTCCCCTGAGTGGATTCGAGAGGGCATGCTGCTGGTTCCACATTCCCCCCCTTCCCCCTCATACAGAGTTGAATATTCCTTCTAGTTTATTCAAACACTTAAGTTAATGTAATTAATCACGAAATATAGTTTACAAGGCCAAGCTGGTATATTAATCCGACAACTATCACAAAGGCGCATAATCGAATCAATATTAATTAAATAAGTACGAAATTATTACATTGTTTGGTGAATATTGAGATAAAGAAATATCAACAAAAACTCATTAGGCCTCAAACTCGAATCTAAAATTGTTAAAGATTTACCTGTTCCTCTATCTCCACTTTCCTTCATTTATTACAGTATTATGGTTTATCATTCCTTGTATACCTGTTTTATCTTTCCCTAAATTCAACGCAATTGTGAAGTTCTCCTGCATATATATATATATATATATATATATATATATATATATATATATATACGAGGAGCGGTCAATAAGTTTTACGAATCGGTAGGGGGCAAAACAGAGAAAGGGGGATGGCTGTTTGTGGGGGTGTTAGGACAAGTTATGACAAGTCAGGACCTGCAGCCACACGCTCCCGCCTTGTCTATTTAAGAAGCAGTAACTGATCGCAGATCGTCGGTCACAAATTTTTCAACAATGGAGAAGGTTGAGCACCGCGCAGAGATCGAATTTTTGACCAAGAAAGGCAAGAATGCAAAAGAGATCCATGAATGCATGGTTGCAGTGTACACCGACACCGCCCTTTCCTATACAACTATTGCTCGCTGGAATAGGGAGTTCCGCCATGGTCGTGAGTCCCTTGAAGATGATTCCTGTCCAGGACGCCCCTCAGACGTGACCAACGAGGACAATGTGGCCCGTATGGAGAGGATGATCCTTGAAAATCGACGAGTGGAGGTCGAAGAAATCTAGCGAGAACTTGGAATATCACATGGAAGTGTTATCAACATCATCCACGACAATTTGGCCATGACCAAGGTCTCTGCCCGTTGGGTGCCTAGAAACCTCACGCCCCATGATCGACTTTAACGTCGTCAAAGTCCACAAGGCCAGAGTTGCACAAGCTGCCCTGCGCGAGTGCGGATTCGATGAGCTCAACCATCCCCCATACAGTCCAGATCTGGCTCCTAGCGTAGCGACTACTTTTTATTTGGCCAGCTCAAGGTTGCACTGCGTGGACGCCGGTTTGGGGACAGAGATGTCCAGCTCGCCGTCCAGGAGTGGATTGAACAGCAGTCGGGAGATTTCTGGTTGTCGGGAATTCAAAGCCTCAGGGACAAGGGGCGCAAGTGCATTGAAGTCGAGGGTAGTTATATTGAAAAATAATAAAACACTTTTCCACATATCTCGTTTCCTTATATTCGAATTGCAAAACCTATTGACCGCCCCTCGTATATAATTATTAAATATTATATTTAAGAGAATTTGCAAGATTTTAGCGATACTATAAATTAGATTCATTAAAACTTCTAATTATATCTTAATAAGAAACCTTGCAAGGATAGAGTCATTAAAATAGCAGAACCTCCTCTTTATATAGTGATTTAACTATAACGTTCTAAGAGCGGCAATTCTCCTATCTAACTTAATCGAATATTTGATCATAAGATTAAAAATAATTAAGCCTCTCAAAGTTCATAAGATTTACTCTAATTGCTTTCTCTTTTTATGATATTTACTCGTTCCAATAGACATACTAACGGTTAGTCGATCTATCTAGGAAGATGATCTTAACAATTTTGTTGGGTAAACAACTAACTCTTTATACGTCATTCAAAATTCCTTCAATGGTTAGCAATTTTGGGGAACACCAGAGAGATAAAGCGAGCACAAGATTAGGGCCCATAGTTTTCTACACATTTAACAAAGAGTGGAGAATAAATGTTTATTTCTATTGTGGAAATGAAAATAATGTTTCTTCTAATGTAACTTGAATTTAGACAATAGTGTACTACTCTCATCCCCTCTTCAAAAATAAATTTGATGAAATAGCGTCGTCCTGGTTAAGGCTAACTAAGAAAGGCAAAGAAACCCTGGGTAAAAAATAGATAGTGAGCGTTGTTCGGGACTTTAGGATATTTTGACAAAATATTAAAAAAATACTATAGTAGATGGAGAGTAGTATGCTTCTTTTTTTTTACTGCACAGAGTATTTCTAAAAAATATGATATCATTGTAGGTGTAAGTATCTCAGAAACTAAATAGTCTAGGCCAGGGGTGGGCAACCTTTCTAAGTGTGTGTGCCAACATCAGCTAAGTCTTTGATATAAAATATTCCCACATGCCAATAGATTACAATGCCCAATCTCTTAATCGTTTGACTTGAGTACCACCTCAATAAAAAGATATAAAATTAAAAATATTCTTTTATTGACTCTTAATCCCTTATTAATGATGCAGAAATATCAGATTAAATATAGTTATTTTACCCTCTAAAACCACATATATTGGACATAAGTGAATCTTTACCATTTTTAGCCAAAAAAACAATTCCAAACTAGAAAAAAATATATTGAGCCTTTTATTTACTGATCGTCATTGAGAGCTTCTGCTGCTGCATCAGTGATTACATCATTTATAAAAGGTTGTACAACATTCGGGTGTTATATAAAAGAAGCTGGAGATGTGTACATTTTTTTTTAAGGTGAACATTTAGCTTTGGGTGCCGGTAAGAAGTCGTAGGCGTGCCACGTTTCGCACGCGTGCCAAGAGTTGCCCAGGTCTGGTCTAGGCTAATGAAATTAAACAGCTTTAGCAATATAATATCCAGTCCTCAAATTTTGAATGAGAAATTCAGACATGTGGATTTCATTGACAATTTTACAAATTTTCAATTTGCACTCCGCTTGAGCCACGACACACGTTAAGTCGGTACTCCAATGTTGCAGTAATTCTCTGCTTGAGTTCATCTGGATTTGCTGGAAGGGGAGACAAAGACCAGTCCCTTCACTTAGCCACAGAGAAAAAAATTATAAGATATCAGGTCAGTTGAACACGAAGGCCATTTCAATAGTATATTTCTTCATCACGAGAACGCCCGATCAATCTTCGTGTCAGATTCTCATTGGGATGAGCCGACCGAGTGAGCTTTCAGTGGAATGAAGCCTTGTCCATGGAATAATAAAGTATTCATGTTTATTTACAATGAGATCATCCATTAGCCAGTTTTGAAGCATTTGCAGATAAAAATCACCGGTCAGATTTCCGCCAAAGAAAAACGGGCGATAGAGAGGTTTTTTTAAACTGTGCAGAGAACATTCGCTTTTGGTGAGTCACTTTCGTGCCCAATTGTGGCATGAGGAATTTCTTTGATACCCAAATGAGGACATTATGCTTGTTAACTTTGCCTTTCGTCTGAAGTGTGGCCTCATCAATGAAAACAAGACGTTCATCGAACTCACCTTCTTCAAGTTTTTCTTGCATACCAACACATAATTGTTTGCGCTTTTGCTTGTTATCGGCCTTTAATGACAGGATGGGCTTCAGCTTGTAGCATTTCATTAGCAAGTCTTTTCTGAGGACACACTGAACTGTCGTTGGAGGAATCTTGGTTTCCAGGTTTGCTCTTCTAATGGGTTTCTTGGGGCTTTCAATATTTTTGAGAGCGAGATCGGCCATCTCTTCCCATGTTGGTGGTCGTTCAGATCGTTTGTCCATGCAAAAAACAACCCTCCTCCGTTGTTGATGCACATTCTTATTCAAATGTGTTCGAACATAATTTAATACACCAAACGCCTTTTTACAGTGAATGTTATATATATATATATAACTAAAAAGAAAATGAAAAAAGATTTAGGGTGATTATACACAGGATTTTAAAAGTTGAAGTTAATTGAATGAGAGTTAGTAAGGTTATTAGATAACGAAATGATATAAAAATATGGAAATACTTGGTATAAATTGAGTCACATCATCCAAGCAAAAAAACGAAGAAAGCTTAATCAGGGTCTCTGGCTCCTCTATGACAATGCCCCAGTTCATACTCCTGCCATTACAAAGGAAGTCATTATTGACTGTTTTTATAAGAACTCATTCATCCTTCCTCATGCTTTAATCCAGCTCACAGTGACTATTATCTATTTATAAACTTAAATCTGCCTTAAAAGGAAAGAAAAAAATGACGAAGAACATTTTAGGGCCAAAGATTAGATTATACGTTTTATATAGAAGGCTGAAAATGTTTTTTCTAGAGGTACTAGGGGATGTGAGAAGCTAGGCGATTATAGTGAAAAATAAAATGCGAAGATTTTCAATTTTCTTTCTTAAGCTTTTAGAACGCATCCATAATGGCCGTTTAGACCTACGTGACTGGAGCGTGAGCGGACATTGACTTGAGCGTTCCTGCCAGTGTGGAATCTTCTATTGAAATGCATGTACTAATATTTGATCAGAGAGTGAATGGAGCGTGACTTGATCGTGACTTTCTCTATAGTTTGAACACGGTCTTAAGGCAGAGCACTTTAGGATATTCTTTAGTAACTTACTATTCAAATAATTATTTCGGTTTAGTTGTTCGTTTTATTCTCATTTTCAGCTACTTATCCACCAACCTATTCTGGGCATTTTCAACATCTTGTTTTAATTAAATAATAAAGTGAAATGCTAAAAAAAATATTTATTTGTTTTCCTTCTTCTAGCAAAAGCATAATCCACTTGCAATTCCAATTATCTTTGAGGTGCCATATTCGATGTTTTCTTGAAATAGGGTAAAATTGTTCTAATTGGCCCGCCAGACTTGTACGGTGTAGTGATTAGGTAGAAAAAAATGAAAAATTCAAAGAAACACAATTTATTGGCATCAACAGGGAGCCATTGAAACTCATACATGGCAGGGCCTATTAAGAATAAGCTTAATTTGTGTAGAACCCCCTAAAATATTTGTAAGGTATTTTAAGTTTATTTTCTTTTAAATAAATATCAAATTTGGTCTTCATAAATTCAGTATTTATAGCGCTGACTACTTCTTGCTTTAGATTGTTCCAGACTTTTAGATTGAACGCCATGTTAGATGTCATGCACCAGACTATGGTGGTCTAAATAGGGCAATTTTGTAACTGATTATTATTGTAAAGATTTACTTATTTTGTTATCTTGTTTGATCTATAAATGCCTGGTGTGGATATCTTTCCATTTATTAAATAATGACGTGTTATTCCTATTTTATAATTATTTGGAATCAGTTTCTTAGGAATAATTTATTAAAATAACATTTCTAAAACATTTTGAGCTTTCTTATGGCCCAGTATTGGCATTTTCTGAGAGAGAGAGAGAGAGACAGACAGACAGACAGACAGAGACAGACAGACAGAGACAGACAGACAGACAGACAGAGTGTGTGTGTGTGTGTGTGTGTGTCGTTGTGGAATACTGCAATTAAAGCTTTTAGAATTATTATCACACTATTCAATTCTGTATAGTTAAAAAAATGATCATCAAGGTGTTTCCTAAGCATTATGGTTTTACCTTAGAAAACTGCTCTTATTTCACTAATGAAATTTCCCAAGTATCACAAGAGGCGTCTCTGTTGTTGAGGAAATGGTGAAAATTTGTGGATTTACTTTGTAGTTCATTATCCCTGAGATTTTATACTCTGTGATTAATAGCTTTCTAACCAGTCTTCTTGCCTGTATATATTTGTGCCTCTTCATGAAGGCATTTCTCATCTGCCGCTAAAAGTTTTGTTCGACATTTTTTTCAGATACTCAATACTTTCATTGCCAATGATCGAACCTAGAAATTTAACCTTATCGATAGACATTTTTTTCACATAGCGTGAACTTACGAGACGATAAAATCTTGGCATATGACAAATTCTACATCATAATCCAATGAATATTTTCAACGTGAAACTTTTATGGGTCGGAAGGTCGTTAAGAACGAAATGAATGTTTCTTATAGACAATATCCTGGCTTTATGTTGCTTGCGACTGCGAGGCTATTGACTAAGCCTCTTTTCGCGGATTTTGTAATCTGTACAATGGAGAAGTGTTGTCATTTTGCTCTCGTGTTATATAATTCATTAAACATATATCTAAAATGGAGGTTGCATGTACATTTGAGCGAGGCACTTGGGTGAATATCTTGGCAGAAAAGTATAGGAATATACTTTGCCGTCTCAACATTTACTCTAAGGAAGGCTGCAGCAGCTTCTTTCATTCCAAATTCTTATTCACTTCTTCTTCTGTTTGTGGTTTCTCGCGCTTTTTCCCTTACAGATTTTTCTTCCTGGGCTCATTTTCTCCGCTAGTCACGGCCAGACTTCTGTGTCAGCTGTATACACTTCATTTTATCCAATTTAGCTATATATATATATATATATATATATATATATATATATATATATATATATATATCTTTCTGTGTGTGTGTTGCTCCAGAAGGTATATTTATTTGGGCCTTAAGCCAGTTTCATAATCTTGGATGCGTGAAATGCGGTGCCTTCTTCCCTTGAAGGTAAAAATGCCTATCTTTAACACCAATGTCATATCTAATCCCTTTGCACGGGCGCATTTTGCATCTTGCCTTATTGTACTTTATGTTCTGTTTCTTTCTCTTTCTAGTCAATTAAACCAAAATGTTGCATGATTTCATCAATCACACCGACAGTCACGACAGCATGTAAATAGTGCGAAATGAAACCACCGACAAAAATTACGAATTATTTGCTGAAGTGGAATTTTCAGATAACTATGGCAAGGCAGAAACGGAAAACTTAACATTTCTCTCTCAGACATCCCCCCCCCCAAAAAAAAATCTTTTAAGGTCCTATCTAACGAGTGCTACTAAAGACACAAGTGGCCGTAATTAAAGTTTCAGTCTAGTATTAGACCACTGTAAAATTCAAACAAAAATAAAACCCAAACAAAGAAAAACAAACAAAAAATGCAGAAAGAAAATAATAAAACAAAAGCAAGAAAGAGAAGGAAGAGGCTTCGGGGAGGAGGCCCCAACTGAGGTCAGTAATAGGTTGGTTGATGAAAATCGGATAAGAATTTAAATGAATGGTGTATAGAATAAGGATAGAAGATACATAGCTATAAGATTGAGAGTGATGCATGAAAGTATTTATTTCCTTATTTAATAATTAATTAACATTCAATTTTATAATTTATATTATCTATTTCCTTTATTATGTTGTACTGTATCTTTTTTAAGATCCAGAATCTTGTTTGTCTTTGATTAATTAATCACAATAGAATTATTAACAGATTCAACAATTAAATCAAAAGCTTTCTATACCAATCACACTTATTTGTGGCTGCAATTAATGAAAATTATAATCTTTTAATTTAGAAGAAAATCATGATTATATATTTATAGAAAAACAAAATATAAGAAACCTTTAAATTTCCCTCGTATATAATCTTAATTTTTAGGAAATGTAACAAAGTTAACAGACCTAAGTCGCGTGCTCTCAATTATTCAGACTTATGACCTTATGACCATATGACCTTCGAAAGTTTCAACAAGTAGGGTAATCCGACCACTAGTTAGTTTTATTTTAATAATTCCCGAATTAACCTTGGGAGGATGTCGGCCGAATAGTTATGATGTTATTGCAAAGATAATTTCCCGGGCTAACTTTGGGTGGACTTTGGCAATTATATCATTCTTTAGAATCGGCCGAATAGTTATAATGTTATTAACAAAACAGAATAATTTCTTGACTAATCTTGGGAGGACTTTGACAATTATATATTTCGAAAGAGAATGTAAAAAAGCATAAGGGTTTCAAATATCGTTAGAATCGGCCAAATAGTTATGATGTTATTACCGGAACAAAATAATTCCAGGACTAACCTTGGGAGGACTTTGACAATTATATATTTTTAAAGAGAATGTAAAACAACATACGGGTTTCAAATTTCGTTAGAATCGGTCGAATAGTTAGGATGTTATTGCCCCAAAACGCATTGAAAAGTAAAATGGTTACCATCCAACCGACTACCTACAGACCGACATAGTAACTTATAGAGTCGCGTGCACGCGAGTAAAAATGCGCATATGTACATGTGTACGAGTGTCCATGTATATGTATAGAAATCTTTGATCACTGTCAGTGGTGGTAAATCTAATTTCCCTTAGGGAAGCACTCGAGAGATGAGAAGGATGGAAGGATGCAGTTGCAATGTTGGGCACCCATTCATTGAGTAATTGCATAAATACAACATATCCTATCACTTGATACTTTAGGCAAAGTATATTATGGTTGCACTTTCCAATTCACTTAAACAAATTGATTGCATTTGTATTGTGTTGGTTGCATCGTAGCTTTATTGAAATCTTGCTTCCTGTGCACCTACAATGTGTTCATAGCATCCCTTGTCTCCTTACATCCAGGTGTGTAGGCTATCGATGACCTCAACCGGGGTTTTAAAACTCATTCTTTTGAGTACTCTTGTTTTTTATCCTCCTGTATTATATTGAATGCGGCTTCACCTACACATTTAAAGTTGAGTACTTTTTCTCTTCGCTCCCAATTGATCTGGCGCAGCCAGCGACCAATGGCAACCCTATGATTGAGATACCTGGCAACCTCCGGCCATTTGTGGCCTATTTATTTTGGCACTCAGGAGATTCGGATCATCATTAACATTCACTCCACTCTCTCTGCCACCATCGCTCCAAGTGCCAGCTTTCATATCAAGCTCCCCAAAAGCTCTCCATCTACGCGGGGCTGCAACCCCACTGACTTGAGGCAACCAAGAAGATCAATTGAAGCGCGTTTACTTAACCAACCGCTTCAGATCCTTAATCATTTTTACTTTTTCCTCTTTGTTCTTTTTCTGACTTTTTTCAAATTATTTTTAATGGAAAATCGTGAAGATTAACTAAAATCACTTATTAAGATTTTGCTTTATTATAAAGAAAGAAATTATTTATTTATACTACACACTAAGATGCGAAAATCAACGAGGGAAAGTCCCCCATAAAATTCGTAGAAAATGGTAAAGATAGAGGAATTTTTATCCTCGAATTTAAAGGACAATAGCAACGAGGGCATAATACCCAGAACGTTTATGAAGTGAGATCGGTAAAGAAAGTGTGAAGTTAGAGAAGGTAAAAATCTGTGGAGGATTGGTAGCCTCAGATGATCCTCCACACGTGCCCATAGATGGCAGCCTCAGCAAGGTTGGCCATGCCACGCGTGGGATCGCATTGAAGGCGAGGATTCACCTGCTCGCCTTAAGGTAACCAGGGCAAAGAATCCACCCCTTAACTGATGGTTTCCCATCCTACATCTGACGTTCTGTCGGGGGGAGGGAGGGGCCACGTATCTGATAAAAAGGGTTTCGGTTCACTGTCCATATTTCTTGGGTTAAGAAGCACCTTGTCCTAATTAATTAATAATAATGATAATAATAAAGATGATAATATATGAAAATTATAATAATCATAATAATATATAAGAATATATGAGGATAATAATATATAATATAAATACTACTAGCACTAATGATATTATTATTATAATTTATAATAATTAATAATAAGAATAATACTAATGTTTTAGAGGTTAACAATAAAGTTACTAACAATTCAGCAACTTTTGCACCTTCTACAATACGAGAGTAACGTCTTACGTTTATTTTGGTATCAGTTAATTATTTATTATTATTATTCCAGGGATGGGCACGTTCTTAGTTCTTACCTCGAGTGGAGATGACTGTGCTGACAGAGAAGTAAATCCTACCACATCACTGAAATAGATGGTGACGTTGCTGAAGGATTCAGGAGCCACTCTTTCGCCTTTCTTGAGGTCCTCTGCCACCGGCCTGGATAAGGTTAATAACCATTAGTCTCTAGAAAGTCTCCGAAACTAGATTGTTTATTTTCAGTCTTTGTGCTTCTTGCGACAGAGGGGAAATTAAGTCTTTTAAATGTTTACTTTGGACTTTAGCATTTCGGATAGGTCCTGTGTTCTTATAAATAATCCGGAAATTCCTTTCTACCATTCTTTCTATTCATTACTCTTAAATTTTGGCCATTCTGTTCTTTTTGAAGTGAAATTCATCTATTTTCCGAATAAATTCTATTCATTTGTGTGTAATCGTATTATGCGAATATTGATCCAGAACCATATTCTTTTTACCTTAAGCTTTCACTTTAGTTCAAACAACAAATTTAACTTTTGCTGATCCATTGACATACATTATTAAGACATTTCTTAGAATGATTGTTTTACTTCTCTTAGAAATTAAAAATGATTTTGATCAAATAGAACAAGACTTTAGGAGATATAAAACTGTTAAAATTAACTTACTTCTATTTATCCCTCGCAGGATCGTTTCAAAGAGCAAGGATTGCATCCATAGGCAACCTATCATTCATCTAAAAAACCCAGTCTACTTTCTCCCTTCGCAGTGAATCCTTCAACTATGTTTTTTAAAATTTTACGAGCCTATCCGGCGACTGCCTACTAAGGCAAAAGTCTCCGTAATTCCCGTTTTCACCTTCAGCTATGGAATTGAATACACTACATGCTACTCTCAGTTACTCAACACTTACTAAGAACTCACAGGATATGAAATATTCATTTCTACTTGTCCTTACCCATTTTTTTTAGGGGCGGAATTTCTCTTAAAGGAACATTCGGTAAGTGCTAGTTATAATTTTTAATAATTTGCCTTTGTTAGCACTAAGTGGATTAAATAGACTTCAATACCCGGATCACCAGAGTCGTTAGAGTCATCGAAGACTTAACAGGTATCCACCCAGTCGCAACTTCTTACTTTGGTAACATCCGTAACAGAAGTGCTTCAGTTTTCTTCTTCTCTTCCATCAACTGATGAGTTCTCTGTTGTATTTTGGCTTCTAGGTTGTAGGCGTGCTTTTCCAACATAGCAAGCATGTTGTCAACAATATTCAGCTTTCTGAAAATGTTATTATATATTGAATACACAGAGTTGACATCAATTCTTCAATATAAAATAAGACAAGATAAGACAGGAAGTTCAGAAATGCACGGCTATTCATAAAACTAAACTTACACAAACATATTTCTACTTTAATTGAATCTACATTCACTTATATTATTTAATCGACAATGCGGTCCTTGTATCCTGAGTTCGAAGTTCAAACTCGAAAAATATTTTTGAAACAGTTTCTTGGATATGGGGTTTCGTATACTCAATTTCCTCATTTATTATCTCGACAAAGTGGCTTTAAGGTGTGCTTAAATGAGATAATATTTTGATCCTTTATAAATCAGCAGTTTCGAAGCGAGAGGTCACTTTAAGTGTGAGCCCAAGCTTGAATTTATACGAGAAAAAATATGTTGACGCTTTGAACCAAGATTATGTAGATTCTTGGCTCTCTAAAGCAGTTGTTTTTGATTGGATAAAGCGTTTAAAGAAATTATGAAAGAACTTAAAGACAACCTATATGAAGAAAGACTTTCCATTTCAAGAAACGAACGAACACTAGCTCTGGTGTAGAATCTGGTGGAACAAAACCTGTTGTTTACAATCGCTGCAAGTGCCAATGAAGTCGGAATCTTCCATGGCTCAACATTTTTAAACGTTATAAAAAATTTAGTCTGACCTCGCAGGGTTGCAAAAACATTGGCCGAGGAAAAGTGGGGTAAAAAAGTTGGCCTTTCCTCGCGTTTTATTAAAGATTGAGGATCATAAGGCTGATTTTTTTCCACCAAATCATCGCCGGAGATGAAATGTGGTATCATCAATGCGATCCAGGAAGCAAAGTTCAATCAAAACGATCGTTACCGAGACGATTAGCTGTACTAGTTAAGTTTAAAGCAGATAGGTTTTCTCATAAGGTTATAGCGACAGTTTTCTGGGAGTCAGATAAAGTAATAATAATAATAATAATAGAGGTTTTATATGACGCCCTCCAAGACCTTGAAGCCTTCGCAGGGCGCCCCGTACATCGACTAGGAATAAGCCTAAGAGAAGAGGGGGTTTCAGAGACCGCCTGAAAGGCAACCAGGCAAGGGAGAGGAGGCTATGGTAAAAGGTAGATCATTCTACAGCTTAGAGGCAACTACAGAGAAGGCACTATTTCCCAAGCAGCAGAAACCAGGGCGAGGGACCGAAAGCAAGAGGGCACTTCCCGAGCGAAGAGCTCTGTTGTCTGGATACTGCCATTGATGAAGATAGGTAAGGGTGTTGCGATGTTTAGGATTTTAAGTATGAGAAGGGAGACTTTAAAAATATTTTGAAATTTAATGGGTAGCCAGTAGAGTTGACGGAGCAGGGGTGTTGCACGAGACAACCTGCCACCCCCACGGACGAGTGGTTAGAGTTATATTGAAGAAAAGTAGAAAAGTAAAATTGGTATTTCGATTGAAAATTTGTTTATGAATTTTTTTGTCTCTCTTTGGAATCAACTTATTTGCCAATAGTATTCTACAACATTACTTGCAGGGTATGGAACGCAATGTTCCTTGAAGAAGCGATTTTTAGTCGCGGGCGAATCTATATCTCACTATGTCGGCGGTTGGTTGGTCCCCGTTTTCCTTTTTTTTTTTTGGGGGGGGGGTGTAATAACATTGTATCTATTCGGCACGATTCTAACTAAATTTGACACCCATATATTGTTTTACATTCTATTTCTAATGATATACTTATCAATGTCCTCCCAAGGTTAGACCGGAAATAATTTTGTTTTGCCAATAAAATCATAACTATATGGCCGAGTCTAAAAAAGTTTTAAATCCTTATGATGTTTTACAATCTCTTTCGAATGAGATAATTGTCATGGTCCTCCCAAGGTTAGCCCGAGAATTATTTTCTTCTGGCAATAACATCATAACTATTCGTCCTATTCTAACGAAATTTGAAACTCTTGTGTTGTTTTACATTCTCTCGCATAATATATTTGAAAAGCTTCTCGCAAGGTTAGCCCGGGAATTAATTGTTTTGACAATAACACAATAACTATTGGGACCATTTTTACGAAATTTGAAACCTTTAGGTTGTTTTATATTCTCTTTCAAATGATCTAATTGCCAAGGTACTCCCAAGCTTAGCCCTAGAATTATATTGTTTTGACAATGACATCATACTTATTTAGACAATCCTAACGAAATTTTAAATTCTTATATGGCATACATTCTGTTTCGAATGATATAATTGACAAGGTCCTCCCATTGTTTGCCCAGGAATTATTTTGTTTTGGGAATAAAATCATAACTATTCAGCCGATCTAACGAAATTTGAAACCCTTATGTTGTCTATATTCTCTTTCGAATGAACTAATTGCCAACGTCCTCCCAATGTTAGCCCTGGAATTATATTGTTTTGGCCATAACATCATAGCTCTTTGACCAATTCTAAAGAAACTTGAAACCCTTAGGTTGTTTTACGTCATCTTTCGAATGATATAATTGCCAAGGTCCTCCCAAGGTTAGCCCTAGAATTTTGGAGGGGGAGCAATAACATCATAACTATTCGTCCGATTGTAACGAAATTTGAAAGTCTATGTTGTTTTACATTCTCTTCCAAATGATATAATTGCCAAGTTTCTCCCAAGGTAAGACAGGGAATTATTTTGTTTTGGCAATACCATCATAAATATTACGCCGATTCCAACGAAATTTGAAACTCTTATGTTGTTTTACATTTTCTCGGATAATAAAATTGCCAAAGTCTTCCCAAGGTTAGCCGGGGAATAATTTGGCAACATTATAACTATTCGGCCGATTATAACGAAATTTAAAACCTTTAGGTTGTTTTATATTCTCTTTCAAATAATATAATTGCCAAGGTTCTCCCAAGGTTAGCCGTAGAATTATATTGTTTTGACAATAACATAAAAATTATTTAGCCGATTCTAACGAAATTTGAAACCCTTATTTTTTTTTCACATTCTCATTCGAATGATTTAATTGCCAAGGTTCCCCCAAAGTTAGCCCGGTTATTATTTTGTTTTGGCAATAACATGATAACTATTCGGTCAAGTCTAAGAAATTTGAAAACCTTATGTTGTTTTACATTCTCTTCCGAATGATACAATTTTCGACGTCCTCTCAATGTTAGCCTGGGAATTATTTTGTTTTGGCAATAACATCATAACTATTTAGCCGATTTTAACGAAATTTGAAAGTCTTATGTTTTGACGTTCTCTTTGGAATTATCTAATTGTCATGGTGCTCACAAGGTTAGCCTGGGAATTATTTTCTTTAGGCAATAACATCATAACTCTTCGTCTGATTCTGACGAAACTTGAAACTCTTATGTTGTTTTACATTCTCTCGGATAAATAATTGCCAAGCACCTCGCAAGATTAGCCCGGGAATTAATTGTTTTAGCAATAACATCATAACTATTTGGCCGATCCTACCGAAATTTCAAACCTTAATGTTTTGACGTTCTCTTTCGAATGGTATAATTGCCAACCCCCTACCAAGGTTTTCCTGGGAATTACTTCGTTTTGGCAATAACAGCATAACTATTCAGCCGATTCTAACGAAATTAGAAACCCATATGTGTATTTACATTATCTTTCGAGTGATATAATTGCCAAGGTCCTCCCCAGGCTAGTCGGGGTATTATTGAAAGTTTACAGGTTGTAAGGTCATAAATCAGAGTTTGTGAGAGCACGCGACTTTGGTCAGCAGACTTTGTTCAGTTGCGAAGAATCGCTACACCATTTGACCAAGCAATTATAAACTATTCGTGACATATCCACGAATTTTTTTATGCGCCCATCTGGAGACTGCCTTTAAGGGCATAAGTCACCGTAATTAAGATTTTTGCCTCATATTTGAGTATTTTAAAATTCGCAAAACAAAAAAAAGGCAGAAAAGAAACGAGAAAAAGAGCAATATAACAACAAGAA
The DNA here is from genome assembly GCA_963969495.1 of Ceratothoa steindachneri. Classification (NCBI taxonomy): domain Eukaryota; kingdom Metazoa; phylum Arthropoda; class Malacostraca; order Isopoda; family Cymothoidae; genus Ceratothoa; species Ceratothoa steindachneri. The sequence continues at coordinate 40,513,625 of OZ018330.1, read as the reverse complement.
TGGAAACGTTTCGGCACGAGAGAGCATCCTTTCCTGCCGCAGGAATATGCGACCTACCCCAAAGACAGTGGAATAAAATGGAGGAGGCCAACCTCTTTCAAAAAGTCAAAGAGTCCACAAGTCTGTGTGCATGAAACTGTTCCGTGTACAAGCGACAAGCGGTAGCGATCCCTCTACCGCTTGTCCTTACGCAACACTGGCAAGAATCTCATTGCTGCTCTTTTGAGTTCGTGTCCTTTGTATGCAATTTTGTTCCTGGTGATTTATGCTATTCCCTCTAAACAACATTATTTCTGGTTGTCGTGGTTACTCTCGTAGTTTACTCCCCTTAAAGACTCCTTGGTCTTTGTTCTCTTCTCCCAACTCTGTCATTCCCTAGGCATTTCTCTTCCTTAATATCTTTCCATTATATAAAAGGAGCCTCGTTTGTTGCATCAATTTTACTCATGTAAACTGCTCACTGCTGAAATCTTGCTCTTCAATTTTAGACAGACTCGAATCAATGAAATGAAATGATTTATCTAACTCATTTTTGTATGCACTTTTGGCTCTGGGGAGTCTCTGTCCGCATTTTATTCTTCCGTGGACCTTTTTTAGCTGCTGTTCTATCTCGATAAGATCCCCCATTGCTTAATTCTTGCGAATTGAGAAACTCAATAACAAATTTTTAGCGATTTTCAATTGCAAAGTTTCTCCAATATCAATCACAGCATTTTGGGAGGCTCCGGAGATTACTCATCTCTCAATCCCTAAAAATTATCACAGAATTGAAAGAACAATTTATTCCACACTCTTTTAGTGGTTGATTGATTCACTCTATTGCAAATATTAACATTGATTAGAATTCTTACTGAATTCCTTGACTGTGTAAGAACATTGGGTGGGGAGGGTGAAGGTTAATACATTTACAACGAGGTGTTCATATAAAGAGTTTAGATGCCCAGGAGCATTTTTCAGCATAAGCAAAATGTTAAATATAATTTTATTGTCTAATTAATGAATGCACTAACATGAATAAAACAAGAACACAACTTCAAACATGGCATTGAATTTGACTTCCAAAACAACGGTAAGAAAAGCCTTAATAATACATTGAAGTGTTATAAAATTTGATGGGCGCGAAACATGAAAGGCTTGAGTTTAAAATCTCCTGATGCATTAATCTTAAACAATAAAGTGTGCCAATTTCTACTTTATACTCTTGTGCCCATTCGTTTTCGAGATGATAGTCCTTTCAGGCATTTTTTTCCCAAATAATCGTGTACGTAATGGATTTATTTAACATAACTGGAAATATACTTGCTACACTCTCATCGGCACTAGCTGCCGTACCTTAAACTTTAATATTATGAAATTTTAATGTATTGAAAACGATTAAATTAACCTTTACTTGCAACAAAATTTCCCTGCAACTGCCTCCACTGTCCACACATGCAGTTTGTAAACCATTGAAAATGCTTCGGTTCTTTTTTCGTTGTTTAATAATCATTGGAAAAATGATAATAGCGTACCATTGGCAATGGACTTACTCTTGGAGGCATAATTGATAAAACTAATAAAAAAGTCACACAAAGCAATAACAGTAGGATAAACATTTGATTGCATCTAAACTAAAACTAGCCTCCAGGTACGCTCCAAGCCAACGATTCCCCGACGTCGTGCTAATGGCGTCTCACCATCTCCGAAAGTTTTTTTTTCACTTTTCAATTGTAATTGTTTTTCATTTTACCTCATGCTCACTTACGCCTTGGAGGCAAAATTATAAAATCAATACAAAAGATACACAAAGTAATACAAAAGAATACACAACTGAACGAATCTATAATAAAACTATCTTGCAGGTACGCTACGAGTCAACGAACCCCCGTTACCGTGCTGAGAGGTTTCATGGATGCAAGCAACTATGCAGCTGCTCATTTGTTACCACGAACAAATGTAGCCTGTATTGATAATTAATTCAAGTGCCTTAATATGGGCGATGGCTCCTATGTACGGATCGTCGTAACTTGGGTCTTCGTAATTCAAGAGCCGCCTTTACCTCATACCCATTGAAGTTTTGTTGGTACAGTCTTTTCCACCTTTATTTTCCCGAAAGGGGATATTAGGCCACATCCGGGGGATTGTGTGCCCTCTGGGTCACCAAACCGCTGTTGCTCTTCCAGTTTTGAAGCTTGCAGGAAGAATTTTGGCTATATATCTTCCATACATTTTAATTTCGAGAGAACCCCCTCCCCCTACCATTTTTTAGATCACTTGCTACTGTTCGTATATTCTTTCCTTTTTCTATCTATTTTACTTTTAGCTTTGTCTCCTTTCTAAGGAACGACACCCGTCAAATTATACCGAAATTTCTTTTTGAGAATTGACAAAGATTCACTTTTTTTAATCCAGGTTTGTGTAGTATAGAAGGGTCTCGCTTTTATACACCCTCATATTCCTTCCTGCCTTGACGACCCACCTATTTTCTCAAGCCTTTTCTTACTTGCTAAATAGACGCTTTATGAAGTCCAATAAACTCGAATAGCGTCATCAAAGGCTTATTATTATCATTCTTCTTCTTTATATTGTTTCACCCCTTTTCTTTAATTATAATCTTCCGGAAAATTATGTTCATGAGCACCGATAAACTCATCCTGATCGGCTTATCTTCCTTTCCCTATTCGCCACAAGGGAATTACGGAGAGTTTTGCGACCTCTCGCTCCCAACCCGAAAAAGTCAGCTCTTTTGACTTCTTGACCTTTGTATCTTCGTTAACTTTCACATTCCAGTTTCACGATCTACCTTACAAATCTCATTCCAGTGTATCTGTTGGAGTTATCTTCGTTCGTATTAGGTTATCTCAATTTTTAAATTAAAGAAAATAGGTCTTTTTTGATAACGCTGTCTATTCCTATCTTCGCTACGTCCTCATTTCTCTTGTCATCGTCTCAATTAGCTACTTATTTATTTTTCCACGTTATATTACCTTCTTACTCTAACCAACTTCTAGCATATCCTCACTCAAAAGTGTCTATATTTTCCCAGCACTGGCTATGGTGCTATAATGGTCACAATATTAGGTTATAGTATGAGCTCTTCCAGACGAAATAAGAACAAGATGATGCTAATATATTTATGAGTCGCTCTTGAGAAGAAAGATAAAAAGGTGATATTGTTTGGAAGTAAAAAATGAAAACTATTCTTGCTGGGCTGAAAAGAGGCAAAAATCTGAGAAAATAGACTCGTTTGGGTCTAAATTAATTATAATGGAAGCAGAGTCCAGTTTTAAAAAATATAATATATAGAATAAAATATCTTGCTGATTTTTATTGTACCCAATACTTAAATACCTATTAATATATGCAGGTCACTACTTGAATGTTTGCTTTTTTTTCTAGTTTGCCAACAGCTACCACAAATCCATCTTATATTTCTTAGCGATTGAAAATGGAATCAAATTAGTTATCCTCAGGTGGGTCTCATTTTCTTTTGAATGGTGGTTTTTATTATCCGATGATATGATCTCCTTTTATTTATACCTCGAAGGTATGATACAAGATTTTTTAAAGGCTCTGGATTATTTAAAAAATAGAATAAATCTTTCTAAAATAAATGCTCAAAAAGTGAAGTTTGAGATTAAATTAGAGTAGTAAAAGTACTATTATTTTAACCCATCTCCACAACTCTTGGTGCACCCAATACCCATATATGGCTAGGCGCCAACTGTCTGACTAGGTGATGATCATAAGTCTTATCACCAAAAACCTGTTCAAAGAATCACGAGACTTGCAGTGCCTCTATGAAGCGAACCATAAACAAACACTATTAGGGCTAGTGGTGTTAGCCTGACTATCAGAGAGCCAGCGCGCCAATCATATAGATCCATTTTGTAAATAAGTGAAATTTAAAAGAAAAGAGATCTTACGTAACAGTTTTAGCGTATTTGAATGCAAATATTTCCATGCTTTCCAAAGGTATAAATTCTGATTAATAATTAGCGTAATTAAAATTATCTTTGCAATATGTTTTACTTCGAGACGGATGAACTTTCCAATCTTATCCAGAATGAATTTTGTGGAATCCAAAGTTAATTCTAAAAGCTTTGAATTTTCAAAGCTAAATTGTTTATTATGCATAGACATTTATTTTCAAACCCATAGCTAGGTGATAGTGGCAGTACTATTTGTAGTTTTACTAACTCATGCTAATTATCGTAATATTAAATACAATTAATCTGAAAATGTAGGTAGCCTTAATTTACAGACGACAATGAAATTGGTCAAAGACTACTTTTTATTATTAAGTTTTTATCAATTTTATAGAGAAAAGATACTAGTATGTAGTATTTTAAGTTCTAATGTCGACTTTGGTAGCCATTAGTCTGATATATATTTAATGAGGATGTTTGTTTGACAGACTTCCTTGATGATGGATTTCTGACTAAAATCTTAACTTAAACTACATGCGAAGATACCATTCTTGACCTTATATTTGAAAACTGAAATTAAAAACTGATTGTAGCCGCAAGTAGATTTTTCACAGTTACAAAAATGTTTTCACTTTCTACGATCAATTGCAATTTGTCCTGAAAAGTTTCATGGCCTTTCATTCTGTATTTTTCACACTTCTATTAAAAAAAAGGTTCAGCGAACCTTTTTTCGCAAACAAAATTCTGATCTTTTCCTCCATGAGCAGGTTCTCTTTTATTTCTGTTTCTATGAAATTTTCCTTTAGACTTTTATAAACCATGTCTTTAAGACTGCTCCAAATGCAGTCGATGGGATTGCAATCTAGTGATTAAAGTGGCCATTCATCTCGGCTAATATATAATGATCGCATTCTTCTTCACATAAGTTTTTGTAAACTCATTCGTGAGAGGTGGCACCATCTTGTTTCAGTATACAATCTCATCAGGGATAAAGATGCCGACAACTAGGTAAAGAGATTTTCTTTTAAAAGGCTTAGATAAACTCCTCATTTCATTTTTCCATTTTGAGGAATAAAGAAAATATCAGTTTTACCATTTCATGATATACCGGCCAAAACCAAAATATATTTCGAAAACTTGTCTGATGATAAAGTTTGGATGGGCGAATCGTTCCGAAGATTTCTAAAAATTTCAATAGTAAATTTATTTTTGTATAAATATGAACTTTTTACCCTCAATTTATAAAAATTTATCCAGCAATTTGTTACATAGAGACACTAAATCATTTAAATACTAAAAATCCCACTGATATTTGTATGCGTAAGCCAGGTCGATCTCCTTGCGATAGGCCAACATTTGGAACCACACAATTTAAAACCATTTTGACTCTAAATATTTATTTATTTAAGAGTTATATATATTCTATACATAATCCAATTTTAGCTTAAAAGGGAAAACCAGTTAAAATTTTTGGGTTCTTTTCAATGACTTAGGACGACCAATAACCTTCTTTCTAGATAACCAAATTCTCTCAATTTTTTATGAACGCATTCACACAACGGCTGTAATCCTGGGAATTCCTTTAAAACTTTTGTACCTCTCTAGAATTTCTCATAAAAGAATCTTTCATTAAGTGTTTTCCCTCGAGTTAGAAGCATGCTTTAAGGGCTGTTCTAAAAAGAAAAAGAACAGATAGACAATGGAACATATACTTGTGAGTAAAATAAACTTTGAATTTCAGTACTCTTATTTCCCCCACCTGAAACAATAATTTTAAGATAGTCTAATAACCAAAGCTAGTGCTTTGAAAACGCTTTTATTTCCTTCTCGCCATTTGAGAAGTATGATCTTTAAAATACACAAAACATCTAATGTTATTTTTTCTAACTTTTTGACTGTTAAACTTTTTTTTATTTACATACTTAGTTCCATTCTTTCAGATGTTGTCTGCCTCTGCTACTTCTCGTCGTAAGTGCCTGAACAGCCCGGACTCATATTGTTATATGCGTCACAGCTTCACCATTTCCAGTCAAAGGGCAAAGATCAGTGCATCTTCAAGCAAGCATATTTTTGCATATTTTAAATTAAAAATTGGTGAACAAAACAAGTCTTGGCACACCTCACATGGTGTGCAAGCAGTGTGGACTAAAGGAACAGATAAAAAGTTGGCATTTGGTATACATATGATTAGGCGAGAGACAAAAGACCATTTCAAAAACTTACTACCGTTTAGTGAAAACCTCACGAGATAATGAAAAAAACAAGTGTAAAATCGAGTATCCTAGTATACCATCAGTTATACTTCCAGTCCTTCATTCAGCTGAAATCCTACTGCCAGTTTTCGTTCAACTACCCTTTCTTGAAAATCTGGATTATGATGAAGAACTCAGTGACGGCAATGATGCAAATTTTTAAAATGAAAATGAATTAGCTTGTAAGTGATCAAAATTAGTTGAATTATTTGGCACAAAATTTTCTGACTATCATAAAAAGCTTCCAACCTCATAGCTTCGAGAGAAAAACTTGCCAGATAAAGGATAGAAGGTATCCTACTTTGATCCAGAGAAAGTGAGTTTCTACAGTAATTTCGAAGTGAAAGTAACTTTGTGTATTGCTATAAGACAGAGTTTACTGTGGGAATTGGGAATTCAGATATACAAATGGCGACTGTTCATAAATACCTTAAAGCGGAGCCTAAAGTTTGTCTTCTTCCACAATGGCAATTATATGGTACAGTCCTAGATGGGCATTCACTTGACTTCTTAAAGAACATGAAAACATAGAGATAGTAGTTGAGTCATTGCAATATGGCAAACACAAATATATCATCTATGTTGATCTTAAAACAAGGTGCTTCCTTCCTGGAAAGCAACGCAGGTGCACTAAGTATTTCTGCTTTCTGTACATGTGAGATAAAAGAGCTCGACATAAGCATTGGTTGGGGAAGAATTAGCGTCTAAAATCTGACCACAAACTTGGTGATCCCAACATTTACATGAGCCACTTGTTGACAGAAATAAAATTATATTCCCACTTCTGCACATCAAACCTTGTCTCATGAAACAATTCGTTAAAGCATGGCCAACTGAAGGCGACTGTTTCAAGTTCCTTCTTTTGATATTACCTGGCCTGTCCATTGAAAAAGGTTAAGGTCGGTGTCTTTGATTGTCTACAGATTCGGCAGCTCATCAAAAATGAACATTTCATCTGGACAATATCATAACTTGAGAAGAATATTCGCTTATCATTCAAAGACCTTATCCAGAACTTTCAAATAAATACACAAACAAAAAATGACCCAGAAATTGACCAGAAACTATTGGAGAGCTATAAAACGCTCGGTAGCAACATGAGCAACAAGTTGCATTTTCTGCATAGCCATGTGGCTACTTCCAGGAAAATTTTGCAGAAGTCAGCGATTAGAAAAGTGAACGATTCTACCAAGATTTGAAGGCTATAGAGGAACGGTAGCACGGTAGATAGGATGAAAATATGTTGGCAAACTAATGGTGAAGTATAAAGTGATATTGTCCACATACCTATTGAACACTCCAGGAAAAGCTAAGAGCGTAAATTTTTGCCTTAACTATTGGGTTGAGGAATAAGTTCTTGCGGTTTTATAAAATTTATTCATTACCATTAACAATTTTAGAAAAACTTCATTTTTAATTGATAACAATATGCAATTTAATCAATAATGTATTCTCCGTTGTTATTTATGACTTTTTCCCAACGTTCAACTAGTTTTTCGATGCCTCTGCAATAAAAATCTCTGGATTTTGACTCGAAGAATTCGTCTAACCAGGTTCTTAATTCCACATCAGTATTGAACGAAATGCCGCGCAAATTGTTGGAGAGCGATTGGAACATATGGAAATCCGATGGAGCCAAGTCTGGCGAATATGGAGGATGCGGCAGGATTTCCAAATTAAGCGTTTGGATAGCGTCTTCTGTGACAATGCCAATTTTGTCACATTGGCATTGTTGTGTTGCAGAAGGACTCCATAGCGTCGATGAGGTCGCTTTTCACGAATAGCTTCGGTGAGTCGATATATTTGTTAACGTAGAGTTCTGCTTTGACAATCTCGTTGTTCGCAAGGAGCGCATAAAGAATGATGCCTTCACAATCCCACCACACATACAGCATCGTCTTTCGTGGATGAAGTCCTTGCTTTAATCGCAGAAGTGATTTTTTATTGGGGCTAAGACATTGTTTTCGATGGCTCCTGTTGACATAAACCACCACCTTTGGTCGTTAGTGATGATGCGTTGAAGAAATCTGTCCTTATATCCACGAGTAGCCTTGTGACGAGCAAGCAAACCTGTGGCAATCGTGGAGCGTTGAAGTTTGTTGCTTTCGATCAAAGCGTGCGGAACCCATGCGCCGAGTTTTTAAACTTTCCCCATCGAATGAAGGTGATTCACTACAGTTTTCTGATCACACGCCAATTTTACAGTTAATTCTCTAGTCGATTAACGAGGATTTTCATGAAGAAGATCATTCAATCGATCTTCATGGAACTTAATTGGGCGACCAGAACGTTCTTCGTCATTAAGATTGAAATGACCGTTTTTAAAACATGAAAACCACCATTGAGCTGTGTTTTCTGATAAAACATTTTCTCCGTACACAGCACAAATATCGCGACGAGCTTTGGCTGCGTTTGCATTGTCCCCGTCTCAATTGAGAATGAATAACAACAAGTGTCGAAAATGCGCCTTTCTTTCAACTTGACATTCCATTTTGATGGCACAGAACAAAAATTAAATTAACACAACTTTTAAATAAACCGCAATGACTTATTACTCAACTTCAAGACGTAGCCTAAGCAAAAGTCTAATAGTCTACGCTGTTAAGAGACGTAGCCTAACCTTTGCAAATTTTGCTTTCCTTTTTTATTATTGTTTCTTAATATGTGCACAAATCACGTCAACAAAACTTAAATCAACACAACATTAAAAAAGAACTTATTCCTCAACCTAATATTTACAGACGATATGACTTACAATAACAATATCCTTTGTATGAACAAAATAAATTTATATAAGCATTACAATCAAGATTATTTTATGAATTTCCAGTGTATGTAAGTTGTTAAAACACAATAAACTAAGCTGAAATTTGTCAGCTTCGGTATATTTTTTATGTAAAGCAAGGGTAATCCTATAGCCCAAGAAGTTGATGTGATAGAGAAAAATTGGGGTAAATTTTATATTCAGAAACCAAAAGTTAGTCCAAACCAGTCATATCTAACTCAACGAAAATTGTGTTCCTGTTATTTTTAAATTACGCAATATTGCTAATATGGCACCAATGCGCTTGAATATAGGGCCTATCAGTCCTTTCTCCGCTATTAGTTAATTCTTACCCCCGTTGTTTTTTTTTGCACGAGCACATTTGAGTGAGCGTAAAGATATTTGATAGTTTTATAGAATAAAGCATTTAATTGCCCCTTTCATTTTGATTGGTGAACATTAATTCTTCTTGCTAAGCCAAATCACTCACTCATCGAAACATACTAGAAATTTAAATTAAAATTAAACATGTCCGAAACAACATAATTTAACGCACACGTTGAACCGTATTTAGACCCATTGAAGCATGGAAAAGAATAAGGGAAAATAAACATCATGAAAAAATGACTAACAGATAGAAGAAAGTGGATATTGCTAAACATCGTAGAATAAAAAAATTGCTCCCGAAAATCTAATGACCATAATTATTAAGATGAACCGTAATTATTAGATTGTAAAGGAATCTATGAAAAAAACAACAGTACAATTATCCGACCCCTTGTCTCTTTTATTCTCCTTTTTCTCTGTAAATTTAGAATATTTGGGTGATAATCCTCAATTGTCCTTAATAACACTCAAAACCGGAAACCAGCCAATTCGTCTACCGTTGTTGAGCCTATTGTTGACAGTAATGCGTTCATTTGCCCTCTAGCTGTTATTAACAACCTGTCAAAAGGGAGAATCTATAAGAGCGAGTGATTGCAATTTAGTTTAATTACAACATACTTTCAGAGTTGAAATTCTCCCTATAGGATTTGACTACACAGACTTCATGATTTATTCATTTACATTAGATCTTCTCCAAACAACAAACAGAAGCAGCAAATCTACATAAAGTTACCTTTTGTGTTCATTTGCCTACCCGAAAGAGGTTTTAAAGGGCGGGTTATATAGGAGGGCTTAGGGATTCATGTGAACCTTGATGTTTTATGCATATTTTCCCATTAAAATTCAAAAGAATATTAAATATCTTTGAATATTAATTGAGCCTGTTTTAGCACTGGACTGTAGTCTTTTTCTTCCTGTTCTGAAATTGACATCTGCTTCCCCTCTCTCTTTTTCTCTTTATTAAATCAGATTTCACGCTTAAGTCAATTTGAGTACTTTTAATATCATTTAGAAGTGGAATGCAACTCGATCAGAGAAAACAGTTCAGTCAAGGGTTCATCGTTTCTGGAAAAGTATAGTTAACAACTTTCAACGATCGGCAATGTGATTAGAATGCTGGCCGGCATCCCGGCTGAAGAATGTTAAAAAAATATTGCTAAGAACTCCGAAATGAACAAGGGATTCAAGATTCGCCTTACTGCAACCGCGGTCTTCCCATTAATTGAATACACGCATGTATCCCAGAAAAAACGCCGAGTACGCTTTGAAATGAAGCGAAATATGGTCGTCACCTGATGATTTTCATATAGGATTGATTGATTGATTGATATATAAAGAGTGAAAAAGTGTAGAAGATAAATATAGGTAATTAGATAGTGAGTTTTCGCCCTGGTGTAGAGGACATCTCTAAGGTACTTCCTTTTTCTTATATTGTCTCATTTGCCTCTTCTTGTGCACCGTCAGTGGTTGCTTCAGGTACTTGTTTGGCCGCATTGCGACCTTTTCTTTTGACTTTGCCTCCCTCGTTTTTCTTTGGACTTTATTTATTATTTCCTTATTTTTTTTAATATATATAAATAAACTCTATCCCTTCCGTCACGGCATTCTAACCTTTCAAGTGTTATATTTGATATTTTTTATTTTTTTGTACCTTGTAATTTTTCTGATAATTTATTATTGTATTACCGGTATTCTGATAATTTATTTTTGTATTATCGGTGTGAGGGCATTTCGCCCCTTTTGTTCATTTCTTTTTGGATGCAGGCACTTCGCCTCTTTTTCTTCTTATTGGGTAGTCATATTCATGTAAAGAGTACAATTGGGTTATCTCTGGAGCAGATTCTTCCACTTCGGAATAGGGCTCGCTTAGTGGCACTTCCATATCCGCTATCGGAATGTCTAGATGGATTTCCATATTTGGAATTATTATTCCTGATTTTGTCCCAGGTTTTACTCCCTAGCCTCTAGAGTTATATATTTAATGGCTTCAGACTTGCTCTTGCGTGCAGATCTGTCTGTCAAATACGGTCCGCCCTGCGCGCTCCCACTATCAGCAGGGCTGCTTTGTTCTGCACTCTCTGCATTTGCCTGATAGTGGTGGAACTCGCAGTCTGCACGATCACTGCCGGGTACACTAATGTCGAGCGTACCAGAGAGAGCAGTGTACAGCTTCTTGAGATTCTTGGTGCTGAGGCTTCGCAATCTATATAGTTTCCCAAGCTGTGTTTTGGCTAGGGAGATTCTGTTCTTTATGTGCGCTCTGAACCAATTTGAAATGATGCGCATACCTAGGAGGAATTCCTCTCGTTGGTGTACGGGTAGACTTCGTCGTTCACTAAGACATCGTCAAGTTTAGGGCGGTTTATCGGAAGGATTTGGAACTTTCGGCGGTTGGTCTTGATCTTCCACTTTCTTTCGTATCGATTGATGTTATCGATTTCGGTGTCTGTCTGCCTTGCTTGAACCCAAGGATTCTTGTGGGTACTGGGGATGATTTGGGTGATGTCATCCGCAAACTGCAGATACATCACATCCTTCCCTACTGGAGCAAGTAGGTCCAATGTGTACACTAGGTACAGCAGTGGACTCAGACAGCTACCTTGTGGAACACCCGCCTCAAGTTTGAATTCGGGTCCATTGTAGCCCTCAATCGTGATTTTGGCTTTCCTTTCCATGACGTAGTCACAGAGGACCCTCTCCAGGATCGGATTTAGGGTTTAGCTGGAGGCCTAAGATCTTGAATTGGAGACCTCTAAGCCAAACCTTGTCGAATGCCTTTTGGACATCTCGCAACACCACGTCTACGTATTTCCCTTCCCCTACCCGTGTTGCTGAGGGTTGTGAGCTTCTAGCTCTGTAGCTGGTCTTGTATCCTATTAGCTAGAAGCTTCTCGTAGACCTTTCCTATGAACTTCAGGAGGGATATTGGCCTGTAATCCACCAGTTGATCGGGGGGCTTCTTCCCTTTAGGTATAAAAATGATTTATGCCACTTTTAGACCGTCGGGGAAGTAACCCGTATTCAGGGAAACGTTATAGATATTCAGGATTCTCTGAATGATCTGTCGGGGGGCATGTACCAAGTTGTTTTTGGTGATGCCCGTCCATCCTGGTGCCTTCTTTTGAAAGGTTTTCGCAGTTTCCATAATCTCTTCTGTTGTAATTGGTCGGCCATGGTCTGCCATCACCCTCCCTTCGTCGACATAGGCCTGTGGGTGCGTTCGATAATTCTTTGATTAAGGTCTTAAATCAGCTGGCCTTCGAATTCTTGGTGGAATTCCGCATCGTCCTGAAGTGTAATTGTGAAAACTTCATTCCAGAACGTGCGGATTCTCTCTTCCAAAACCGCCGGATCCTCCAAGTAGTCATTGTCCGCTTTACTGCGGGGTCTTTTCTCTACATGGTAGACCTTTTAATTTTATCACTAGTCACCAGACAGGTCGGGTCTCACATCTCTGTCTACTTGTTCAATCAGGCTGTCCCAGATCACCGCCTGTTGTTGGTTTATGGCCTGCTTCAGCTCTTTACTCAGGTGACGTAACAGCGAGCTTCTTTCACGATTTGTACCTTCTTTTCTAGTTTCTTCGTACACCTCCCTGTGCACCCTGGTTTGTGAGGGAGTTTTATACCTTTTCATTGATATACACTCGCAATCCGCTTCGAAGATGTGGGCAGTTATCTTCTCCAGTTCCTCGTCAATCTCCTTTATTATTGCTTCACTTAGTTCCACTGGTTCGTATCTGGCAAGAATTTCCATGTAGCGATCCCAGGTGGCAGAAGCGTAACTTTTGCGGAGGAGGGTGATGGGTGATGGATGCATGGGATGGATCTCGAGTATGAACCTCAAGAGGGGTGAATTATAGTGGACTTGATGCAATAGCGGTCGAATCAACGGCTGCAAAAGTTTTGCCACCCCCTCTCAGGTACTTACACCATAACTGCATCCGACTATATAGAGACGGGCGTACTTCCTTATATGATTCTGTCCGGGTTTGCCGGGCAATGAGGATCTCTCCTCCGTCCATGACTCGCAGTTATGCCCCAATTTCGAGATAATTTCTGACTTATGCTTCCGCTGTGGGCTAGTCCTCAAACCAGTTTTCACATACGCCCTTAATTATGTCAGTCCAAGTGATCTTTTTTTGAAGGGTGAAGCGTAATTCATTAAGAGACTTCCAGAATAGGTGCTCTTCTATGTAGGCGGTGCTCAAGGACCGTTACTAAGCAAGTAACAAATGCTTCATCCGAAAGTTGTCAGCAGAGCGTTGTAATCGGATATTCGGCCGTTTTCATATAGGAAATCACAGTTAAAGTGCTTATATGCATAAATATTCACCCTAAGGGCCGTTTCATACTCGGCCGATAACTGAGAAAGCGATTAGCGTGAAAAAATTGACAGATGTCAGAATAATAGAAGTCAAGCCCACGACCATGAGGTCGGCGGAGAAGAACTCAACGGTTTACCCTAGCGACCTAAACTCCATGACTGAGATACAGATGTCTGCCATTTCCTTGAATGAAGGCGCCGCCGAGGTCGTATTTCAATCGTCACCGGATAGCTGAAAGAAGTTTGTGAAAGGAAAAGAGTTCGATTTCATGGAGGTCATCACACACCTCATCCCTATCTCAAATCCTCTTGTGCAACAGGAAAGCAAATAGAGATATCAAAGTGCAAAATGAAGTGGCTTTATTTACTACATACATGAGTGAATTCCTTACAATTTTGGACACAAATCTCCACCTCTTCGACCAGTTGTGCTAAACCAATTCAATTGGATTGATCGTATTTTCACCCTATAGAAGCAGTGTACCGTTCAAATCAAGGATAATTTTTCGCTGTGGAACGCGGTTAGGCTCGGCAAGCGATCTAGCTAACCAATTCATAATGAACGCGGAAACTAACGCGGTTGGAAGGGCTAGAAGCGAAGGGTATTATCTCACCTGAGAAGCTTAGGTCGTGCCTTGATGCAAACTTTGGTACATAGCCGCGATGTAAAGACCTTTGTTTCAAATATATACGAATTAAAATGGTTAGATGAAGCACGGTGCGATCCACCAGAATTCATGCATTTTTTTTTGCACGTAACAGATTTATCATGCACATTCTAGGTGTAGTTGACTTTCTTTGCACATCGACAATATTTATTCATATGGTCGATGCATTGGTAGGTGCAACACCGGCGCAGTAACAACACGTAGCACATATAGAATTAAGGGAGCCTGTCTGGAACAAACATGACGAAGAGTGTCGCAGTGGGTCTTTAAACGCCTCACTAACAACACCACACGCTAAAACCTGACTTACTATGGTCATCTAGTTCTTTCGTAATGTTGCCAGTGGATTAGTCTAACAGTTCCAAAGCATTCACTTATCCTTGTATAGTTTTAGGGGTAGAGAGTGCGGTCATCCGTACATATATAGCAGTGATTGTCTCATCGATACTAAATTTGGCACTAAGGGTTGGATTGGCCAGTTTAATTAAAAGGCGCCCGTCTAATAAATGGGAAACAGGTTTGCTACCCATATATGGCGTGTAGCTCTGACGCTGAAGAAACATTTTTTCGTAAGACACTCACCTTCTGGGCCAGACCACATTGGTCCCATTATTAGGGCACCAGCTCACGTCGGAGGGACGTCCTTCAAGAGATCTCCCTTCGAGGTCGGCAGCTATGCCCTCGTTTGCCGCCTCCGGATGAGGCCGCTGTAATTAAAAATCCCACAACTATTCTTGGTGTTTTCGGCCGTGGTGAATTTTGGATGGTATGGCACTTTAAAAATGAGAGAGCATCAAGGACACCGGCGCATTGGCACCAAATGGAAATCCACTGAAAGCCGATGCATCGGCTCCTCCCATAAAATCGACCAGCTGGGGTACGATAATTTGTGGCGGGATTCATAGAAGTATCTATCAGGTAATCCAAATTGGATCAAGGCCTCAATCTACAAAGGACGAGCCTCTTCCTACTCTTTTTTCCCCATATGGTTTGAGAACCTGAGGCAGCACAGGGATACACCTCCATGGTAAGGAGGGACTCGCTTATGGGAGGAAAGGACGGGAAGAGGAGGTGAAAGGGAGATGCCCCTTCACCGTCAAGGGCTTTGTTTGTTAATTCTGGAATTGAGATCCATTTTATTCTCGGAGCGCAAACGCCCAACGCCCACTCCAGAGGCCGATCGAACCTGGCGCAGAGGGAACCAGTTTAAACAGCTGGCCAGTATTAAAGACCACTTCCCCAGCCTTGTGGCCAAACGTTTCACAGAATGCCACGCAACCGAGACTCAGACGTGAGTGATAGTAAGATGAGAGTAGAAGCAGTAAAAGAAAAGGTTAATTCAGCATGTTAAAACCAACCCCCCCGAAAAGAAAGAGGTTGGCCCCCTTATCGGACCCCTTGTTCAGCAACTAGCCAAAACATTCGCTGTCGACCAAGAAAGGTAGATGATGAGTATGGCATATTAAAGAAAGTATGGAAAAGGGCAATATGGAATAATGACTAGATGAAATAAAACCCAAGGTAGTTTTAATCAAATTAAAACATCCAAGGGAAAATGGGCTCTGTGAGAGCATGTCACTTCTTCAAGTCACTGGTGTAAAATTCCCTACTAGACAAACCTGCCAAGGGATTAGTAAAGGAAGGAATGACCCTCACATGTACTCACCTTGGAGTATCACGCTTGTGTGCTTGTAAAGTTCTTCTATAAGATGAAAATACAACTTACAGACACAAACACATCCATTTTTAATACCACTTCCGTAATTTTCGGTCCAACCACTCGTTAACGACTTAATAGTTATTACCTAGAGATAATAATTGGTTTTGGTCCCCATCTATACACCTTTTGTTTCCCTGCTAGCGAGTAATAGTCCTAAAAACGAGCAAATTCATCCTGCTTCGTCCTTCTCCTTTGCCACCTCAGCCTTGAGACCTAATAACTCCTCTGGTGACACTACTTGTTCTACGAAATGGGGAAATGTTTAGGAGAGTCACGCTTGCAGTCATAAAACTCTCCTTTCGTATTCCCATCAGCGATTATGCCAGAACAATAAATTAAATTGTGAACAAATTGTGTTTATGTGCATTGAAACAACCTCATATCAGCTTATTCATGGGAAAATGAGAGACCTTTTAGATTTTTAAAGCAGGGAAATTGTTGGAGAGCCGATGGGTTGAGACTCTGGTGCTAAATCTGTTGAGTTGAATCATGATTTGAGAGAAAATGTGTCTTAATTAATTTTGGCGTTCCAAAATCAAGGAAAACTTAGCTCTGGTAGAAGTATCTATGTAGGGAAGGTGAAAGAGCAATAAAACGCATTGTTTCTAAAAAGCATACAGCCAGAGCTGCAAGAGTGCCTGCGTAGCTAAACCAATTAACTGTCAACCAAAAACAGTTTGTCGAGAGTTTCATGCACTTGGATACCAGGAAATGGCTGCAATGGCAAAACTTCTGATACAACCAAAAATTGGTGTCCTGATAGCCATAACTTTATAATGGGGCAATGATAGTGTCATTTATTCTGATCATTGGTTCTTCACACTTTACCCATCTTCAGGACGTGTTTAGGTATGGAGGCAACCCAAAGAAGTTTTTAATCTCGACCACCTGACTCACTCCTGAAGCATAGGAAACAAACCGTGATGGTTTGGGCAAACAATATCATGGAATTTTATTGCTTGTGCTATAGTGGTACATATGTATAGTTAACGTTTAGGATATGTCAGTTTTGACTGAACAGGTTCATTCTCTGTACAGTACAATCATTCTTTCCCAATAGTGACAATGCATCGACCCACATAGAATTGTTAAAAAATGAGCCAGAAAGGATGAAAATGAAGTGTAACACATGGATTTCCTCCACAATTGCCTGATTTTAACATTATCGAACAAGTGTGGTTTGTATTGAAGCAAGTAGTAGAGAACCGCTTTGCTCTGCCATAGTTCCTGAAGTAACTAGAACAAGTTTGGCTTCAAGAATTGCTTAAAATTCCAGTAACCAGAGTTAAACCACTTTACTTTTTCCCATTTAAACCGCCTCTAACTTTACT
This sequence comes from Ceratothoa steindachneri, assembly GCA_963969495.1. Classification (NCBI taxonomy): domain Eukaryota; kingdom Metazoa; phylum Arthropoda; class Malacostraca; order Isopoda; family Cymothoidae; genus Ceratothoa; species Ceratothoa steindachneri. The sequence continues at coordinate 40,496,269 of OZ018330.1, read as the reverse complement.
TTATTGACCTTTTGTAAAAAGGAGAGATAAACATGCCATTGTTGCCTATTCTGTACCGATTTTCAAAAAGAAATCTTACAACCTTTTGTTTCCTTACAGTTTCCATTATTGTTTCAAACATTTGGTAACCACGCTGAAAAACAAACAATGCGTGAGTATGAGGACATGTCGCAAATATGATAAAGACTAATCCGAGGGGTACTTACAGGCCGGCGTGCATCTCTTTCAACCGGATCTGAATGAATTTGAAATCCGGCCGTTCTTCCGGATTTTCTGCCCAACATTCGTATAGACACCGATGGACGTACTCAGGAGCCCTAAGGTCGTCCAGTGGAGGACGTAGTGGAGGCTCTGTCTCAAAAGCAACTTTCGCCACGATTTCTGTTGGGAAACGAGTGGAGTTAATGTGTGTATGTGATGAATGTTATAGGTGATGAATAAGGAAAAGTTGTTTACCATTAGAGTTGAAATGATTATGATGAGTGATAGAAGGGGTTAATTGATGAATTTGATTAAATTGAGTAAACAAGTCAAACTGAAGTGTATGTGTTCGGTGAGAAAAGGTTTTAATAAGTAGTTTCTTTTGAGCGAATAAACAGAGTTAAATTGTGTGATGGGAGATATGAGTGAGGGAAGGATTCAAATGATTATTTTGTGCTAATTGGATTGAAGTGAATGTAATTGGATATAAGTTATAGAAGATTGAATTGATTCGGTTCTTTAAGTTGCGAAAATAATTTAATGTGGTGTGTATGTGTGTGTGTGTGTGACGGAAAATTTGATTAAAGATTTGTTTAAATTAGGTAAACATGTAGCGCTAAGGTGTATGTATGTGCTGGCTAATATTCGAAAATGTACGTTTTTAATTAATTTATTGAATTGCGTTAAAAAATAAAATGGGAATAACGAGGGCATTATTAATTAGCTAATATAGAATGGGAACAGGTAAGTACAGATGATACAAAATAATTGATAAATAAAACAAAAATATATATTGAACAGGTTATAAAAAAGTGATTCAATCGTTTATCTCGACATTAGATGCTGAGGCCGGAAGGGCGTGTTATTAAACACCAGGAACATGATCTTAAAAATAGCGCAGGAACTCAGAACTAGAAAAATGGGCCACTCTGCGTGGCCATAAGCGAGAAATGGCTGGCTGGAATGTTTACTTGTGCCCATTTGAAAGCTGCGCTATCTCTCGCTAGATTAGTGGATATGGCATTGGATTTCTAGCATCAAGGCGCCGGCTTATTCCCAGCAGGCGTGGAGACAAATCTTTCAATGGCGTCACGAGGTCGCTGCTGAATGGCGGATACGCTGAATTTTACGCCCTCCGTGGGAGTAAGTAGCATCATCACGGCGATAACTAATCTCACAGAGCCCCGCTATCATTTTCCTTGTCATCTTCACAGCACAACATACCCACTCTCTCCTCTGTTCCGGAACACTGATCATGGAGTACTAACGTCCTCTATTATGATACTTATACCCAGACCTGGAGTACTAGTGTCTCGTATGATGGTACTCATATCCACATGCTCATGACGCGGGACAAGGAAGGGGTTGTATGATCTCTGGTTACTATCAAAACACAACAGTACCTGACTCCTCCCCTCCCTATTCGCCTGGCGAGGACGGGCCCTAGTGCCTTTTGGCTCGCAAGTGATTGTCACTCTGATCTTTACGTGCCATTCATTATTCGGTCGGGGGATCTCGTTTACGATGTAGGAACGGATGGTGTAATATACTGAAAGCTCCGCAAGGAAGCTTACTTTAAACTCAGGATGTTCACCCTTCCGTTACATTGACTCTATACCTACCACACATTATCTATCACCTTCCCTAACTTTTACACTTCATTCCAAACTTTCTTAAACGATTTTAGAAAGAGAAATGCAGTTTATTTGTACTTTTAAGCAAATTAAGGTGTGTTACATTCTCATACAACCTATTATTTCACCTCGAGACTAAAAGAGAATTCACGTAATGCAATTCGGTCACGCTAAATACGTTAAATGGAGCGGAATTCACGAGAATATAATTGGCACCTGCACTAAATGGCATAAGTCGCTGTCATAGAGATCAGATGGAGTGTTTGGTAAGGAAGAAGATTTCTGTGGAGGTAGGTTTATGTCAAATGGTTGTCATGTCAGTTATCAACATTTATATAAATGATGAAAGAGTTGTGATTGTTGTTAACAAGGATTATGTCTAAAAGAGTAGGAGGCGTGAGAAAGTACGCCATCAATATTCACTGTTTTGCTCTCAAGATTGAACGAAGGATAGAGCATAAAGGAACGAGGAGTGATTTAGGAAAATTGGTATAGCATGGAAGTTTGAATAAAGGAATTTGTGATAAGGACATCGCTCTAAGAAAGAAAAGAATGGTCAGAGAATCTTAAAGTAGATTAGGGAAGATTTACAGGAAAAGTAAAAAAAAAACATGGAAGGTGTGGCGAAAGAAGCTCTCTTTAAGAATGGCTTGGTTAGAGTCAACCATCCGGCTAAGAAACAAATGAATTGGTAGGATATTGAGTGAAAGGAATAAGAATTGTGGTAGGAGGATAGGGGGGGTAGGGTCTTTAGGTGTTGTTTTTCCGAGAAGTAACCTTCATCGGAATTCTGCTTCATCTACTACACTCCAAAGGGGCTAAAGTAAATCTGCAATTGGGCTTGGAATGGCGTCTTAGTTTAGTTCGCTTCTATTTTTCCCACTAAGTAAATAAAAAATAGGTATAAAAATCTTAATACAAAAATGAAATAAAGCATCCACTGTTATAAATGAATTAACAAATAAAAAAAAGACAAACAAATATTCGGATCACCCCCCCCCCCCCACCTCACAAAAAAAGTTTTGGCCATTGAACTTCATTCCTCAGGTTAGGTTAGGTTAGGGATTAACCTGGACATTTTGCTTATTTGGACCAGGTTAAGTCAGCAAAACTGTCACACATAACTTCTTATGTTAAAAATCTTTCGTTGGAAGCAGCAGAGGGCTGGGGGTGGGTCCTCACAAAGACGCTGAAGAACGAGTCTGGATCATGTGGACTGCCGTGGGTTATTACAGTATACTTATATATTTATTCTTTCTGCTAAATGTTCTTGGAGGAATAAATAAATAGTATATTGCATATAATAACCCCCAGCTGACAACAGGTTCTAGACGCTCGTTCTCCCCCGCATAGTAAACTGATTCTTAACTAAACAAAAGTGTCAAACTCTGCTTCGTACTACAAACTCTTTCCTCCAATTTTACTAAACTACCTATTATAACATCCCCTCCTACTAAGTTTTTGTACTTTAACATCCTCTCTTCTAGAGAGGAGGAGGGGAGGATGTGAAAATGGTCCAAATATTCTAGTCATTTCAGTCTTGCAAGCTTTTTAAAGCCAATTGTTTCCTCCTAAACTTTTGGCATAAGTTTGTTGATTGATCAATTTTGAAGCCTTTGGAAGGAATCTCATAGAAAACATATTTGTAATTTTGCCTAAGCAGTATAAGCTTTGTAATACAGGGATAACCTAAGATGCAAAGATTTTTAAAGAAATGAATGATTGAATTTTGTTGTTGTGTGGCTGCTGGGGCAATCTTGATATCATAAAGGAAGTCTGGTCGCGTAACAGAAACTAAAATTTCAGTGTATTTGTCCGCTGATGTGTGGTCCTTTTTGGTGGGTATATTTATGTTTTTGTTTTAAGATTATTTTAAATATTTGCTTTTTAATGGAAAAAATTGCAAGTGAAAGCAGTTTTTTAACTGTATCAGTTACCTACCTACCTGAATTTCCACAGGAAAAGGAGTGAAATCGGGATTCTCACTATACTAGTGGAAACGATATTGGATTTCTAGCGTGAAGGTATGTAGCTCCTACGCACGTCATCAGCTCATAGTCAATCACAATACTTCTCTCATCTCTCTTCTGGCCTCGACAGCACAAAATATCCAACCCCTCTACTGATTTCGCTTTAATACACTTATGGTAAAGATCAACGCCGGCCTCTGCAAAACTTTGATAAAATCTTTCCTGTGAGATGAATAACGTTTTGACCCTGCCGAAATCGGTTTCTTTAAGCCTTCATCTAATTTCATTTAAAATTAGATGCCATTATAATGATTTTCTTGATTTTCCTAATTAATTTTAATTAGTCCATAAGTTTGTGCTTTCTTATCTGAATACAAAATAAAAAAGGTGTGTGATTATATTGCGACCAGGTTAAGGTTTTCTATATATGAACACTAAGTTCATTTAATTGGTCAATTGAGAGTATCCTACAAGATGTATGGTTGGGCTATTTGTCTTTCTATTATTTTAACAAATGATTGTGCGTAAATTTGTGTCCAATAATTTTTTAATTTAGGTTTTTTTTATTTATTGCATTTACTACCGCGTCCAAAATTTTTCGGACTCCTGGAATCTTTCTTATTCCTTGGGTATATTTACAAATAGGTTGGTGTAGGTGTACATGCATGCGTCCAATAGAGCTGGAAAGCAAAATAAAAGTACAAACTTCATTATATATTTTTAAAATATCTATAATGTTAATACTATTGAAATGTATTTAATTCTGGTATCAGTATGCGGTATGTTACAGTCAAAATGTCTTCATATAACATATGAGAAAAGATACCCGGCGTTGCCCGGGCATAAAATACTAACTCGAACAAATTAAATTCTCAGCTTGAATAAAACTGTGCAATAAAAAGTTGGTAAGTATAAGAATGTAAGGTTTATTTTTACATATGAGTAATGGATTAGTGTATCATGATAGACCAACAGAGAACGATTTTAACATTACAGTAGTGCGGCCGGGCAGGTAGCAACAACAGATTTTACAGCGCGCCTCAAGGAGATGGTCGCGAGTTTTAACTAAATATCTAATTATTCGAGTTTTGGGCATGCTGATATGTATTATCGAGCTTTTTAACCATTGAAGTCGCAATATTGGTCTGTCAAACCTTAATTTTTCGAGGGGCAATGTTGGTCATTTAATTGCAACTCGTAGCCTCGAATGCTTGTTAAAAAATACTAGAAAGGGTAAAACTTCGATTTTTTAAATCGTTTGTTTTTAAACCACAAATACGTGAAAGCCATAAACATTGAATTGGTGATTCCAAATCTGCAAAAACTTTCAGTCTGGCTTTAATAGGTTTTGAGTTATGGAGAGGCAAACATTTTTCGTACGGACACGACTGCTTGATATATGTATATATATTATATTTTTTATTTATATGATATTCCATGTCGAAACGATCTGATAATAATATGATAATGGCCAAAACACCTAACTATGCCGTGGAAGAAAGAAGTCTATTACGCATTGCTGAACAAGGAGGTTGTTAACTGTCGATATATCGCTCGAAGGGACGGCGGATCACATTCCGGGGTTTCAGGAGTGTTTAAAAGGATCGGAGAAAGTGGAGACATCCAAGATTGACCTTATTCTGGACGACCAAGGGTCAGTATGCAAGGTAATGCCAGGTCCCTGCGCTGCATGACCCTTCGGGATCGTAAGAAAAACGCAGTCCAGCTTCAAACTGAATGGACAGAAGGCGGCCAGCCTGATGCCTCCGTCAGAACAGTCCGTCGGAGACTGTTTGCCCAAGGTCTAAAGAAGTGGCTACCAATCGATTTGGGGCCATTCCCCACCTAAGCATTTCTAAAATCCTGACCACCCCCCCAGATACGTGATATTTAATGTTTGTTATTCAAAGTTTTACTGGTATTCACGTGAAGGAAGCTTAAAAGGTCATTAACTTGGTCTCTAAACAATCTTCCAAAGAACATGGCACCCATGAAAGAGAAAAATAAAAACGAAATATATGCAGATATATAAATATTTGAATGGAAGCTTATTTTGTAAGCTATTTTGGTCGTTTAGATATTTTCGAAAATTTCCCCTTTCTCAGCTTTACTTATCTGACATCCGTGACTATTTTCTCACCTGAAGGGGAAAAGGTCTGATTAGATGGTGTTTGAATGTACGTGTTCCTCTCTCGGAGAGTTTTCCCCTTTATCTCACTTCCAAAGGAAAAAAGGGAAGTTGACTGATAAGGGAGACAAACGAAAGAACAAAAACAAACTAGTGATTTGTATTTCCTTGATTTTTTTAAAACCAATATAGCTAACGAGGGCATCTGTATAGGAATTATTCTATGTAGTGTTTTGTAAATAATGTATTAGAGTTAGGGGAAATGACACTATGGCGAAGGCACAGAACTTAAGTTAATGAATAGGGGGAAAAAGAGGCATGAGTTTGCAGCTCTCCTAAGGCCTCCGTTCTACATCGGTGGCTAAAAGTATAAAGCAACCTTAATAGTTTGTATATTTAACATACCTAAGAATTCTTTTTAGAATTTATCATATTATTCATAAATATGTATGACGATGCGTATTTTGTTAATGCTCGTATGTTTGAATTACTTATTTTAATTAATAGTCTGTAATTAAGAGAAGAGCCTGTTTTCATAAATCAGAATTTAACCAAAATTTCTTGTATCAGCTTAAATTTATAATTCATATGTATAAATATCTGTCCAAATAAGTAATTTGACTAAAACTAAAGAACTAACAGAAGAGAACTCACATAAAGAACATAAATTCAATTTATCCATAGTAAAGGCTTATTACAAGTAGAAATTGCTAAAAAAATATACTGTTCGATATGATGTCCAAACCATTATAGAATGTTTCCTAAAGATCAAGAACTCTGCATCAAGATGGAACGGTGTCAGAAAAGCGTGTTTCAACACCCCGAAAAGAAAGATTTATCATTCTGACTTCGTACCAGAATTTCAGAAAAACATCTTCTGAACTTGCTAAAGAGTTCAATGGTGCATCAATTAAGAAACATTACCGAGGACAGTTAGAAAGAGGCTTATAGATCAAGTGCTAAATGGATGAAAGGCAAGAAAGAAACCAAGGATATCTGAGCTATCTGCTCAGATGAAAGTAATTATCAGGTATGTAAGAAAGACTATCTATTGTTGTTTCACATGTAATTTATATAATTCCATTTAATATAAGTTGGAAAAATATTTAAAAAATAATTTTTTATAACAATTTGGCAGATTTTTAGCTCCTTTGGGGATACCTTTGTAAGACAAAGAGTTAGAGAGGAATTTCACCGGCTAGGGTAGATATTTTTTATGCTGAGGAAGAATGAACTCCACACCTTATACCACAATGCTATCACAAGTTTTAGAGCCATTTATCCAGAACTTGCCTTCCTCATTACCAAGAAATGAGTTTCATATCAGCAGAGTTTTGGTTTCTCCATTATTTGATACAACGGGGATTGACTATACCACCGTACTATGACAGTTCGAAACGGTAGAAAGAATGAAAAATGAAAAGGTTTGCATTCTAGTGTTCTCTTGTGTCGCCAGGCGAGCTATTCAATTGGAATGGGTTGCAGATGGAGGATCTCAATCTTTCCTAGCTCACTCCGGAGATTCAGGGCGAGGTTTTTAGTTTCTTTTACCAAATATTCTCTGATAACGCTCCTACATTTTGAGCACCGTAAATATAAATTAAAGCTTTACATACGACCTGAAAATTTACAGGAATCAAATGGATTTTCAATGCTTTATTCAACTAATAAAACATCAATACAGTCTGAAAATAAAAAAAACAATATAAGTAAACAAAATAATATAGTGTAACCCATTAGGCAATTATACATGTAAGGTTACATGAAGCTTACATCACCACATTCTCCCCTCCCTTGAAGAATCATTGTTCTATATAGCGAAGAGACTTGTTGCGTTCCTGCATAAATCGGTGCAGTTGTTCCGGGCCAGCATGCGCAGGGGTGGTGGAAGGTTCATCCCTACGTTGAAGATCAGCTGGAGCACCAGGTACCCGGGCCGGAAGAGAATTCATCTTCATATCTCTTTCCTTGATGAATATACTCTGATCACCTGCAGCATTGGAAGAATTCAACTCAGGAGGAATTGACAGTAGGTACCGGGAAAATCTCCACCAAACCAGTCAGTCTCTGTAGAAAGATTGACGTTGAGATCCTTTTGCCTCTCATATAATGATACGTTACCAGTTGAAGCCAAGTCATGCACTGATATCGTTGATTCGCGTCCATCGGCAAATCTTACATGAGCCTGTTGTGGGTTTGCCTCTAACAACTGAACCTCATAAACGAGGGGTTCATATTTAATAGCGCGAACGTGACATCGTAGTAAGACGAGTCCAGGAACAGATAACCAAGTGGGCAACGAATGGCCCATGGGAGATCGACGCTGGTACGAGAAGAGCCTCTCATTTTTGATGCATTAGTGGGTGCGCAGAGCAGAAATCTATAAGAATGAAGCGCGTCAGGCAGCACTGTTTCTCATTGACGTTTTTGAAGGTTCTTGGATGCCAGAGCAAGGGTTATGTGCTTCCTCACATCTTCTATGCAATAAGGAAGATTTCTCACTCTGACAAAATGAGCAAGTCTTTTTGCACCAGGGTGGAAAAGTCGAGCGTGGAGCTGAGGTAGTTTCTCGTTATTGAGAGTAGCTCCGCAGTGAGCATGTGAGAGAGTGTCTGCAGGAATGTTGTATTTACCAGGACTGTATACGATGTCATAATTGTAGCACCCCAACTAGATCCTCCATCGTTTAATTTTATCATTCTTGAATTTTCCAAGCCGATTCGTACGGAACAGAAAGCTGACAGCCTGTTGGTCCGTAACTGAGGTGAAACGTCGTCCTGTCAAGTAATGAGAGCACCTCTTTACAGATTACACAATTGCACATGCCTCCTTTTCACTGCACAGTGTTTGCGTTCAGTAGGTGTGAGGGTGCGAGAGAAAAAGGCAACTGGACGGCCTGCCTGATTCACAGTAGCAGCAATGGCTATATCGGAGGCTTCAGTCTCATCTACCAAAGGAATAGTTTCATCAATCGAGTGCACAACAGCCTTCCCAATCTCTTCTTTGAGATCATTGATGGCTTTCATGGCGTCTGGACTCAGAGGTCTGATCTTGTCAAAGAATCGGAAAACCCACTGCGAATAATAGGAAAACATACCAATAACACGGCGTAAGGAAGTACGGTCTTTAGGGATCGGTAATTCCTTTAATGGACGTAAACGTTCGGAATCTGGTTTGCAAGAGTCGTGGGTTATTGTGTAACCAAGAAAATCTATTGATTTTTTTTTAAATGACAGACTTAGTCTCGTTGAAGGTAAGGTTGTGGAACCGGGCAGCCTCTTGAAATTTCGCCAAGTTCGCATCGTGTTCCAACTAGGTTTTAGCTACCACGACAATATTGTCCACATAAGCATAAGTTCAATGCAGATCGTGTTGCTTGATGATGTTCTTAACCCCGAATGGCACTCTGAGAAATTGATAAAGCTTGCCATTTGCTTCAAAAGCAGTATATGGCTTGTCTTCTTCCCGTATAGGTATCTGGTGATAAGTACTTTTCAAGTCCAGTGAACTATAGTACTTGTAATGAGACAGTTTGGTGACAAGGTCGTCTATTCTTGGAAGAGGGTACGCATCCAAACGAGTAAATCTATTAATAGTCTGTCCATAGTCAACAACTAATCTCTTTTGGTGGCCCTCATTCGACACAACAAGAACTTGCGCCCTCCCTGAATATGTGGTCTCCTCACTAACACCATCATGTACCATCTTGTTAATTTCAGACGTTATGAACTTTTTATCATCATCCCCAAACCTCCGAGATTTTGTTGCAATGGGTTTGCAATGAGGAGCAAAACTTGAAAAAGAGACGAAGTGTATCCACCAAAGCACTGCAAGTGGCAAGGTTAGAAATATTTAGGGCTGACGATTACCAGGACAGGATACTCCAAGCAGGTTAAAGAATGAGTTGAAAAAGGAAGAATGGGAATGAGTCTACTATACAGGCTCTAGTCCATTAAACGAAGAAACAAGAAGAAAATATACCAAGCGATTCTCCAGTCAGCAATGGTATATTCAGTAATTCCTATGTACACCATTTCAAAGAGTCGTCGAATTATTGAACTTCAGTGTATTCAAAACAAGGCAGTATCAGTAATCATCGGCCCGAGAAGAAGAGACAGAAGAAGACAAAGAGACCTACATAGAGAAGTAAAGATGAACCCACTAAACAAGATACTAGAGGAAAGAGTAAATAAACTGATTCGGAAAATAAAACAGAAAATAGGAGAGGAGATCACAAATTTGATCACCCAAAGAGAAAATAGGGGAGCACATAAACTCTTTCCCACTTATAAAACAAGGTTTGACAAAGAAGAGGATGAAATTTTAACGGGTTAACTTGTTAAGTTAAAGAGAGAGTAAGTAAAAAATTGATTAATCTACAAGAATTAGAAAAAGTTTAAAGTAAAACAAGGGAAAATAGCAAGGAGAAAAACTTTACCAGTAGTAAAAACATAAAGAACAACAAAAACGGTTTGAACGCCTAATAACAAGACAATAACACAACAAAGCACAAAACAATTAAGAATGATAAGCCTGAAGCTCAGGCAACTACTAACTTAATATACCGTACTTCGAAATTCTAAAAAGAAAGAGATTAGCATGAGCTGCATGCAACCTAGCATGCAAGTGCACCCTACTACTTCCTTATACTTATCCCTACACTTTTCTTCTATCCATCACGCCTAACGGGATTAACACAGTATACGTGGAGCAGGGTTACTATAGAAATATTGAATAGTAAAATGATATAATACACACCGTGGTTAGGAACCCACGTAAAGATGTAGGTCCACAGAGCGACTAGGTCACCTATCAAGTCTGCTACGCTATTTCAAACTTTGCTATTTCTATCTTCTACTCTTCCTCTCCCTCTCTTTCTCCTGGTTTCCCTCTCTCTCCTTAGGTTGTGCCTTAAACAGGGCAATAATGGGAAGAGGGGAGGCATTGGGGGCCGGATTCCCTTCCCTCCCCCCTCCGGTCATCTCAGGATGACCGGAGTGGGGAGGGGAGGAGACTGGCAACCTTTCGCTATCTCGCCTCCCACACCTTTTCCCTTAAATTTTTTTTTAGGAAGGCGAAATACTGATCGTCATAATGGTATAGTATTATACACCAAACCTTTTCACTGTTTAAGGTTTTCAGCAGTAATTATTGGCGCTGCTCATTGCTTCTGTATTTATTGCAAAGTTTGCACAGATCATACCAGAATAGGAAGAAACCCCGAAAAGCCAGTCATTTGACCACATTGTCCATTTGGACATTTTCAAAAGAGTGATACAACTTAGAAAACAAGGGTTTTCCGACCACTTTTGTCAAGTCAATTCGGACACTTTTAATTATAATGTTTTACAGGGTGACGTTAACTCATTATAATATATCATAACAGACATAAAATTGCTCATTTATGAGATTTTTTTTAGTCTTTTATTTCATATAACAATGCTCTTACGGGCGAGGCATGCTCGATTATACGAACAGGAATTTAGTATTTAAATTACCTATTAGTGATGACTGAACACCACAAAGAATAAGAGCGTATGGCGAACGATAATTTATTCTACCCCTTTGCGGTCCAAGATTAAGAAGGCGTGGTCAACCTTGCGCCCGGACCTATCAGGTTAGAACAAAAGTAATATTCGATTTTCTAGAATAGAGTTTTAGATATTATTTATTAAAGTAGTGCCTTTTTATTCTTTAGTAATGCTAAAATGAGTAAGTTATATATTTTTCTTTCAGATTATTAAAATATTGTTCATAAAGTTCTTTGGTATTCACCTTCATGTTTGTCCTTCTAAAGATCATATTAGACATGTTTTACTCTATGTGTTTCTTAAGGTGTCACTGAAAGTACAACGGCAGAATCCACTCTGAGCATTTATGGGGATGATACAGTAAATCAAAAAATTGCAGGAGTTTTTTTCCGTTTCCAAAATGGGGACTTCAGTCTAAACGAAACCAAAAGAAGGTCGCCCCCTTTCCCCAAACTTGATTACGAAGAGTTGGAAGCTAGTGTCACGGAAAATACCGCTACAACTTCTAGGGCTACTCGCAGGACAATTTAACATAACTCATATGACTGTCTTTCGTCAAATGAAAAGAATTGGGAAGGCTCAAGTGATTGGAAAGTGGGTCCCGCACGAATTATCCAAGGCGAATCTGCAACAGCGTGTTTCTTATGTTGCTGTGAGTCCTTGCTTCCACGATACCACCAGGCACTATTTGGGGGTAGGCTTGTTATTGGTGATGAGAAGTGGTTCCTTTATCATAAAGTTAAACACCGCCTTTTGTGGATTGGTCGAGGAAGCAGAATTTCTCAACAACAGATATGATGACTTCATCTATAAAAGGCCATTTTGAGTGTATGGTGGGATATTGAAATAATTGTCCATTACCAAGTGTAAGACAACAATCAAACAATTAATGCTAATCTCTAACTGCAATCAACTTCGTCGTTTGAAAGCCGCTTTTGGCCAAAGGCCACTCTCCTTTGTCAACAAAAGGGGTGTCATCCTCTTAACGATAATGACACTCTTCAAACAGCATAAATGACAGAAGATGTCTTGGAAGAGCTTGGTTAGGAAATATTGCTTCAGCTTCCATATTCTCCTGACCTTGCTTCTTCAGATTATCTCTTGTTTAGGGGATTATAGAACCATTTGGATTGTCCTAGGTTGACATCAATAGAAGAAGTTGAAAATGAATTGGATTGATATTTTACATAAAAACCTAAATAATATCACAAGCGTAGCATTTATAAGCTTGTTGAGATGGAATGAGTTTCTAGAACGCAATAGAGGTTATGTTTATGATTAAATGTTTCCATACTCATAAGTTTTTCATTTTTAATATATAAGCTAAAATCGGACGTTACTTTCGTTCCAACCTGACACTACAATGTACAAGCAACTATGAGGTCAGGGCAGAAATTTAAGGCTCTCTTTGATCGAGAGCCGTTTAGTAAATAGGACAGGTAGGATAGGGTAGTAGTATTTTAAACTCTGTATGTAACAAAATGCGTCTTCTTGACGAAGTGGAATACGGCAGGGAGCCAGTGCAGTTCTTGTTAAAACAGCGTTGCACCAGAGAAACATACCTGACAGAGAAGAACATGAGATGCATATCTATGATCAAGTCGAAGGAGTCGGAGAGTGAAAGCAGCTGATCCAACTTAAAGGGAATTAAGGCAGTCAAGGTGAAAGGAAACAAAAGCTTAGATGCCGGTCTCGAAACTCCCCTCTTCAATGTGTGAGTTGATAGGGTGAAAAGTGCACAGAAGCAAAGAAATGACACAACAAAGAGTACTATGAGCTGAGAGACCACCCATGTTAAAAAAATTACTTTACACTGAATAAGATCTGACTGGTTTACAACCAACATCACCCCAATTTTATCGACCTAGTGTTTCAGGAACTTGTCCAATAGGTATCCCATGATATCATAGGTGAGAAAGAAGATTTCTAAAAGGTTTATGAAATGAGGTATTGGAAAGTGTGAGGTAGATTTGATTGTCATTAGAATAGAAATGAAATGACAGGCCGAGGCGACAATAAGAATGCCAAGAGGAAGAAAATAGCGGGCAAAAATCTGAGCGTTGATAAATACCAACGCAAAATGTGGTTGACCCGGAGGATTCCCTTCAAATGTCGAATAATTGAGAGTGGCATGAGACATATAACCGAATTCATGCAAGGGCAGTTCCAAAGACCCAAAAATTCACGTAGACAATGAAGAATGATAGTATTATCTACAGTACTAAAAGTTATACAGAGGTCGCGAAGGGTCAGAATGGAAGACTGGCCAGATTCTGCAACTCTTTACAGGGGGTCGGTGTTGTTAAGAAGTGCAGATTTTGTTTTGTGGCCTATCTATAAATCAGACTCAATGATATTATCAATGGTCCAGTGGTACATTTTAAAAAGAGTCCGAATGGATAACAGCCTTTAGAGAACGTTCAAAAGGAAACAGAAGCATTTTTTAACTCGCATGAGACCACAGCAGCATGTTTTAGGTCGGATGAGACCACAGTAGTTAATAAAGAATGCAGTAAATAAGGATAAAGATGAGACAACCTATTAAGAAGAGAATGTATCATTTTAGGAGTCAGAAGGAGAAAGTATACTTCCCAATGGGAATCACGGATAAGAAAAGAGAGTTATAGGGTGTGTACACTAGGGAACTAGCGCATAGTGAGACCCATTAGCAGAGGGTATTCCAAAGTGAATAGTGCATATTTTGTCAGATAAGAATTCGGAGAAATTGGCATGAGAAATGGAGAAGAATGACCTGGGTATCTCTCGGAAGGAGAGACGAGAAGGAAAAGTTTAATAATGTTGTGGATTGGTCCCGTTTTCGGAGAACATACGTCTTGTAGGAGCTTTCTGGGAAGATTTGAGAAGTGTTGCACGTATGAGGCGACAGGATTTAGGCGATGTCCTAGGTATTTAACCCATGGCATATCTAACCGCAGATAAATTTGTAAAAATCCTCGAGTATAATTAATAACTGAATGAGGCCTACATTTAGCAGGGGTTCTTGTGTCAAAAGCAAACTTTCACCGGCGTGTTTTGTCGTAGTCATATTCTAAGAAGTGAGAATTTTGTATTAGAAATTAAAAATAAAAGCATGATTCTATTTTTAAAAATAAGATCAACATTTTTTATGCCAATTTAAAAAAAGGTGACTGGTAATGCAGTAATTTTTATATGTATTATATCAGTGAGTGTTATGAAAAAGAGGTTTCGTAGCTATAGGCACAAGTAAGCAATACATGTATTCACATATGACTGTAGCCAATTCTACTGACTTTTGTTATTTACTTTAACCCTTTTCCCTTTCTGTGTATCATAAATTATACATAGAATGTTAGTTTCATACACAGGTGCATCACATATGAAGCACAATTTAGTATTGCAGGTGCTAGGACTATTAGGTAGTATATAATTAAGACCCAGACAATTTGAAACTTAGCATAAAGTTCGAACGAAATATGCTGGAAGACTTTAACAAAACAGGGGTTTTAAGAGTATTAGAATTTCCAAGCAATGGCTTCGCTCCCCCCCCTCCCCTACGGGGGAAGCTTGCGTTCGCTACTAAGATTCAAATTTAAAATTTAAAAAAAAGCAGCCATGGTTAAATTCTTATAAATTTTCTGAACTTCGCCAATTATAATAATTTTAAAAAGGAACTCTAAAATAAATTTTCCCCTTTTCAAAATATCACGTTGCTAAAATATAGTTATAGAAGATATATAAAAATAAATTTTCTGAACTTCACCATTTGTAATTCTTTTGGGTTTTAAAAATTCACAAAATTTCGATACTTATATTTATTTCTGAACTTCACCATTTTGTTTTTTGATATTATAAAAGTATTATTTGAAATAACTTTGATAAAAAATATAAGTCATAACCAAACTAAGATTAAATTATTATTCAAATACTTAAAAATATCCCCTTCTTAAATTAGAGAGTTAGTAGTGATGATGATGATGATAATGATGATGATGACAACTAGAAAAATATCTAAAATATATTTTATTGTTTCCATTTATTTTTAGTATTAAATATAAATTTTTACTTAGGCTTAGGCCGATTTCCTTAAGTACCGGCTGCTTGCAGCCTTCCGGAATATCGAGAGAATCGTGGAAGTGGAACGTGACCTACCTTCAGTTGAGTAACGCTGAGCATGGCCCCCCCAAGGCCCCCTCCTGCCAACAATCTCGTAGAGGATGATGGCAAAGGCAAATATGTCTACCTTTTGAGGAAATTTGAGGCTCATTACTGGGGTCCGAATTTGTTCTGGCGACCACCACAGTTTCTTTTCTGCATTAGGAGGAACTTCTTGTCCAGCTGCGTTTGGCGAGGATGAAATTAATATAGTATTTATCTGAATCTGTAAATATATTTAAATTTAAGAATATAATTATTTCAACTAAATCTTAATCATCACAATGGAACTGATATAATCGAATGAAGGAATAATTTGCGAACAATGTAAGAATGCGGACAGAGCAGGCGAGAAGATGGTGCTGAGATAAAAACAAACACAAGTTAGTATTTGGATAACAGATATTCAAATGCGCGCATTTGAGGACTCTTGTAGTGAATTTAGAAATATTCCACTACGACTTGTGGATTACCATAAATTTTAAATGGGTGTAGAAATGTATTGCCATTGGCAATATGAAATTTCACCTTTGATAGTTTGGTACATGCTTGGAACTCGTATGTCCTTAGTAACATGACATAACATGGATGAGAGAAGCCACACGGGCCTATCAAAGGACATCCGAGCCAATACCCTTCCCAACATCCTTGCATACACTATATACAAAGGCAAGTGTCCATAATATTGCTATAAAGTTACTACTATTCAGGTCTCGTCAAAATATTCTTGGTCTAGGGCGTTATTTCACGTTCCCTAAGCCACATATTGGTCTATGGGGGAGGGCATATCCTTCTTATCCCCATTTATTTATTCATTTATCAATATTATTCTTGCTTTACACTTGGTTTCCTCGATGCAGGTAGTCTTCCTAGAATACATTTTCTTCTTCTTGACTGAAATTCCTTTTTATTAAGCTTGCCCTTCAAACATTTGTCTTTACTTTTTCTTGACTTCCGTAATCTTCTTGGCTGGGTTGGTCCGCAATCTTCGTTTTCTTTCTTGATGCATCTTCATTTTCTTCCATTTATCTTGAGTCTTCTGATTTCTTTGTACTTCTTGTTGAGTTGGTCCTTCAAACGTCTTCTTCTGTTTTCTTTCTTGGGAGATCTTGGGAGAAAGACTAGTCTTGGATTTCTTAATCGATGAGTAGTAGCTCTCCCTCCTACTGCCTCCGAGTCTGCGGGATGAGTGGAGCTAATTTAGTGGGATTGAGAAGAGCGAACGAAGTCTTGTCTCTAATCAATGAGTAATGGCTTCTCCTTCCCCGGGTCTCCGAAGTTCCCAGCAGAAGTTTTTCTTAAATCTCTAGTAGGAGGGCAGGTGCAGTTTTAACGCAGATTAGAAGATTGTTCGGCAATTCAGAGTCGCCAGTTATAGGGGGAGGGGTCCTTTGTGCTTCTTGATGAGTTAGTCCTTCAATCGTTTTCGTTCAGTTTTCTTTCTTGGGCGATCTTTATAAAAGTTTTGGGACTGTTGAGTTTCGAACGTGGCACCTCTTGATTTAAACGCCAATACTCTAGCCATACGACTGGCCTTAGTCCGTTTTTGGTTGGAAAGTTTTTTGGCCATTTAAATTATCGAGTTGGAAGGAATTTTTTTCATACATTTTCGCACCCCTGCAGGTCATTGGATCTTGTATTTTTTCGCTTCATATTTTGTTCCCTATAGACACAGTCAATCTCCTGTTTTGATGTTACTATGAATTGGCAACGGGCTAAGCATTCGAAGGTTGACAGATAGTGACTACTCTATCGGGTCCTGGGGATAATGTACCTGGAGTAAGAAATGAACCCGCTCTCACACTTTCTACTGAGTTAACGATAAAGTTCACTCCGTCCGCACTAAAGTCGACAAGAGGGTTGAGGGAATTTCGTTGGCATTATGGATTTTGAGGATGACCTCGCTGCCTCTATCTCACCCTATCAAGCACCGCGTCTTACTGAAAACATGCTTGACATTTAAAAAAAAATATATATTTATTCAATTTTAATTATCATTTAATGCTTTACATTGTTATAATTTATAATTACAGAATTCTTTACGCAATTTTGATCTAAATTTCATTATATCATGCAATTACCATATTGACTCTTAGATACCAATGATTAATCGAAATGTATTAATTAATTGTAGATCATAAAAAATTGGTAATCTTTTAGTTTAGCTCTTCGTTTGTTTTTGTTGTTTGTTTCTCACTAAAATGAGTGGAAGCGTGATTGTAAAAGTTTCATTCAGCTTCGTTTGTAAGCTATAATATTAAGCAGCCTTGTTTTATCATAAACACACACACACACACACACACAAACAAAAACAAAATCTAAAAATATTAAAAATCTCCTTACATTATTCTGGGCGATAAAAATCTGCCATTACAGCGATGAAAGCGCTGAATCTCTCCCTAAGGCCAAATTTTATACAAAATATGTCGATTCCATCGAAAGATAAAATCTTCCTGAATCGCAAGGGGCTTATTACAATGGCACATGGAGTTATAACTCGAATTAGTTTATGCCCCCAATCCTTCGCGATTGGGAATTAATTCCAAAACAAGGAAGTAATTTATTAGACAACCTTTACACGTAGAAACCAATGTGAAAACTAGCCTTACCAATAGAGATGACCGGGTTTGTAAGGATCTACAAAAACAAGTTCTACTTCAACGTATGCAAGCTTTAGTCTTTAATTATAAAACTTAACTATTTCAAAAGGAAGGAACGAAGGGAAAAATAAATAAATCCATTTATAAAAAGGAGAAAAATATATCAAACGATAAATTGAGTCAAAATTGTGACAACGAATAACGAAAGCAAATATTTGCTCTATTTTTCCCTATGACAGCAGGTTTGCCATTTCGATCCATTCTTTCATTTTTCCTTAATATAATATTGCAGGTGGAGGCTTTGCCCCATAAACTCCCAAGTGGAAGATTAACCCCGCCCCCCTCTATATTATTTTTATTTTGTTTTGCTGGGGAGCTGCAACCCCTCTCACCCTCACTAGTCACTTCAACGAAACATACTGGAAAAGAGGACGAATCATTATGGGAGAAAAGAAAAAAAAGCACCGGAGAATCGTAAACTGAAGTATGACCAATAATGGAAGCTTTTAATTATAGGTTGTAACGTAATATATCCTTCCGCTCACAATATTTGAGTTGATTGGTTTATTTTTATAGCCATAGTTAACTTTAAACCTATTCACCACTTGTTGCAAATGTTAAACCTAACATTATCTGTCTGTTTTTTATCTCAGTTTTTCTTCCATGAATAAAAACGCCTCGATGGATTTAATAGTTTGCTTTTTGCACTCATTTTAAAAATGTCCTTTTGAGTGTTGGATTTTTTATACATTCACTCAGCTCCACATACACCCACGTGTGAAATTTAGTGTGTGAAATGAATTAAAATACTTAGCTTCTTCACCTTTAACTACTTTTCCGCAAGGAGGAATCGGCGCTCATCATCGTCACCATAAATTATCCAATCACTCTCGCCCTTTTACACCTTATCAAGTCCAGGGCTAAGCAGGGTTGTGGTCCACAAGCAGGGTTGTGATCCACGCTAAATTGGTGTTTCATAGCGTATAGGCTTTGTGGTTCTGATAATTGAAGAGTTGTAGGTGTTGAGATGCAGGAGGCACCGTCACTTACTACTGGTCTAGGTTGACCTTCGATCTTTTTTTAATTTTATTTTAATATTTAAATTCAAGGAACTTTAACCATATTTGCTTTAAGTTCCTTTCCCCTAAACAAGGGTACTTTTCTTAGTTTGGGATTAAGGGAAACTTATGAGCTGCGCACCCTTACTGCCACACTGGTTAATATAGTCTTTTTTGTTCTAAAAAGGTGATATGCATCTTCTGCACATAATCACCTACCTCAACTTCGCTTTAGGATTATTTTTCATAAAGATTCACGGGATATCTCTTAGTAATGGCTGCCTTGGCAAGTAAATCCCATTCCCTCTTTTATCAAATTTGCCTCAGGAGATTTCAGATTATACATTCACAAAGCCTTGGGTTTAAGGAGTAGAAGATTTAGTTTCAATTTCTTTTGGTTCAGGAATCTTTTATATATTTTTTTTCCTTCGAAAATGAAAAAAACACATTTTCCTGTTGTGATCTGCATTTTCTTCTGTCTGGAGTTTATTTTCTCGATTTTGGTAATTGGATGCCATAAATAAACAAAAGCTGACTAGAAAGGGAAGAATTCAAGCCTTGGTCCCTTTACAGATTCAATAAAGAGAATGTAAATTGATTCAGATTCTTTAAACTAAGACTCATATGTCTTGCCCAGGCAAGAATAGAGAAGGAAAAAAGAAAACAACCCCAAATAAGATCGAAAAAGGAAGAGATGGTTGATGATACTAACTCAAAAAATAGATGAGAAAATCCTGTTTCACTTTATAATAAACCTAGTCAAAAATCGATTAAATATTGCTAGGTCGATAACATATAAAGAACTTTATTATATTTGTATGCATTTATTTATACCACTCACATTAATGAGACTTCTTAACTCATCCAAACAAACGTAGGGAAATTGTAACCAAAATAAACTGCTTTCGATACTAATGACGTCTTCCCTTCAGGTTTGACGAATTTCAAAGGAGAGGTTAAAACTAGGCATTGATATGGGTGTTAATAATCTTCCTTGGGTTGAAGGACCTTAAGGCAAAAAATCTTAATTGATTGGTTCTAAAGGATTGCAGGCAGAACATCCCGATTCTCAGAGCAGGAAGAGCCAAGGATTGGTTGACCATGGAGGCGTGACGGTACAAGTCTCGATCAAAAGAGAATAATTGTGGTCAGGGAAAGTGAAAGAAATTGGTTGTGGCCATTGAAGGCCAAAAGGAATAGTCTAGGCCAGTGAAGATCAAAGAAATTTTGGGGGCCAATGAAAGTCAAACAGAAGATTTGTGATTATTAAAGGTCAAAGAGAGTGGTCGTGCTCAATGAAAGCCATAGAAAGTGGTTGTGTTCAGTGAAGGTAAAGGAGTGGTTGTGGCCAGTGATGGTTAAAAGGTGTGTTTGTGGTCAGTAAAGGTCAAAGATAGGGGATGTGTTCAGTGAAGGTTTAAGAGAGTGGTTACGGTCAGTAAAGGTAAAAGAGAATTGATGTTGTCATGAAGGTTAAATGGAATAGTTGTGGTCAATGAAGTTAAAAGAAATTAACTATGGTCAGGGAAGCTCAAACAGAATGGTTGTGGTTATTCTATGTTAAAGAGAGTGGTTATCGAGAGTGAATATCATAGAGAGTGGTTGTGCTCAGTGAAGGTCAAAGAGAGTGGTTGTGCTCAGTGAAGGTCAAAGAGATGGGTTCTGGTCAGTGAAGGTCTGTATTTGGTTGAGGAACTTCGCCCCCCGATGAAGGGACGAGTGGCGCTATTAACGAACTAATTAATTTAAGACTCGGTACGAGTCGGCATCATACAATGCCATGGGTTGCAAAAGTGAACGGACAGCGCAATTCTGATAACGAACAATGGGTCTTTTAAATAGGTACCTTGCAAGAACCTACGCGAGAGAGGATAAGAATACGCTTAACCTTATCTTGGAATCCATCTCTGTCATAGTTAGTTTCATTTCATTTACTCAGCCCATCATAAAAAAAGAGAATACATAAATAAATATAATTAACAAAATTTTTTAAAAAGTGTTCTGACAATTTCAATAACTCAGTGAGGAAAAGTAAAGCTTGTTTAGTTACTGAAACCTTGTTTTTAGTTATCTGTTTCTTAGTTCATTTTGACTGGCTGTTTGGTTTCGTTGATCCGCAAATATCCTCTTCTTGATATTAAATATTGTCAAATATTTAACGACTTTAAAATGTTCTTTCACTCTTTGGATCCATGGCCATAAAAAAATGAAATTAAAATAATAAATATTCTTTCAAAAGTGGTGGGATTTAGTTGAAATTCGCTTGTTATTGGGGATCATAGAACTAAGATACTGTAATCGCTTCTTGCTTCGTGGGATAAGAATTATAGATTATGCCTGGATTAACTATTTATAGGGAGTCATAGCTATATCTATATTAAGCTTTCGAGAAAACTCATCTTAAGACGATTGGATAAAGATAGATGATTAACGCCATATGTTGATTGTAAATAGACTACCGTTTGAATTTTTATAATTTCTTTTGTAAAGATATAACTATTTATTAAGTGTTTAAAAGGTATCGTAGTATTTCCTATGTTAACTTTTTTCATCAATCTTTTCTGTTGAAGTAATTTTTCATTAGTTAAACAAAAGCTCTTTACCTACATTTATTTTATGTCTTTCTTCCATAGAATGATTCAGTATGTAAATAATCCTCCTAAACTTGAGATCAGTGTAAATTATTGGATTTAAATATATTTAAATATATATATATATAAAATATATATATATATATATATATATATAAAATGAGTAAAATTGTCCTTATTTAAGGTAAACTAATGTGTCAGCAGGTGTACAAAAATTGTGCCCTATTTAAATATTATTCCCCTTTTCGTATTGTACAGCTGAACGAGAACTTCCCCTTTTTAGATGTTCGACAGGTGGTTGCTAAAAAAAATCCACCAGCATGCAACAGCCTCTCTCCAATTTATCCTTGCCACTCAGGACAGCTTAACGAAAGGCGTGGACCACTCAATTGTGTTCAAGTTGAGGGGAGCATACAGCACAAGCAAAGGGATCAAATATTTTCCCCTTAATCTCCTATGAAATCGGAGGGAAAAGAGATCTCATTTGCTCTCCGGGAGCTAAAAAAAACAACGGCAGAATACTAAGGTGAGAAGCCTCAAAATGAGTCCTGTAAGTGAAATAAAAATTCCGTTGTCACATTAATTTTATTTAGTCATTAAAATTGTTCCTTAATTCTAAAAGTTACCTTTGAATTCTCTGAGTCCAAAATCAGATATTTGCAGAACCCAACGGGAATCGATCAGGCAGTTGCTTGACCGAAGGTTTCCATGAAAGGCGATTTCACTGTCGTGCAGATAAATCATCCCCTAAAATCCCCACCATGAGAACTAATTAGTATGAATGCGATTTATTAAAGTCAGCCTTATTGAATAGTTTGATTTCATATAAAGGATGAAGAGCAAGGTGGTATTCTTTCATTGAGGAACTAAAGAAAGGTAAAAGGAGTTTCAAGTTTCAACTGCTCTCAGTTTCCTTCTTCCCGAGTAGCTTTCTCCTTTTGCTACATTTACTACGTCTGTACTTTCCATATTTCCACTTCTAAATGTTCATTCTTCATCAAAATCATTCTAACGGAGATGAACTCGTTAGTTTCCATTAGTT
The DNA here is from genome assembly GCA_963969495.1 of Ceratothoa steindachneri. Taxonomy (NCBI): domain Eukaryota; kingdom Metazoa; phylum Arthropoda; class Malacostraca; order Isopoda; family Cymothoidae; genus Ceratothoa; species Ceratothoa steindachneri. The sequence goes on along the minus strand of OZ018330.1, from coordinate 40,473,380 downwards.
TCTTTAGAAAATAATAATTACACACCACGCATCTTATTTCTTGATAAAATCAAAGATAATATGATTTCATACTCAAACACCTGCAAAATCGGCTCCGCTTTTATTCACTAATCCAATTGAGTATAGGACATTGATTACTTATTCTTCGCCAAGATTGGTCACATCAGATTATTTATTACCTTGATTAAGTCAGCTACAAGTGATGCGACAAAGAGGCTATCAAGTTGCAGGTCTGGGTCTTTGAGCACATCAGAGACCGAGCCTCGAGCACAGTAGACCGTGAAGACCTTTAAAACACCTCCATCCACCGAAGCACCGAAGAAAGGAAGCAAGTTCTCGTGTCTTACCTCTCGCATCTGAAAAAGCAGTGGGTTTTTAATAATTTAGCGACATCAATTGCAGATTGTAAAAATAAAACCTACGCACAAAAAAACCTTCGGTCTCCACGATTCCATTTATAAATGTAAAGTTTACCCATAAGATGACAGAATCCCAATCTTAATTGGATTTTTCGTAATGTGATTAAGATCCACCACTTTTGAACATAGTGGCCTTGAATATATTAAGGTTCCTAACAGCGTGTTTGGCCTTTGTTTCACCATAGTATTTGCCTTCTCTATTAGGTTTTGACCATCGTCGGATATATACGTGATACAAAAAAATATTACATAGGTGGAACAAAGTTATACGAGTGCATATATGACGACATCCTCAATACTTTATAGTTAAGTGTTTAGGGAAAGAATCCTACTTCTTGTCATGACCACCAAAATTCAACAGAGAGAAAGACAAGAGTACCAGCGTAAATTCATAGTTTAGCGGGGGAAGATTGTTGCGTTAATGGTTAGTAATAGTTCCACACGATTAAAAAAAATTATTATGCTTCAGAAAGTGGTTTAAGGGTTGACCTTTCTTTCGTAAATAGACAAATAGGTTCGCTCTTTTACATCATATTATCAAGACAAAAATGACTAACTTGTGAGTATAGTTACTACCTCATGCCAGGCTTAAGCTACCCTTTAGTGCTTTCACTAAGGATACTGAGTGCAGCTATTAAATCCAATTTGGCACCGTTGAAATCGATTGAATGTTGCACTACAGAATAAATTACAATGTATTCGCTTTAAAGACATATTTAAAAACTCAATTCGAAAGTTATGAAACTTTCTTATGTTTAAAGAAGAGGTACGAGTATATTCTGATATCGTCTCTAATTCGAGTATAAGATTTAGCATTAATGTGTGGTCAAACTGATTGAGTGTGAGGAGAAATAAAAACAAGCTGTTTAAAACTTCGTTTGAATGAGTATTTGAGAGTCAATGTGGCGAAGTGGATTCGCCACTTTGCCCATTTTCTCCCCATCTGTCTACAATGGTGCCCAGACCAGGGAGTTTGGGTTGGGAAGGGGGAAGTATTACCCCCTGGATAACACTGATATTAGTTTATGTAAACATCTTTATATCAAAAGTATAGATATGTGTTTAATCCCACATCTCCGTAAAGAGGTAGAATGGGTAACCGTGATGCAATTGATACGCGGAGAATTACGTGCTCTACCTGCTCCAACGCTTGAAAGTTGGTCTACGGCTATATATATATATATATATATATATATATATATATATATATATATAAAAATATATATATATATATATATATATATATATATCATCTCCTTACATTTTTACTTTCCTTATAGCCGGCAAGGGAGTGAATGATGTAGCTTGTTCCTGCTACAAATGAAACCTGGAGGTATGGCACGCCCTTCCGGCCCCAGCAACTGCAGTAGTGGACCCTCACAGCGTCAATGATGGCAGGAAGACATACTTTAAACGGCCTCGGTGCTATTGCGCTTCGAATTCAAGAGAAAAAAAGAAGGCTTTTCTTGACCACGGCTGTACAGATTTTCCTCAGAATCGACCTGACGCATATTACCTCATTGATTTGCGCTTCTTAGTTTTATGTAACAAAAATAATTCATTTATCTCTATTTTTGTGCCCCGAATTTCCTTTAGCAGATAATTTTAGAATTTTATCATATCTTCTTAGTGAATGTTTACCAAAGTTCATAATTTTGATTTTTTTATGGCCTCTTTCTACAAAATTTCTTAGTCCCTTATTACGTACCATACATAACACTTGTTGGCGATGAGTTTGCTATTGCTTATAAATATTGTATTTATTACAAATATTGCTATTGCAGTCCTCAATATTGCAGTTTTTTTTACAATTCCTACCTCTCCTACTTTTGGCTTTCTTCTCCTTTTCTTTTACCATTAAATCATTTATATTCTATCAACCCATTAGCAATCTTTTGCCTTTACGAGCATCCTTTTAGAATATTATAAAACAATTTGGACACCTACTCTTGGATAAAGAGGATTGATTTGTACTTTTGTACTCTTTAACCGTTGTTTTTTTTCTAAATATTTACCATCTCTTAATTTAATCTGTGTTTGATGAGTTAAAATTCATGCGAACTTACACAAATTTTAAACATTATTTTCCTAAATATTTAATCTAAAGTTAATGCAAAATATATTCGATTCATGGGCAAAGATGGGGAAAAGTCTCTCTAAAGTGAATTCCTTGATTACACGTATGCAATACCATTAAAATGACTAGAACTGGAACTGAAATGTTTGCAGTGCTTCCTCAAGAGAGCTCGAAGCAGTCTTAATTGCATAATGGAACCAGGATGATAAAAGGCGTAGAATCGATAGCAAGAACATGTGAAAAGCTATAGTATTAATATACCTAATAAATAGATCGGATAAACCTATACACACCATCTCTCTTTAGACCAGGGCAGCACAATGGTTAAACATAGAAAATCATATTTTGGAAAACTGCTCGAATACACAGTAAGGATTTTTGGAGTTTTCTTCTATCTTTTAACTCCTTTAGACCTTATTGCACCAAGAAATCATCTCCTTTGTCCATTTAGGTAGTGAATAAGGCCTTTTTAGTTTTCTTCTAATTTTTAACTCCTTTAGATCCTACTGCACCCAGAAATCACCTCCTTTGTCAATTCGGGTAATGTACATTCCTCATACTTTCATATCCTCTAATTTCAGTCTTTAACTTTCTTCATGGCTAAATTGAAAGGGGGTGAGGCTCAATTGGCTTTCGTTTTTTCTCTATTTAAAGGTTTATCTGAATCTTTTTTATATTTTATAAATGGAAAAGCTTGTCAAGTGTGATGGCGAAAGATAAAAAGCAACAATAAACATAAATTAAGAATGACAGAAAAATGCAACTGAATGCATCCAACTGCATCTATAAGAGAACTATTAAGCTTTGTTTGAAAAATATTGTAAAATAACAGTGTAACATATTATCTATTTTCGCATAAAGCTATATTTTATAACTTTATTTAAGGATTTTTACGGAGCCTATACAATAATTACGACAATTCTCAAATTATGACAACTGAAAATATAAAGTTTAAAAGCACAAAGCGCTAAAAATAATCTAAATTAAATCTTGGTGTAACATGCTGGCTTTGCGGGCTTCTACAAAAATAATCAGAGAAAAATTAGATCTTCTAAAAATAACTAAGTTCCTCTACTTAAGCTTTTTAATTTTCCACGAGTTTTCGAGATTAACCTCGATACGGTTTGACTTAAAATCTATTTTTAGATCCATAGCTACATTTTTGAAATCGTTATTTTATCCATTATTTTATAAGGTTCAACGTTAATTAAAATCATTTTTATCGATAAAATCCTGAATTAATTTTTTAAAGTTTTTTAATCTAAAATGGAGGAAACTTAACTTGGATATCTTTGTGCCTATCTTTCGGTGGTATTGGTGCTAAATTATTCAGGGGAGGTGGATGTGAGAATGGAATATACAAGTAGCCTCAGTAATCATTATATACTGCTCCGTAGGGAAATTTGTTTGCACCAATCTATTTATAAGTTTATTCCTACCACTCTATGTCTAAATAGTCCATTGTGGCTTTGAATGCTTCTTTTCCGCCCCAGTTTGCAGAATCGATGAATTTTTCTACCCTCCATTTCCTATCCCTTTTTTTATTATTTAGCAGTTTCGCTTTATTCTTCTGCCTTTTCCGACTTTTATTGTTTTTCATCCAGTAAACATGCCAATATCAGCAGCTAAATCTTCTATTTCAACGTGTCGAGAGCTGATGGCATGCGGAACCTTTTCAGTCTTTATCTATTCGGAATTCGATGCGCTTTGTCAATGTAAATCTAGCTCTCGTTGGTAGCAATTGAGCTTTATCTCTCATTCATCTGTTAATGTTTGAAAAAAGTTTAATGGACTTCATTGCCCTTTGAGAGTAAAGGTCTATAACTACAGTTCACCTAGGAATCAAAGTTCATTTAGTGCATTGTGTGATTAGTGTTCATCTCGGAATTTATTCTCCACTTGGTGTATTATTTGTAAATACTTGGGGATATAGGGTAAATATATACTTTAATACATGGAGATTTTTCTTTTTGGTTCCCACTATACAGGTTATTTGCCTCAGAGCGATCTTTCTTTGCCGACTTGGCAACTGTAGGGAAGTCTTCTCTTTGGACCCCTTTTCGGTGAAAATCCCAACACCTTCACTTCGGGTGCACCAGTTTCCTCATCGTTGTGATTAAGTAAAAAATGGTTAATCATTGCAAACAATCATGTTTTATATATAAAAATATTATCATTGTTTACCGTTCCCTTCTGATTGTAGTACGAACTATTAGTATCTATTTTTATGGGGGTGAGGGTTGCTTTTTCTGACGTTGTTAGCATTATGTGGGGGTTGAGTATCCCCAATACCGTCTTTGAGCTTGCATTCCAGGAAGTAACTAAGCATGATAGGATTGACTGGTCTGGAAAACCTCATCCTCAAAACATGTCCCGCAACGGCCAGACATTGATGTTAATGTACGCCAACCCCACTTTTTGTGTGCTTAAGGTGGAAGAAGCAAAGTAGGACTAATTCGATGGTTTTTATTATATCAAAGGATTATGGACCTGAGTGAAGTTGGATTAAAGTGAATATTTCTTACTTGCTAGCGTGTTTTAATTTTACAGTTAGTTAGAAGCTAGTTACAATCGAGGTGAGTATGCCAACCAAAGTGTTCTTGCCTTTCAGAAGTGTCAAAAGGCAACACAAGTCCCACAAACCATAAAACCTCTTTTGAAATTTCCTTGGATATAGAAATTGATGTTATAAAGTGCTACTTGACGTTGCTTTAGTAGTGTTATTAAGAAGTTCTACTTGACGTTGCTTCAGTTTTGCTATTAGAAAGTGATGCTTGACGTTGATTTAGTAGTGCTATTATAAGATGCTGCTTGGAGTTGCTTTAATGGTGTTATTAAAAGTGCTGCTTGATGTTGCTAAAGTGGTAATAATAAGAGTCATATTTGACGTTGCTTTAGTGGTGCCATTAAAAAGTGTTGCTTGAGGTTGTTTTAGTAGTCTTGTTACTTTTATGATTTCTAAAAGTAATAAATACACTGGATCGCTCATCTGTCACCCTAATCAAGAGGTGTTTACTTAAAGCAATCATATGTGGTAGAATTTTCGGCAATATTATAAGTTTTCTTCTCGAGTTTTTTCTACAAAATTAAAAAAATGTATGTGCAAACTATCCTATGTTATCTATCAACAGTTCTGAAGCAGTGCTATATTGGCTAATGCTGACTGAGTCTGTTATAATGGCATTTTTTTCGCAGTAATTATTCACTATTTTGAAAAATATAGAAAGCATAATAAGAAAGAAAGCAAATTTGGTTGACTACTATAAAAGTATTTTGAGAAGTCCTTCCTTTCAGATATAATGTGAATATAAGTAACGGTAATTCTACAGATGAACAACTCCTTTTTTAAGATGATTTATTGTCATTCTATTTTATAGGCCTATCTCAATTATCTGTTGCTATTTAATTGGAGCGCAAAACACTATTTTACGAGTTATTAGCACAGGAATGTAGTATATTTCAAGTCAAAGAGGTATGATTTGCCGTTGCTATAACGTCATAAGCTTCGGAAAAAATTAATTGCATCGATTCAAGAAATACATATTACCAACGATGATACTAATTTAATTACTATGTAGAAGATTAATGGTAGTAGACTTACCAAAAGTGCAGTAGATGATATTTTAATTATCCCATGGAAATTGTTGGCGAAAATTATTGACAGGTATTGTACAACGATGCCGTGGCACAGGGAAAATGGTGACACTGCGTGTGTGGCTCAATAAATACCAAATCTCCACGATGATGGTTCCAACCACTAGTAGTTAAGAGGCTAATTTAACTGTATTTTATGTAGAATGTTAGGTTGTTTAAACAGGTTTAATTCTCGTAATTCTACAGATTAACGACTAATATTCACGCGAAAACGCAATCACCATTGTATCAGAAGAAAGATAAGCCATTTTGAACTGAAGCCTAAGGCTTTAGGCTATGCACGACAAGTGCGCTAGAATAGGCCTCTTTTTTAGTTCCTTTTCAGGGGGAAAACACGTGGCCGAATAATTACAGCCCCTATCATCGGTATAGGAGATAAATTTTATACCGTAACTAATTTTCTTTTATTTTTTGCGGAAGATTCTAGGGGGCTAACTATGAGTTATTTCAATATTCACCATGTAGCTTTTATTACTTTTTTGCAAAGTGAATTTATGGTTGTAAATTCCATGGACTTTCCTTCTCCCAATCCAATAATTTTATTCTGTGGTAGTAAATGTTTCATTAATCGTTGCAAAGGCTCACTAAAATTAGGCATGATTATGTATAATGAACCAGGATAAGAAGAGAATATATTTAATTCTAAATAATCAGAGCATTTTAGGTAAAATTAAGGGACAAAATCAGCGTAACTTTTCATGACAATTTGACAAACATTTGTGCACAGTTGATTCTCAACCTATACTCTATGAAGTCACTCCATTAAAAGCGTCCTGGCTAAGCACATGACGAGTGAGACATATCCAGACGTAAGCAAGTATATCTTCACTTCTCAAAGGCCCAAATGAGGACACAAACACCTCCGGTGATAAAAGAATTGAACTTAGGACAATAATGTCTCAAAATATGACCGGGACTGAGTCGGTTCAAGTAATTCAAAGCATCTACAGGGTGATATAGACCATCTCACGTGACTTGCGCCAACTTTTATTCGAAACTTATTTGGTTTAGAAGAAAGTAGCATGGTAAAGAATTTAGTGACAAGTCCGCAGACCAAATCATAATAATACATCTGGAGACCTTATGTAAATTCTCGAAGTCAACGTACAATTCTTCTATTTCCAAATCTTAGATTTTCTTCACACTTGCAGAGTTGCTGTTAATGGCCTCCTATGCCATAGTTCGCTCTCCACTTATCTTTAGGTATCTAGGATGTAATTTATGTCCCATTTATCTGCTTTGCCCCTTTAGATACATTTCTCTAAGTTTACTCAAACCCTCATAATTTCAGGTGGATGTCATTTAGGTTGGAGTAACAATTTGATCAAGTACTTTTGTTTAAGTTTTTCGATCATGGTAGTGAGCCCAGAGAGGTGATGAACGGTACACGACTGAAAACAGTGAGGCTCCTCAGGAAGATCCTTCACTAGACTTAAAAAAACTCCAACCCTTTCTGTAACTTGTTGGTGAAAAGAAAATAAAGTGATTTTCGAAATACTTTAATACTATTAAAATAATTTAAATAAAAATGAAAGTTTACCCTCTGGAGAAAAAAAAACGTTTCAACAAAAAATGTCAATATTTGTCTAAAAGTGATCTTAATCACCAATTATTTTTTAACAAGGCAGACAAAGGCAAAATTAAACAAGTTACAAAAATGCGACAAGGCTCGCTTTGATTTTGTTTCATTTTTAAAATTTTTATATCAAATTAAATTTCTGAAATATTAGTTTATTGCTGAATCAGGCAAGAGGACAACTGTAAAAAATAAAACTAAGCATTTAAATTTTCTTTTCAGTAGGCGGTGTTAAGGGATCTGGGAGGGGGGGGGGGGGTCAATTTTGGGGTGTGGTGAGGGAAAGCTTGTAATTTGTGAAAGAACATGAATATCCGACATGATAATTATAATTATACTCAGAAAATATCCCCAAATTGTATTTCCAGGCATGATCTTCTGCATTAAATTATCCGTTGATATTTGTGACTTTTAAAAAGCTGCCTGATTAAAACTCTTGTTAATATTTTGTGTGAATTTTGTTAAAAATAAATGAGGCTTTCAAATGAGAATCCTTTTTTTTATTTAATGTTATAAATTTCTGATTTATGGAAGGAATTTTTATGACGTTAATAATGTTTATTAGTTTCGATGTGGGTGGGGATTTTATATACTAGAAGAGTCGGTTTAAAATAAATTTCATATAGTATTGTTTAAGTCCTTGTTTAGTTTATATAGTTATTTAAAAAAAATATTTGTTTGTTACTTTTAGAAAGTATTTTACCATCTCCTCCCATAAAGGGATCTGTTTAAAGTTTACCATATAGCTCAATGTTTCAAAATATCCTTGTCTCCTTTGTTTATCAGGCCAAGCTTATCTAATCAAACACTTTTCTAGGTTTCGCTCATTTAAAAGAGCCAAATCGGAATTTCTAATTAGTATGCATCATTAAGGAGAATACAATACCGTCCAAAATTAGAGAACAAACATATATTTCTTGAAAATACTCGAATTTCCACAAGGATAGAACGAAATATTCTTTAAAATTTGTCTCTGATAGTGTCCAAGTTTCCTTCTATATAACTACTGCTACATAAATAAATATTACATAGATAACATAACTTTTGCGATACCCTCACTAATTTGTAACGTATGTACATATAGCAAAACTGTATGGAAAACTGCTACCGATGCTATTTATAATTTATTAGGTCAATATGTCGTTCCGAAAGCAAGATGTTCAGTGCATTAGTGAAGGAATGGCACTGTCTGACATTTGGAAACATTGGATTGGCTCAAAAGGTGTGATTTCATATATAATATAGCTCTGAGCAAATTGTGATGCATTATTGAGGTAGAAAACAGGTAGCACTCAAAAAGACTCTCGGACATGATTTCATAATGTAACGGATGACGCTAAAGGACCAAAATGAGAAAACAGCCGATATTTCTCGTCAAGTTGCCAAGAACATAAACCTGAATGCATCTAGCCAGACTAATATCGTTTGTGGGAGGTTGGATTTATAGCAAGCTCCCTTGCTATGAAATCGTTTATAAGTAAAAATAATAAAGCGCCTAGGTTTGCCTTCGCTACTGAGCATGCCTTATTGAGTGCTGAAAAATGGGAAAGTTTTTTTTTAGAGACGGTAAAGATTTAATTTGATGGAATAGGATGGTACGAAGCATATACTGAACCAAATAGATAATATACTGAATCTCATATGCACGAAAATTTCAGTTAAACTTGTAGGTGACAGCGTTTTTGCGTAGGGGAGGTTTCAAGCCATTGCTCTGTCCTTTAACCCCTTTCCGTGGAAAAGTAAACGCTGCAGTGTAGAGGAATCTGCTTTAGGAACATGTGATCTTTCTCTCTCTTCGAACATCCGGAGTAAGTGGAACTATTTCAAAGTATGATAATGCTCTTTGTTACACAGCAACACACAGCAAAGCCACCGAAGTAGTTATGTATTCTGAAAATAACAGGCTTTACAAAAGTTATGTTAAAGTCGGTTTTGACTTTATGAGAGGTTTACGTGTGCCCAAGAAAAATTGACACATTGTGTCTTTAAAACTTCATTTATATTTTGAGTAAGCATGTGGAGATAGAAGTGAAAAGTATAGAGATCTCTGCTCTTCTGCGCGCGAGCCACAATAAGTACGATATGGCCAAGTGGCTCAACGTAAGCCAGATGGCCGTCCAGAGAGCCGCAGAGAAGCTCAAGAACGGGAAAGACCTCAAATATCGACCTCGTTTAGGCCTACCAAAAGTCGTCAACAGTTTGGCTGCGAGAAAGTCCTTCGAAACTGCTCTGTAACTCAAAATGACTGCGCTCGCAAAGAAGAAGAAGAAGAAGAAGAAGAAGAAGAAGAAAAAAAGAACATATCGATATCACGGTGTCCAGGGCTGTTAAGGAGGGCATCCTGAAAATGAGAGGCGTGGAAAGGCTTATGTTTTCCGGCCGTCCTCGAGAACAACGTCAGGAGCGCTGTCGTCGTTTTCCCAATGACTTGAAAAGCCAAGGCAATCGAATTCTCCTTTTTTTTCTGGTGGAAAAACTTCACGGTCCATCAAGTCATTAAAAAACCTAACGACAGGTTGCTAAACTCCGTCCAGGATTTCTTCGATCAGATATGGGTCTCTGGCAAAGCAGCGGCCTCCGTGATGATGCTCGACGTGGTGGCCTTGAGTGGCTAGAATATGCCGCCAGTGTGATTTGCAGCTGGTTACAGGCTAACCAAAGCGATTACAAGGCCATATTGTTCATGAAGTTCCTGCCAAGGATAAGAAAGATCAAGAAGAAGACGCACTACGTCTTTCATCTGGACAGTGCCCATGCCCACATCACTAAGACCGTGCAAGCGTGGTTGGGGTCGAAAATGGACTTCTAGTGTGTCTACATGTTGAGACCAAGGCCTGCAATGTCCGCCACAGTAACTTTGCTGAAGTCATCCGTTAACTGCATGTGGCGCAGTATGAGGAAGGACTTTGTCCGCAACGTGTGTGAGGCCCTCAAGTATCACCTGGAACGCCTGTTCGCCCCTGAGGGTGGCCATATTTATTAATATGACACTTTAAACACACATTTCGATGTTAAAACAATAAAAAACGTGTTTAACTGCATCAAACTTTTTATTGTGTCCTTTTTTGAGAGGGTCGTAACGAGTGCAAGAGGACTATTGCAATACCCCGTATCTGGCATACACAGAGCTCTGATTTAAGCCCGATCGATGGAAATGTAGGGAAGATACTCGCTGAGAAGATTATGGCATGGAATTCTAAGAATGTTGAAAATCTCTGCCAAAGAATGGAAGAAGAATAGAATAAATTAAATCCCGAACAATGCGACAAATTAGTGAGGTCTTGCGGGCAAAGCATTTCTATTATTAATATTTTTAAAATTTGAGGAGGAACATTTGTTCTTTTATGGTTGTATTGCTATAAGACTTAACTTTCTCTTCTTTTTGTGCATACTTTCTTCAATTACACATTAATCTCATCATATTTATTTAGCCACTTTTCTATGAAATTAAACTAGGATATTATCAAATATCAAAGTGAAATTTCAAAGAATATTCGTTGACAACGAGTCTTAGGCCATTGTGCCATAGATTTAGAGGACTTAGATTTTTTTTTATTTTTGAATTTACTTACTCTTTCCAGAATTTGTGTTTGTAGACTTTAAATGCAAGAACTTGGCTCCCGTACATAGGATTGAGCGGATTTGCTATTTCAGTTTTTTTCAATTTTGTGGTTTTACATCTTCTAATAATGCATTTTCTCATGTTTTCCGTCGCAGCTCATTATTCATACCATTTTCATAGTCCGTTGCAATGCATCACACGCATAGATACTCCAATTACATTCACCACATACACACTCTCCACCTACATATCATTAATATATCAAAAGGCAATACACACGCATAAACCTCGCATATACTTAAAGTATATATATATATATATATATATATATATATATATATATATATATATATATATATATATATATATATATATATATATATATATATATATATATATATATATATTTATATATCTCTTCATAACTACATACACAAAATATACATATCTATATATGTTTTCTAAAACGATTACTAGTTAAAAACAACCCAAATTATCACCTGACCCGCTCAAAATCACTAGTATGATGCTTTAGAGGGTATTCATTTCGAGTTAGCACCAATTAAGATTCTCATTTTGGGGGTATTCAAAAAAAAAACTCCTGAATGTAGGGTTTCTTTCGAACATGATTTTAGATCGGATTCACTATTGATATTCTAAAGCCTTCAAATGACTTGGTTCTCAATTTATTTCTAAAATTCAGATGATTACCCTAGTTTATATATCAAGGTGATTTATTCCCCTTGAATCTACTAGAAATAACTCTAACAAATTGACGACAAATAAATGCAATTCAGAAAAGAAAAATGATTAGAAAGGAATGACAAATTAAGATGGATGATTAATTTAATCCATCACCAATAAACCAAAGACGAATTTATAGTACGCTTTTCTGATTCTATATTATTGTGATAATTGTGCAAATGCTTTTTACATGGAACAAGAGATTTAAATTCTGTAATTCTGTATTTGCGCATATAAAGTTCTAGAACTTTGGAAAATTTACGTGGGATGATAGTCAATAGTTCTAGTTTAGTTGGATAAATACATGTATGTGTCAGAATTTCTAAACATTGGAGAGTTAGAGAGTTTTATATAATTTAATAATTAACATATGGTTATAATAAGTGCCATTACTAGAATAGATACGTGTATGATTGCATTAAAATTGAAATGTATAGTGTTTACTTTGACTTAGTCTTTTGATGGACCCCCCACCAAGGGATACCGTGTATAGACTGCTACCCTTGAGAATGGGAGTAACAACTCTTCCTCCCTGACCGAATCCTTGTAAGGGAGACTTGGCCTAGTTGATTTCAAATCTTTGATCGGGCCTGGGAAGCTGGTGCTTTCCTTCCGTCCTTCTATGCACTGCTTTTTCTAAAAATATCTCTCTTTATTTCTCATATCTAGGTATAAAGACCTAACCAGCTAGTTCATGCCACGTCAGAAAAAAGGTTTATGAACCTTTATATGCAACGCACTATGGATAATATTCAAGGGTTGCAAATGAAGAGGCTTGGGGAATCCATGGCGTAGAGCTCGAGTAAGGAGGCGTACTGTTTGCCCCAATAGCATGCCCCTCTGGTTGGCTATATGAAATCTGCGGGCCTTCCGGAGCGATCTTGCGCTTAGCAAGCTTCTGGTCATTGTGTGTTGCCTCATAGGCGCGAACATCTTTCTTTAAGATAGACGGAAACAACTGGATGTCGAATATAGTTCACCACACCCTTCCGTATATTTTCACAAGCTTTCTGATTTTAGAGTAGGTCAGCAGATTCGCAAAATATAAGAAACGAATAAACATTGTGCAATCTCCATCCCCCGTGGTCACGGGGCAGGCGGGGACCCTGACAAAACAACTGGTGGAAGATCTTTTCTCTCACTACATTCAATGTGTAAAGGGAATTTCCCTTTACTTATTCTTGAACTGCCCTTGGTCATCTCTGCCTAAAATAGGGAGTCGATTCTCCTATGCTTTTTTGAGTTTTACATGTTGTCTATGAGGTGGGGTTTACTCTCGCTCTAAATTTATACGTGTAAAGGAGTTTCCTAGTTGCCTTCTTCATCAAGGTTGCACTTGGATTACTTTCTTGCCAATTCTATGAATAGAAGGTGGAAACACTGCTGCTAAATTTTCTCGTTCTCAATGGAATCATCTGGATCAGTCAACCCTCTTGGCAAGGGGCACGTGTATCGATTAAACCCGGCCCCAAGTCCTTTTTTCCCTGACCCACTAACCTTTACCAAGGGCGATCGGCTTGTTGACTCAAATGAGATATTTTGTACCACCAGAAAACAAGCCTAGTGAGTCTCTGGTCGGGATCTCTGAAACCTTGGTGTATGGCCAGATGGAAGGCCTTCTGTAGGTGAGTGATGACTTGAAGGTGACTTCGCCCCATTCGGCTGGCTCTTCTCCACTAGGAAACGCTGACTCGGTGGAAGACATCCCCAGAAGACCTTATGCGAAAAGTCTTCCCAGGAAAGCACAGACCAATGACTATTCAAGGGCAGAAAAAGTCCTTCTTTTCCAGATTGGGTCCGACAAGCTGCCAGATCCTTCACCATTGGAGTTATCGCACACCCTTGTTCGCAGTATTCGTGACGTCACGGCTCCTGCAAAAGGGGATGATATCTAGATTGTCCTCTGCTTGTGTCTTGGAGATGTGGAGATTGCGAGAAATGAGCGCGCTGATGCAGACGTCAATCTCTCGGTAAAGGCTTGGCGAGGGGAGCATCACTTTGCACTTCTCTACTTTAAAAACGTGGCAGGAATCGGGCAGACGGTAATCTAAACTTGTATGCCTTTTACGAGTGACTATTTGTGGGTATCTTTCTCCAATTCCTCGATGGCTTTAGGTCGTTTTCTTTTGCCAACGAATCGAACATACGCGTGGGACGCAACACCTTTCGATAGAGTCCTACCCTGAACCGTACTGCTTCATCTCACACATTGTTTGGCACATTAGTGTCGATTCCATTTTTATGAGAAAGTCTCGCACCTTTTACCTTTCCCGATACCGGGACGAGTCGGCTCCCTACTGTTTGTTCCTTGTACTCAGGAAGGCTTTGTGCATTCCCAACTGTGTCCTGCTTTATTTATCGTAGAAGTTGAGCCTCCTTCATTGTATATAGTTTACGGAGAAGGGGTAAGTGCATACCGGTATCCCTGAGGGAACGGTTTCCCTCCAAAACCTGATCATGTTTTTCATTCTTTGGATCGTAGCAGGGTTTATTTTGTTTCCTGATGGTTATTGTTTTGTTGATTTTATTGCAGTTTTACCTAATTATTAATGTGTCCTCAAAATAGGCTAAATTTAAATTTTTTCAGCTATCCGAAGGATAGGAAATTTTCTTTTTGTTCTCTTTGATTGGTCCTAGAGATCTTTTGTGAACTAAAAAATTCTTATGGAATTGTGAGCGAAACATTTTTTCTACCATTGATTATTTTACGTCAATTTATTCATTCAATGTCCACCTACAAAGGTGACCTGCCACAACCTAATTTGTTACTGGCCCTGAATTTAGAATGAATTATAATTTTCTTAGCAACTAAATAATTAACGAATTATTATTTTGTTACAAGGGCAATTTATTCTGATATATTAAATTTGTCTTAATAATGATGATGTTCAAACGACTATTTTTTACTTTTCCAATTTACTTTGCCCATCAATCTTTTCAGGAAATGATATATGACTAATAATTTCCATTATGGATAAGGGAGAATAAATGGGGAGATTAAAGCTTGGACTATATTTTTATTCACAGTAGGGTCATTTCGTAGAATTTAAATTTATCATTAAGATTATATTATGAACTGTTTTTAGTTATTTAGTTAAAGGTTTACACAGAAAATAACGTATTCTAGTACGTTTTTTAAATATATTTACGGATGGGTCAGTTTTGTTCAAATTTGCTTCCTGGCCGAATGAATTTAAATACCATAAATTATGGCGAGACGACGAAATCTAAAATCGATTCAGGTTTTCGTCAAATGCCACATGTTGTAGAGACCTGTGGTTTCGATCCCACTTAAACTGTCATTAGTGTTTGAAGGACATTAAACGGGTGAAAACAAAGCCATAAATTATTTAGTAAAATGTAACACTCGGGCCACCTTACGGAATTTATCAATTGGATTTTCAAAGCCTAAAGAAGTTTTGATTAATGGTAGGGAAATGGTGTTCGAACCAAATATGGACTAGATATTTTTCACCTCACATACTGATATAATTCACGATCGAAAAATATTCCCCAAATTAGAGAAGATACTATGATTTAACACCTAATTTTAAAAAGAAAATTCTTACCATAGTAAGTTCCTTTTTGATGTTTCTGGTTAAGTCCAAGGATTTTTTAGCCACCGTCTTGATAGCCACGATGTTGCCTTTGTAGAGACCTATTTTGCAAAATGCAATTTTGGGGGCTTCTTCACCAACATCGTGAGAAAGAACGCTTCCATCAGGCAGCATGCTTTGCCTATAAACTCGCACCTGTAAGAAAAATGTGCTGAATAATAGGCCTATTAATGACAAGAAGGGACGCTAGTACTTGCTAAATTATTACCCATTAGGAATGAAAGTTAGAGAAAAATGTAATAAAAAGTATGATTAGAAACATGGCCAGCCATCATATATCTGGCACAACACATATGTGATATGATTTAATATGTAAAAGCTGTGCTGGTCCGATCATTTTCCCTTATCGGAGGTTATTGATATTTTATGGACTTGGGCAATTGAAGAGTAATGAAATGAGAACAGTCTGCTACAACAGTAGATTTGAGACAAAGCTCACAATTTTTTAGATATAAGGAGATTAATTTCTAGAATCGTTTGCCAATTAACGTCATCGAGGGAGCATCTCTAAATATATTTAAAAATCGCTTAGATTCTCACTTTAAATGTATAGGAATATTCTGAAGAGGAGTCAGCCTAGAAATGGATCCCGGGGACTTTACCTGGCTTTGTTATCATCTAAATAATCTTAGAAAATATCTTTATTAACCGTAGAATCCTTTAAAGCAGAGCTGAAAAGCAGCCTCTCGCAAGCATCACTTGGTCGCAAAAAAATTAATTTAGAAAATAAAAGCAAATCTCTGCATTTCAAACTTTTTGTTTCGAAATTTATTCCATGAAACCTGTTTCGCATCTAAGGCCTGTTGCAACGGGATTATAAATACTAACGCGGCTTTTTTAAACTAATTCCCGAAATCAAATGAAATTCGAACAGTCGATAAATAGCATATAACAAAATGGTTAATTAGTTAAAGAGTATTTTCTGATCTCATAAAAAGGGCTTAAGAATTGGCTCTCGGTATTTTTCATAGAGTCTTTTTTAAAGCACTTTTTTAATCAATTTAACACACACTCGAAAAAAAGGTTTTCTTAATTAATTAATAAAATGCTCAGCTTTAATGCTAATGTTAGCAGTACTTATTTTCCTAGGTTAGAGTAACGTAGGTTAGAAAAAGTAAGGGTAAAAAAATAAACAACTCAAAGAAACTGCTAAACCTAAATTCCCCTAAACATTCACATTTTTCGGGTGCTTGCTTATATTTCTAAAATTTGGGAGTGATTATCTTTACTTTGTTAATTTTACAAGTTTATTTTTACTGGGCGTTGTTGGGATTTTGTTTTACTTGGGCCATTTTTATATACAACTGAATGTTCTCACTGTGGTTTAAAAACCTCCAATATTACAAATTCTACGTTCAATTATACTTGAAATTTATTATAGTCATCATTAACATTTTCACACAAAAATAATGTTTGTTTATGATTTTCCTCTCATAATTTTGACAAAACAAAAGAAGCAGCTAAATAATTAATTTACATTTAAAACGTTTTAAGAGGTGAGGGGGGGGGGGAATGTGGGCGGGTTAAGGCAAATAGATAGACGTAAAACTTCTATACCTTAATAGTTTTAAAAAAGATTTCAGGCGAATTTACTTAATATGGCAACTTTTGTCATAGACGCAAAAAAAAACTACTAGCAACATTTTGAGAAGTGCTTAGGACAATAGAAGGTTTTAAGATGCTTATATTCTTTAATATTGAGTATAATCATTATTACACCTGCGGTAATCGTATATTTTTTTAATCCATAACACTATACTTTAATTTGGAAAAATTTAGGGATATTCATGATTTTTGAAAAGTTTGAGAATGACCATGTTTCTTGCTCTAGTTATTAAAACTTTTAAAGAAAATGAAACTACTTTAAAATAAATATGATTATCGAATGTTTCGGAATTAAAAAGAAAGTATTCAAATTAAGGCATGACTTTTTTTGTATATTCGAAGGTTATATCGAAGTTATTTCTAAAATTGATTTCGAAGGAAATAGAAATAGCTACTCTCTCCTAAAAACGAGTAAACCAGAATGAAATCATTAGAACAATTTTTGATGGGGGGAAAAGTGAGTCGTATGCGGGATTGTTTTTTTTTGTATTTCAAAAGAATTTCGATAGAAATTTTTTACTTGCATTGAGGCCTATAAAATAAGCACGAACGTGAAAAAGATACACCAAGAGTAAAATATTAAGAGATATGTATTGAAAACATTTTAATTTTTTTAGAACAAAAGCCCATTGCCAGCTCCGGATAGGCCGTAGACCACTGACTGAAGGTCTGCCTGCAAAGTGCATGCTCATCATGTAAAGAGAAGTACCGCAGGTTCGGCTTGTAATATTTATATATTTTCTGCCAGAATTGTAATGATTCTTTAGAACGCATAACAAAAATAAAAATACGAAGCTACTAGAGGTAATATTTTTGATAGGTATTTTGAGATAAAACTTTGTTGACGTCTCCAAAATTCGGTGTTCCCCAAATCTTCTCATTACAATGATTTTAAAACGCTTCTTATAAAATTGTCCTCTGTAGGAATTCCTCAATGGGTGATTCCGGTTCCTTTACCGGTTTTCAGGGCTTCAGAGGCATACTGTATCGTTCACACGATTTTCTTTGAATTTTTACCTCTATTTTGTTCTCTCTTCTGTAGGTTCTCCCTGGCTTTTTTCAGATGTTAGGACGAAGTAAGCTAAGAGTCAGGTTATCCAACACTTCTACCCGCCTTAAATGACAGTCAGTGGCTCAAATAGAGAAGAAAAGTATGAACAAGGTACTCTAGCAAATATGGTTCAAAATATATACATAAATGAGATTATTTTTTACCCTTAAGCAGGGTTCCAGTTGACAAGACAGAGCAGTTTGTTCCCACTCTAAAATTAAGTTAAGAATGTTGTGACGTTCCGAAATTTAACAAATTAATATGCCTTACCACCACAACATCCTTGCAAGAGGCTGGATGGTGCAGTAGGGGCAATACCCCTGTTTCAACCGAAATATGGAGTAGCATTACGCATCTAAACCCCCTTGCCCCCAAAGAATCTTTTGCTCTCTTTCATGTCATCTTTTGTCTTAAATCTCCCACAATCTTTACTACGCCTGTATAGACCCAACAGATGATGAAAGATTGCGTTAAATGTTTTAAAATAAACCTTAGCCACCATAAAATAATGATTGCTAATGAAACTTAAAGATAGAAGAGATACTACAGAACAAAACCAGCTAACTTGAGTGCCAAGGACTGCAATATTTAAAACTTTATCTACAAAAGCCGAGAAGTAGAAGTAGCATTAGGGCACCCCTTGACTTTGTTCTAATAAAAAGTACCCCTGAAAAGTAGGAATTTAAATACTTGTGACATGAGGGATACTAAAGCTAGAGTTTAACATCATGACTCGTCAATAGATTACATCCCTGAACTATATTAAAGTAATTCATCTTTAAATAAGCAAAGTTTATCATGGAAGTGGTGTGTTATACAATTTAGCCGAAATAAAATTGCGTTTCTAAACAGAAAAATTAACGCCCATTTGCTGTGGTGCGCCATCGGTTGGAGATACATTTAAGGTCACAGTTGGTTATCAGATGGGGTGGCTACCTCTGGATTTTGTTCTACGCTCATCTCTAGGTTTCCATTGAGGTAGGCGTAAGATAGAATGAATATTTGACAAACCCTTACTATAATAAAAACAGAACAATTAGTGTTGTGCAGAATTAGTTGTATGGAAGAGTGGTTTATGACAGAATGAGAACACTAAGCATAGGGGCAAAAATAGTTGTCTGGATCTCGAGAGAATCAAAGAACAAGAAAGACCGCCAGAGATCAAAGCTCTCAATATCACCAATTCCATGGTCCCTACATTTTAGACATGATAATAATTTGCTGTAGGCAATGAAAACGGGAGCAACAACTCTAAGATATCCTCTTATTGGCATTTTGAATATTTAGATACATATACTAAGGGTACTAAGCAAGTTCTCCTTTTAAACGAAGCTTTGTGAGAAAGGAAAAGATAGAGCTATTTAAATATTTATATATGATAAAACGGCCGGATGTTGGCAAGTAATCTGATTTGAGGGTAGTAAGAAAATTTGAAAGAAACAAGATCTGATGACCAAAAGGTCGCGTGCTCTGAGTAATTCTTATTTATGACCTTACGCCTTCAAAACTTTTGATAATTTCCGGACTAACCTTGGGAAAGCCTTGATAATTCTAAAATAGGAAGAGAATGTAAAACAAAATAAGGGTTCCAAATTTTGTTAGAATCGGCCGAATAGCTATAATGTGATGGTTCCCTCCAAATAATATAGGGATAACCTTGAGGAGCCTTTTGCAATTATATCATTCCGAAGAGGATGTAAAACAACTTAAGGGTTTCAAATTTCCCTAGAATCAGCTAAATAGTTATGATGTTATTTCCCCACCCCCTAAAGAAAATTGGCTAACCTTGGGAGGACATTGGCAATTATATCATTCAAAATAGAATGTAAAACAACAAAAGGTTTCAAATTTTGATAGAATCAGCCGAATAGTTATGATGTTATTACTAAAACAGAATAATTCCCGGGCTAAACTTGGGACAACTTTGAAAGTTATATCATTCGAAAGAGAGTGTAAAACTTAATAAAGGTTTCAAATTTAGTTAGAATCGGCCCTAATAGTTATGATGTTTCTGCCAATACAAACTAATTCCTGGGCTAACCTTGGGAGGACTTTGGCAAATATATCATTCGAAAGAAAATGTAAGACAACATAAGGGTCTCAAATTTTGTTAGAATCGTCCGATTAGTTACAAGGTTATTATAAAAACAAAAAAAACCGCTTAACGTGAACCGACTGATCGACATAGAGTCGCCAGCGACTAGACTCGCTTGCGACTAAAAAAGTTTATGGTGGGAATTTGAAAAGATATTTTTTAACTTAGATTAGGGTTGATTTCTAGCATGAATTACCGCAGGAGGTCATAGCTAGTCTATATTTTAAAATATTCAAGGGTAAATTAGACGAGTTAATTGGATAAGAAGGATGTTGGGGGGGTTCAAGTTTTGCTTTGCTGTATGATTTATAAATATTTTAATAACTAATCATTAAAAATCTGGGAGATTATTTGTTAATATTTCTTTCCTGATTTGCAGGATTCTTCGTAAAACACCATTAAAAGAAGTTTTTAGGCTATTTTTCTTTTGATGTTTGTTTAAAGTGATCACTTTGAGATCGCAAAACCAGACTCAATAAAATCAAAATGTATACAAAATATTTAACCATGAATCAAAACCCTAATAGGTCAATTTCCTATTGTATGTAAATTAAAAGCTTAGAATTGATTGTTATCATTTATCAAGTTTAAGTAAGATTATAATATTGACTCATTCAAATTCATTAATTTGGGCAATTAATTATTTTTTGCACTGCAATTGTAAACGTTTCATTAGTGAAAACGATTTTATTTTTTTAAAATTATAGCACTCATCTGGCGAAGTCAAAAGAGAAAGTTTACTGGTAACTCATGTCTTGTCTCTTGTTTTTCCTGGTGGGTGTGTAAATGGCTAATTAGATACATCATGAAGTAAAAACGGAAACTTAAATGTTAATGAAGCTATAATGACTAAAGTAAATTAGGTAAATAAATGAAGAAATGGGACAAATTTTAAAATGAAATTATAGCATAGTGCAACGTGAACTTGGAAGGTGGGAGGCGCGCGATCAAATAAAATCCCTTCTGTCCAACACTCTCTTTACACTATCTAGAGGACCTCAACCACACACTCTTCTACAAATCTCATTTTGTAGTTTCTGCAAAGAGGTGTCATATGTACTAAGGCAAGCCTCACCTGGAAGACTGAGTGCCTCACCAGCCCCAACACCCGGAAAAAATTCTGTGGCAATAAATCTTCCTCAAATTTGAACATCCTCTATCGTTTCCCTTTGCTTTACAACTCAATGCTTACAACCTTTCTACATGAGATAGCCTTATTGGCGTCCTTTATTAATTGAAAAAAATACCAGACTAAATATCAACGCTCTCCCATAACTGGGGTCTGTTATCAGCAGCCACCCCTTCCATTTAATCCGATTCAGTAAATATTTCTCCTCTTGGGGACATTAGAAGTGAAATATAATAATTGAGAAGGTTGACTATTGGAATAAATTTTGAGGTTTTGCGAAAGACAACTCCACACTAGCCAACTACTGTGTATGAAAGAGTTTTCATTAAACAATTCAACAAGAAGTTCTGAGCAGAACGAGGCTCAAACAGATGTCAGTCTTACTCCGAAATCAATTCGAAAGTATTATTTAGAGTGTAAATTTTTTTCCCTTTTTTAGTGTAAATATTTCTTTTCCTTTTAGTCTAAACATTATTTTCCCTTTTTAATGTAAATATTTCTTTTCCTTTTAGTGTAAACATTATTTGCCCCTTTTAGTGTAAATATTTCTTTTCCTTTTAGTGTAAACATTATTTTCCCCTTTTAATGTAAATATTTATTTTCCTTTTAGTGTAAACATTATTTTCTCCTTTAAGTGTAAATATTTCTTTTCCTTTTAGTGTAAACATTATTTTCCCCTTTTAGAGTAAATATTTCTTTTTCTTTTAGTGTAAACATTATTTTCCCCTTTTAATGTAAATATTTCTTTTCCTTTTAGTGTAAACATTATTTTCTCCTTTTAGTGTAAATAATTCTTTACCTTTTAGTGTAAACATTATTTTCCCCTTTTAATGTAAATATTTCTTTTCCTTTTAGTGTAAACATTATTTTCCCCTTTTAATGTAAATATTTCTTTTCCTTTTAGGTGTAAACATTATTTTTTCCTTTAAGTGTAAATATTTCTTTTCCTTTTAGTGTAAACATTATTTTTCCCTTTTAGTGTAAATATTTCTTTTCCTTTTAGTGTAAACATTATTTTCCCCTTTTAATGTAAATATTTCTTTTCCTTTTAGTGTAAACATTATTTTCTCCTTTTAGTGTAAATAATTCTTTACCTTTTAGTGTAAACATTATTTTCCCCTTTTAATGTAAATATTTCTTTTCCTTTTAGTGTAAACATTATTTTCTCCTTTTAGTGTAAATATTTCTTTTCTTTTTAGTGTAAACATTATTTTCTCCTTTTAATGTAAATATTTCTTTTCCTCTTAGTGTAAACATTATTTTCTCCTTTTAGTGTAAATAATTCTTTACCTTTTAGTGTAAACATTATTTGCCCCTTTTAATGTAAATATTCCTTTTCCTTTTAGTGTAAACATTATTTTCTCCTTTTAATGTAAATATTCCTTTTCCTTTTAGTGTAAACATTATTTTCTCCTTTTAGTGTAAATAATTCTTTACCTTTTACTGTAAACATTATTTTCCCCTTTTAATGTAAATATTTCTTTTCCTTTTAGTGTAAACATTATTTTCTCCTTTTAGTGTAAATAATTCTTTACCTTTTAGTGTAAACATTATTTGCCCCTTTTAATGTAAATATTCCTTTTCCTTTTAGTGTAAACATTATTTTGCCTTTTAATGTAAATATTCCTTTTCCTTTTAGTGTAAACATTATTTTCTCCTTTTAGTGTAAATATTTCTTTTCTTTTTAGTGTAAACATTATTTTCCCCTTTTAGTGTAAATATTTCTTTTCCTTTTAGTGTAAACATTATTTTCCCCTTTTAGAGTAAATATTTCTTTTTCTTTTAGTGTAAACATTATTTTCTCCTTTTAATGTAAATATTTCTTTTCCTTTTAGTGTAAACATTATTTTCTCCTTTTAGTGTAAATAATTCTTTACCTTTTAGTGTAAACATTATTTGCCCCTTTTAATGTAAATATTCCTTTTCCTTTTAGTGTAAACATTATTTTCTCCTTTTAATGTAAATATTCCTTTAAGTGTAAACATTATTTTCTCCTTTTAGTGTAAATAATTCTTTACCTTTTACTGTAAACATTATTTTACCCTTTTAATGTAAATATTTCTTTTCCTTTTAGTGTAAACATTATTTTCTCCTTTTAGTGTAAATAATTCTTTACCTTTTAGTGTAAACATTATTTGCCCCTTTTAATGTAAATATTCCTTTTCCTTTTAGTGTAAACATTATTTTCCCCTTTTAATGTAAATATTCCTTTTCCTTTTAGTGTAAACATTATTTTCTCCTTTTAGTGTAAATATTTCTTTTCTTTTTAGTGTAAACATTATTTTCCCCTTTTAGTGTAAATATTTCTTTTCCTTTTAGTGTAAACATTATTTTCCCATTTTAGTGTAAATATTTCTTTTCCTTTTAGTGTAAACATTATTTTCCCCTTTTAATGTAAATATTTCTTTTCCTTTTACTGTAAACATTATTTTCCCCTTTTAATGTAAATATTTCTTTTCCTTTTAGTGTAAACATTATTTTCCCATTTTAGTGTAAATATTTCTTTTCCTTTTAGTGTAAACATTATTTTCCCCTTTTAATGTAAATATTCCTTTTCCTTTTAGTGTAAACATTATTTTCCCCTTTTAATGTAAATATTCCTTTTCCTTTTAGTGTAAACATTATTTTCCCCTTTTAATGTAAATATTTATTTTCCTTTTAGTGTAAACATTATTTTCCCCTTTTAGAGTAAATATTTCTTTTCTTTTTAGGGTAAAAATTATTTTACTTTTACCTCCTTAAATGAATAAAGTGAATAACAGGGGTAGCACTTCCTTCAACGGAGTTCAGTCTTACTCCATTAATAATATCCACATATCCTCTACAACAAAACTAACTTTATCCCAGAGCAACATAGGAATATGATGCGTTGATAGCTTCAAATAATGTATACCCAATTTGTGGTTACTATGGCAACAATTGACAACCTACATATCGCGTAGGCACACCTGGGAGACGCTCTTCAACCGTGCCAATCAAGTGTGACTGTTTTTGTTGTTTGATCTTTTGGGTACAGTAATTTTCTCGGCGTGGATGAAGAGCATCCGCCAGGTGTACCCAATGCAGCGTGAAGGTGGCTACGCGTTGCTATAGTAACCGCATACCAACACTGCTACATTGCAGTTTCATTTACTATTGTAAGGGGGAGGGGTACACATACCCGGATCACCCGCAGGGCCTGCGCCGGGTTCGCGACCCGCGGAAACCCTGGGCAAACCCGTCTTTACCTGTGAGAGACTCGGGGGATGCTCGTAGTACCCGGCAAACTCGCGTCCTAGCCGAGGGTAGCGCAGGCAAATTTGCCCATGTTGAACATCTTTTGAAAAACCCGCCGGGAGGTCGCAACCCGTTGGTAACCCGTAGACACTCGGCAGTTTACCCTGCAATACACGAGAGCACTCAAAGAGAGCACTCGAGAACACCCGTGAACACTCGGGAGTAGCCGACGGGTTCTCGTCCTATGTATTCACCCTTGTAAACCCTTTTGAACCCGTCGGGTGCCACGAGTGACTCGCCGAGTATTACGGGTCACACGCCCGGTATTACGGGGTTTCATGGTTAGCCCTGGATACTCACATGTCACACGCTGGGTACTACGGGTGAAACGCCGGGTACTACGTGACAAATTCGACCTTTTCCGGCCCAAACACGCCGGATTGCCCGGCGGGTATTACGTATACCACGAGTAACTCGCCCGGTTACCCATGATGTAATTGGTCAACATGAACCCCTAACAAACCCTAGACCTCCCGTCCCCCGACCCCGCGTGTACCCCGAGGGTGATCCTTGTATGTATAAACCTCTCTTAAGAGAAGCGTGTCCCCACGTATGGATGAAACGATCCCGTGTATTGCGACGGGGCAAGAGTGAAGGTAAAAACAATCAATTAATACAGTTCTTTTTAAAGCTGTTCGTTTTGTCGATTGGATACAGTCACAAGCTTGGGTTTGCTGTAACATATCGGAGGTAAATTTCGAATGAGTAAGCGATACATACCTCAAATTAGGCTAATTAGTAGTTTATTCTCTCCTTTTCTTAATAATCTCAGTCAACGCATTGATGAACAAAATAATGCCTAAAACAAATTACGCCCAAATGCCTTCGGAAAAAATTTAGTACAGTCATTATTTTCTTTTTAGCTTCTAAAATAAATAAGTGAATAAAGAATAACACTTCTTCGAAAATATTTTTAAAAGAGGTTCATTAAGAAAGTGGTAAAATTAGGAGAAGTAAAGAAAAAAATTAATGGAAGCTGCAAATTTCAAGTAAACTATTCATAGTTCTTACCTTTCCACCAACCTGAAAACACGACCATCTCATTCTATCCCAGTCTCCTTTTAACTAGCTCAGAACCACTTTAAATATAACATATAGGAGAGCTTTGGAGAAGACCGTATGACGTAGCAGATTCATAAGAGCTGTTGGTTTGGATTGGAAAGAACCGCGGGGGGGCGGGGGAGGAAGGTCAAGGATCTATGAACGAAAATGGCGGGCATCTCTCCCGAACCTGCCTTGTGTAGCATTTTAGGCAGGAAATTATTAACCAGAACGACATGAAAGGGAGCAGTTTTCACTATGGAATGGAAAAGTTTAAGTGAATTTTCAAACAATTATGGTTTCTAGAATTCCAATTAGTCCTTCTTTAGAAGTATTCTGACTACATTTATACGTCTACATACAACATATCGTGTCTGTGCCCTGATCAAAATTCCCTAGATTGCTATACTAGTTAACTTTCTTTTATCATTAGAAAACTCCGTCCATTTATTAACATAAACAAATTCAGATCGAAATTTATTTCTTAAAAACAGTACGACAACGAATGTAACCAAATGAATGCATATGAATGAGTGAATCTAACTGCAACACGAGAAATAATCGCAATCAATTATATGTAACTAAACCATAAATTAACAGAATATAGGGTATTCTTATATTTTCCCTTATAGATTTTATGCAGCTTATATGAATAATTTTAAAAGCCGCGTCTCCACGCATACCTACCATAGAGAAAATATTCGTAATACTTTTATAATTGTTTTTTATAAGCGTGCAGCCAATCAGGATCTCTTATATCATTGTGTTCGAGGACGGCCTTAAATATATTTGAATTTAAAATGTTGGTATTAGGGTAGGGTACATGTTAATAGTTGATTGAAAGTAAAAGTTTCTAGATAGGAATCATCTAACGATTTTAGTTTGTAACTATTCCATCCGTGTGTTTTTACATTTCTTTCATTTTTAATTATTGCTATTGATTAATTTTCCTGTTTAGCATATGAGGTCTTAGGGCAATGTTTTAGCAATCATTTTACAGGTAAAGGCTATAGTGTGATGCTTCGAAACAAGTCCTGTACTTGCACCACTATAAAGTCATTCCCTTCAAGAAAGATTTTATTTGTATATGTATGTATTTAAAAACAGTCATAAGTAGCCCTGATTTAGTTATAGAGTGTAAGCAGACTAAGGAGAGTTGTGTCCTCTTCTATTCAAGAGCTAAAAGTGTATTTTGTATAATATAGCTAAACATTCCCCACATTTATACTTTTCCACTTCTTCACTTTCTAAATGAAAGTAGTGGCGTCCTATTTAGACGCCACAATAAATTTAAATAATTTATATTCAATATGATGGAGATTAAATATCTTTTAAAACATAATAAGTTTTTTAAATCAAATTATTAAAGCCGTTGGCTCGAAAAACAAGTATCGTTTGACAGCACACGTTCGAATCTCCACAATTTCCAACATATATAATAATGTTAGTTAAAAGCTGTATTGCGTTTCAGTGCATAAATAATTATAAGCATATATGAGTTTTTTTTGGTAAATACGAAATCTATTCACGAGTTGAGAAATTACCATGTTTTGGGTGTTGATTTGGCTCGGAAGCTCCGTGTGAATTTGCTTCACTTCCTTCGAGTCGATTTTCCACAGAAGCCGCGTCAATTTGCGGTCGTAGCTCAAATGTCTTCTTCGCCAGAGGGAGAAATAAAAGATTAATTCAACTTCTTTCCCTTCAAGTGGATTCTCAAAGAAAGATCTACTTCAATTACAGAGTTTAGGACTTTAGGCTCTTTCTAGAGAATTCCTCAATCCTCACGTCACGAAGCCTGCTCTCTACATTAGGCGGTCTATGTGCCCACACCTTTTCACTTTTCCTTCTCTTAACCACATTATTTACGGACATATCCTTAAAACTTTTGGGGGGGAGATGCCATCGATGGCCTATTTTTAATTAATAAGAAGAATTATCTAGATATTGCCACCAATTTTAACGGCAAGAGGACACTAGTAATCCTAAATGCAACAATAATTTTTTATAAGTGAATAAATTTTCCTAAGCTTTAATGGCTGAATTCTAAGAAAAGTTATTTTTTTTCCGGCACCGGTTTCGGGTTTCTTCTTTATTTTCGATACGGTCCCAGTTGAAGGTGGTCCTAAACGTAGTGATGAAACATCCTGTAAAACTATGATAGCAGTGATCTTTAATTACATATGTTGGCCCAACACCTCATTCACTAGAGAATTTTCTATCCGTGATGGCAGGAAGCGAGATTAGTTCTTTCGGGCAAACGTTACCCGCAGATAGCATGTGTGACTAAGGAAACCATAATTGAAATAGGTTTAGAAATCTCCCTCATCCTCCACATCTTGCATTATCTGATTATCACTTATTTTGGTCACTGCAACATCGGATCAATGAAGAATATGGAGGGTGAGATCACTGCTTATATTTCATTAAGAAATTAGTCGGTGGTTCCGTATCAGAAATCCACCCCTAGTTAACAGTTTGGGGAGCGTTACTACTAATTATTGCAACTATTTTTGTTGATTAATATTCACATATAGCTTATTAAATAATTTATTAAAAAACAATTGCATATTTAAGGAAAGAAACTATGTAAACAATATCTTTTTATATTACGTAGAGATATTTGCATGAATGACGCAAAGACCAGGCCTTTGCACTAACTGACGCACCGTGAAGTCTCCTACCTGAGAAACAGAGCCAGGAAGAAGAGAAAGCCGCTGGAGATGGCCAAACCGATGATGGCGGGCCTCCAATCCCGCTTGCAGCCCTCGAATCCACACTGGGGCTCGTCTTTCGGGGGACTACCGGACAACCAATGGATTTTATCCGTCACTCTCAATCGCTGACAAGAAAAAGTTGATTGTAACAGATAAGGAAATAACGTAGTTTTAATAACATCTAGTATCTTTTTTATTCCTAATTACTGAAAATTTGATTGATATTAGTTTTTTTTATTTTCGTCACAGTAAAAAGTATAAAATCATACTCTAAAAACTGATTGTCGCTCATACGCCTGGCGCAAGGAAAGTGCGTGGACGATAAAATCATAGATTAATAGTTAAAATACCTACTTCACTGTGCTGAGTGAAAGTGACAAAATCTGCATGAAAGCATGTTTCAAGCAGAAAGGCTGGAATGGAAATAGGATTTTTCGTGAATTTCCTGCTAACTACTGGAGTCCCCAAAGTGTTTATTAGTTAAATAAAAATATGAAAGCTCCCGGTTAAATAGTCAGCAAACAAGGTAGTGGTGCGGCTAAAATGGCTAAAACATAGAAAAACAAGGTCGCTGGGAAGGAACTTATACTATCTCAGGAAGATAAAATATGGGTGGGGTTGTGAAAAGTTCTATTATTATTTGTACAAAGATAACCAATTTGTGAATGCATGTTCGGTAATATAAGGGGGATAAATGAAGAGTCCTCGTCTGTTGTTGCACTGCTCAAAATCACCCGTCTAGAGAGGTGTGCGGGAGAGGGGTCGGGTAGAGTTGACTCGACGGGTAACGAGGACTTTAAGTAATGGGGCCTACTTTATGTCGCTGTTGAACTGGTTCTGACCCCTTATACTCCTTATAATTTCTCATAAGGGATTATCCGTTAGGCTGGGCTCACCAAACGTTTCTTCGTGATCGAGGTAAGAAAAAGACTCCAAAAGGGTGCGGCAGTAGAAAATAACTCTATTCCTTAAATTGGCCTACTAAAAGGGGCAAGCGAAAACGTCTCAATTTCTTTGCGGTCACTGAGTAGGCTTCTGTTTTACTCGAGATATCGAGTCTAAGGGTGGCAGGATTTAGCTGAGTTAATGGGGTTTTGTAACGCTACTAAGGGACTGATTGATTCTCTGATTAGCCGATTCTAATTGACTGATCGTGACTACTGAAATTTTGACTTAATGATCGAATGAATTAACTATCAATTTGTATGTCTGCCTCTCGATCTCTCTCTATATATAGTGTGAGCCGTCTTCAAGGGGTGTGACCTTGCCTTCTCCGTGGGGCGGACCCAGTGATCTAATTTGTTCGTTACTTCCACCCCTCTGCGGAAGTTCAGACGGCTATGTTGTACCTACATATTTCCCATGTCTCAGATTTATCTTAATTATAGGGAATCACTTGTCTCGTACACTTTTTTAGTGAAATTTTGCTGACCAAAGCCTATATTTGTTTAGCTTGCCTGTTGTCTCCTGTTGTGACCTTTTTGCTGATATTCTCATCACACGCATGTTTGTGTGTTTGTGCGATGCTCATATTTGTTCATGTGGTGACATTTGATACCTGTGTGTATGTTCATGTGTTTCTGCGTGACTCAGACGACCGCTTGGTTTGTAATATACAATTTGGTATATATATATATATATATATATATATATATATATATATATATATATATATTTATATATATATATATATATATACACACTTCGGTTCTTTATTTAGTACGCGTGACATATTATTTTCTTAATTTACACAAATAGCCATTTTAAGATTTGATAGATTCACCGAGCGTCAATTTATGGTGTTCCTCGCTGGGCCTATTAAATTCTGCAATTTGAGTGCCACAGGACTACTTATTTTACAAAATGAGCCCCACAAAACCAGGAATTCATCAATCTCAAAATCAGAATCAGCCCGACCTAGGTAGCTCCGGCTCCTCTGTACAAACTATTTTAAAGAGTTTGAAATTGAAGGACTACAAGAGAATTCGCATTTCTCAGCGTGATCAGAATGTAATAAAGTTTATAAAAACTCGCTTCAAATTGCTTTACGACCGCTACTCAACTTAACTGTAAAAAAAAAAATTGTGTTCCCTGATGAAAAGGAAAAGTACTTCACATCAGAAGTGGTCACGAAAAGGCAAAATAATATTTTATGGTTTACAGAAAAGGGACATTCATATTTAGTTAGTTAGTAAGCGCTATCTTTCCATGATACTGTGAGGATCCCCGACCAGATAATGAAATCTATATAAGGTCAGTATGACAATATCTTATCGGCCCGAGGGCCCCAGGGGCCAGTCCTCATTTGGGGAGAGGTGCCAGGAAGGATCATGTTTTTGACACTAAACAGCACTCAGGTTGAATCCTTCGTCACCTCGTGGGAGAGGGATCTGTTCCGCGTCAGAGGTACGTGGATATAGATACCCATCGGCAAGATTCTATGGAACAGAGAGTGTATGTATGTGTATTGTACTGTACAGACATGAGAGGAAAGAAAGCAGTTTTGTGATTGGCTATGTGTGAGGTGAGAAGTATAAGATATACCCACTCGAAGTCGGGGTGAGCACAGCACGTCCACCAATCAGTAGCCAGATCTCTCTGTGCGCTGATGTTTGTGTCTGCTCATGCCGGGATTCTGAATCGAACCTGGTACCGCAACGTTGGGAGGCTAACGCCGTATCCACTCCTATAGCATGAGCTCCGGTCATTCATCCTTCTCGGCTTTATCATGACACCTCTCTTGATTCAGCACAAAAGTAATGGCTTCGAAAGGATTATTGTGGAAAAGAAATATACAGCAGACATCAACTCAGAAGTATCTAGTAACAAAATTGTCCTAATTTCATCAGAAAGAATGAATAGCCGCCTCAATCTCCCGACTGTAATCCCTGCAGTAAACCTTCTCTCAAAGAGAAGGTTTACTGGAGGGAAAGCGATAAATTTACTGAAAATTAACGTAGGGAAAAAATACTTGAACAGTGGAAAGACTTAATATAAGATGGTGATCGACAGTGCAGTGCTTCATGTAACACGAGATTTAAGACAGAATGCCTAAATGAGAGGTGTTCACATTAATCAACATATTGACTAAAGCTATTTCAATTAACTACTTTTGTCCGCCACGCTTTAGCCTACTTTGTCTGTCTATGATGTTATCGTACACGTGCAATCATTGCACCAGGAGTATGAGCGGCAAATACATTATTAACACATGGTATTAAGTTTTTTATTCTGACGAAACTACAGAGGTAAGATCAATATAGTTTGCATACTTATCGAGCAAATATGTAAAATAATGCGGACAAAATATCACGCGTACATATTCAGTATTTAGCATATTTTTTCTGAGTAAAAGGTTGGCATAGTCTTACGATATTTTACTTCAATGTACATCTTCCCATTTCCTCACATT
This sequence comes from Ceratothoa steindachneri, assembly GCA_963969495.1. Taxonomy (NCBI): domain Eukaryota; kingdom Metazoa; phylum Arthropoda; class Malacostraca; order Isopoda; family Cymothoidae; genus Ceratothoa; species Ceratothoa steindachneri. The sequence continues at coordinate 40,441,408 of OZ018330.1, read as the reverse complement.
GGTGAAAGAATAAAACTGATACCATATTTACTTTTCTCGTAATGAAAAAAAAGCGGTAAAACAGACACATAACTGATATTTTATTTATTTTAGTAACAAAATTCCTTTCATGGATAGAGACGACGACAGTCTGGCAACAATATTTTCCGTAAAAATTCTATGTATTTGCTGAATGCATTTTTGCTTTTTCAGTTTCAATAAAATGAACGTCGGTTTTGCCGTTCCAATAAATTCATGCAGATATCAAACACATTTTTGTAATCATGATGTCTCATGATATACCCATTCACTTGGAATATCACATTTTTAACGCCCACGTAAACGTCATTTTAATAGTTTCGCGCAATTTCAATTTAAATCGTTCTCAACCGTGAAAACTACTCGTATCTTCCTAGCAACATCACTGGAAAAATTATCCAAGAACGATCTACATCTTGATTTCCTTTTATCCTTCACATTATTGCTTTTTCCTGAAGTGGGAATTCTTTTGAATGCTTTTACGTTCTGCAATTTTAATCTACGCTGCACAAAACTCTGGCGAATGTTCATTTTTTTTTTGCCAGTGTCCGTTGCGATAAATGAGTCACTGGTTCGTCTTCTTTAGACAAATTTTAGCAATTATCTCGTTCACATTTTCAGGAAATGTAACTGTTTAAGGCATACCACTTCACCGTCTTCTGGTGTTAGTTAATGTAAAGCGAATCTTCTTTAGAGGTTTTCCAAGTGTACGTCTCTTCCAGCGTCTGCCAGGAAACTCACGTACTAATTTTATTCTGCCATCCTTTGCCAATGTAGCGAGTTTTAATAAGAAAACAGTCTTCTTCTGACAACGTCATTTACACTGATGAGGCATGGAAAAAAAAGGAAGGCGTACGCTTTAAAACTAAGACTAAAGCGGTCGAGTGTAGGCTAGTAGACTTAGTCCTAACATTTGGACCGTGGCCTATCAAGGCATGATAAAAGCGTTAAACCACGAGAGTCTTTATTTTTTATATTGTAGATAAAATCTATATATCGTCAAAATAGGGAAGCGTTGAAAAATGCGAACTTTGTGGAATCACCCGATATATATATATATATATATATATATATATATATATATATATATATATATATCATGAGCACGAGAGAATGAATAAAAGTGAATCTTTAGCCACTCGTAGCCGAGTGGCTAAAGACTTACTTTTATTGAGATCAAAAGCAGTTGCTCACTGCCTCAGGTGTATTTGTGTCGAATCCAACCCCAGCATGGATTTGGGGGAATTAGGAAATAACTATTTCCAGAGAAAAAAAAAAATATATATATATATATATATATATATATATATATATATATATATATATATATATATATATATATATATATATATATATATATATTATATATATATATATATATATATATATATATATATATATATATATATATATATATATATATATATATATATATATATACTAATTGGGGCAATTAATTGGTACACAAAAATATTAGTCACCTTTAGTGGACGGTAAAAGCGGAGAGACTGAGGAAAGATTATAGAGGGAACCGATTTAGTGACTAATATCTGTGTCAACCAATAATTGTATCAACTAGTGTTATATTTATTCATATTTAAAGTACCCATAATTGATCCATATCTAAATTTCAATAGTTTTCAAACGATTTGCCATAATTTCAATTAACTAAATAATTTATTTTTAAACTTTGTGTGCATTATAATTTTTGTAATTTTAAACGTGTTCTAAATCTCTTTTATAGACCAGAAGATGGGGAAGATACCCGAAACGTTCTACTTAATTAAATGAGAAATTTTACATGTCTCATTTTGGGATTTATCCTCAACCTCAAAATAAGCCTTCTTAGAAGCAAACCTATAGAATATATATATATATATATATATGGTGATCCATGTACACAAAACTGGACACATCCATGTACTCATTCTTTCCTCCACTCACGTGTTCTGACAGGAGCGACTATTGATCTCGCCTAGGTCACTTATCTTGCTTTAGCTCAATAAAGTCCGTTGACTCAGAAGTATCATTTAATTATTTCCTTCCATTTGTTACTGACGCCAGTCTGTTATACTGATATTGTGTTTTCTAATCTTTGTTATCACCAATTCTTTTTTTCACCATCTATCTATCAAATTCCTTTGATAGAGAATCTCTGCTCTCTCTCGAACAAATATTGACTTAAAACAAAAGCTCCTCCCCAGAAACCCCATTGGACATGCTCACCTTTTTTACACATATAAAACAAGCACACATTATTCACAAGGACTCATTCTCATATTAAGATTATTCTCATTATCCATACAGTCGATCACATCACTTCGTATTCAATTTACTCTTTCCACCGAAAAAGAGATCTCGGCTTACCAACTCGAGTCTTTCATCTTGTTAAAACCCACTTCAAAAGTAAAGTTACTTTATCAACTTGTTGGTAAATCCGAATACGAACTTATTTGGTGAACACCCTCAAGCGAACTCAAATTCTCGAAGTTGACAACGTATAGCAGAGAAGACATATTTGTTACACCTTGGAACTGGTGACCCCTGCAATAATCATCCAACCCCTTCTCTCGCTCCATATATGTTGAGTAGACACGGAACGTACATAAGGCCTTCTTGCCAAAATATGGGTTTGATTTATTTTTCCTTAGGCATAAAAAAACGGGTTTGATGTGACGTCACTTCCCTCTGTTTTCCGCGTAGCTCCGACGCCACTTTTGTTTGCTAGGTAAGTTTTTTGATATTTTACGCGTCTGATGTGATTTCTATGAGTTAAATTATAGTACACAGTGTTCGTGAATATTGCATGATTCCGTTGGTTATGGTTTCCATGGTGAATATGATCATTTTTAAGGAAAATGAGCTTGTGTTTACAGTCTACATAAAATTGTACGTACTGCACGGTCCGTACAAATTTGGAAATTTATGAAAATTATACTGAAGATTTAGTTTTGAAACTACTGTAGGTTAATCACGTAATATTGTTTTGTGTTTCACATGTAAAAGAACGACAAAAAAATGAATAATAATACAAGATATCAAAGTGCAAATTAGACTAATTTTATTATTATTAAATGTGTTTATTTGTGTTATTATCTAACATTATTTTATGTTATATGCAAGATTCATTAAGCGATTGCTTAATTACTCTTATTGTAGGCTAGTAGGCTAATTTTCATTCTATTTTTAGCATTTATTATTTTGTAGGCTATTTTGTATTCAATTTTTTAGTTGCATTATTGCATTAAGATGGATATTTTACATTGCGTAATGAAGTTATTAATATCTTATGCAATGATAAACAATGAGGGCTGTGCATTACTTACTCAAAAATGTTCTATAAAATTAAGAATTTTATTAATTTTTATATTATTTTTGATACCTATGTAAAAATGTTGTAAAATAAGATTTATAATCATTATTATTATATTATGTGTCTTTTCATAACATTTATGTATCATTTAGGTGTACTAAATCCTTTAATTTTAGTTATGGCATATAAAAGAAATTACAAAAAATGGTACCAAGGGAGAACGAAGCGTGTTCTACATGGTCACGATCCATACAAAAACACTTGTTTAAAAAATGACACTATAAATCTAAACTGGTAAACATATTTTAGAGTTCTATATGTGGAAAATAAAGTTATTTATGTGAGCTACCTGTTGGGTACTTTGAATTTTGCTAACTTAAAAAACTTTAAATATGATGAACAAAAAACCATTAGCATTACGATCCGTGTCCACCTGACCATATATGAATCTGAGAATGAGACACGTAATAGTTCTCATTTAATCCTAATGACGTTTCGGGTACACTACCAATCATCTGGTTCTATAAAATAGATAGAGTTAGAACATAATAGCTATGATCACAAGAAATTATAATTGTGATAAAAAAAAGTTCAATTGAAATTGATACTGTAAAATTATGAGTGGACTGACACTGACAAAACAATGAAACGAAAACACTAATTAGGTCGGTTATATAAGGGATCTTTGAAATTATTGATTGCTTAAACACAAGTAATTTTAATCTTTAGCGAAGAGCAGGAACGGTGAACTGAGGGAAAACTTTTTGTATGCGACGTCATAGGATCGGTAGGTTGTAAACTTTTTAAAGAGATTTATGCAATTAGGAGGGGCAAGGGAGTAGAATCAGTATTAAGACTGGGGCTTAATTGCTTTATAAACAGTGATTCAGGAATCGGAGGGGAGGTAGGATCTATGGTAAGATTCCAGAGTTTAGGTGGGAAATATCAATCTTCCATTGAATGGAGTGATCACAGATAGGTGACATCTCATTACTAGGGAGAACGGAGCCAGTACGCTGCCTTATGCTTAGGTGGGAACAGACTCGAGCCTTCAATGAGCGGACGGTGCTTCCAATATAGATTCCCCGGTGGCACCTGGGGCAAATAAATCTATAAACAACCCAGCAGCTCATCTCAAGATGGGGGTTGGGTTCTTGCCTTAATTCGAAAAAAATTGTCCTAAATGAATGAAAACTATTTTAAAGTTAGTGTGAAAAATATTTTAAAAAGATTATTGAGTTTACGGTGTAAGTGAGAATTAATGGGACCAATATCTGAGAGGAGACAATAGCATAGATTCTTGGGAACAGTGGCAATTGGTTGAGGTGGAAAGTATATTTTGTCCCAAAACTGACAAATACACTTTTGGATAAGGGAAAACTGAAACCCATTCGTTTAGAAATATCATTTAAGGAAATCAACTTCTTTGTGTACGAGAAAATAGTCAGATGATAGTTGATAGCCACGATGGAGGAGAGTTTTAATGTTGCTAATTTTGTATTTGATGTCACAGAAACTATAAAAATTCATACCGAGACCGGTATAAGAAGATTTTCGATAGACCGAAGTGGTGAAGTTGGTTGTAGTGTGGGTTAGGAGGATATCTAGAAATGGGTTTGCCGTCTCTTTCTTTTTATTTTGTGAATTTTATGTTATTATGGCGTTCATTTATGTAATGCAAAAAAGAAAAGGATTGTTGTTCAGATTTGAATACTAAAATCGTATCATCGACAAATCTGAGGTAAAAGATCGGGTTGAACGTAGGGGAAGGCAATGTCGCAAAGCAATTTCTTCAAATTTAGATATAAAGATATCAGCAAATAGAGAAATAATTTTGGAACCCATTCTTACATGATCAGTTTACTGGTAGATGGAGTTATTGAACAAAAAGTGATTGTCTTTAACAGTTTGTTCAAGAATGGACCGGAGTAATGAGGGGGCAATTTTGTCGAAAGTAGATTCGGGTTCAGGAAAATCTTTTTGAATGATGAGGTATATATATATGAATGCAATGTCCCACAGGAAAAATGAAAAGGAGCACCTTTTAATTTTTCCTGCGTGACATTGCATTCATTGCGAACCTCACGTGCTACTTTGTGAGTTATTCATTCCACATATATATATATATATATATATATATATATATATATATATATATATATATATATATATCCCTCTGTGGGGCCACTCCCAAAGGTAGCAACCCCTCTGTCATATCCGGAAAAACTTCCGATATTGGAATCCGCTCTGGGCTAATACTCAAATCAGTTTCATCCAGTGCCTCTACTTATGTTTTGTCAAATTATGGACATAGTTAGAACGAGGCTTATGCCTCGTTAGTACGTTTATGATTTGTGTAGGTGTGACGAGTGCACGTTCCACTTGTTCTTCACTATAAGCAATGCTATAGTCAAAATGAGACCAGGGAACAGTGGAATCTAGAGTACATATTACCAACCGTAAATCATGGTGACCAATCTGTAATGGTATAGAGCTGCATTTTAAGTTAATGGGTGAGTCTTCTCACCGTTTATGATGACACAATGAATTCAAAGAAGTATTAAGGTGTCTTGAGAGATTGTATACTATCTTCAGCCCGAGACCTAGGACAACAATATATGTAATTGTGATGGACTAGCTATATTAGTCACCGGAGATAAATTCACTGGTAAATCTCTGGCAACACCTAATAAAAGCCATAGGGCATCGTAAGCGATGATTAAATGTGGAACTGAAGGCATTAATCACAGAAAAGTGGGCCAGCATCAGATCTCTCAAGTGTAATACCCTCATGAAAAGCATCCATTGAAGAATAAATGTTCTCATCACTAGCAAGGGTTTGTCACCACGTTGCAGTTTTTCATGTATCAGATTTGTGTTTTTTCACCATTTGCCATATTTTTAATGTAGCGTATAAATATTGTGTGGCTTCTACATTGATATTGTTTTATGAGAGCTTTCTTATTTCTTCACCGTAGTTTTTATGCTTTACTCTCTCATTTTATCCGCTCTCTTTTCAAGTATTTTGTTGAATGGTTTCTAATTTATATTCGCGATCTAGGCCTTCTTTTCCATATCTCTCCATCTTGATTAGGTTCATGCATTTACTTTGTCCCCTTTGTACATATAATTTCTGCATCTTTGGGATGCTGAAGAGAGGAAATTCTGTGTAGATCAGTGTTCTCTGAGCAATGAAAAATTGTTCTTTTTTTGTTCTATAACGAAGGTTTCTAAATTTGTACAGAGTTTTGACTGTCACTCAGGAGCTTACGATCCGCACTTCCGAAACTCGTTTCGAGTAATCATCAAACCGAGCACATTGCACTCTTTTGTGTAGGAATTTCTTTTATCCACCTTAACATTTGAAAGTTTATCTCTCCCTAGGGGGAATGTGTAACTTGAATTTACCAACATTGGCATGAATCTTCTATTTGACCTCGTACTCATTGTTGTTTTATATTTGAGCAGCAGTCATACGAACCTTCATTCCTTTATACCTGTATTTACATTGTATTATCTGAGTGATGTCATCCTCATGCTAAATGGTGAGGTATGAGGGGTTCTTTGGCGTTGAGATGTCGGCCGTATATGTATATTGAGTACAAAGACGGGATTAAGCATCTTCTGTGTGGCAGTGTAGCTCAAAGGGTGGATTTTGGCCCTTCTGTTGTCTCTATACCTATATAAGCATATCTTTTCATTAAGTAGTCATTGCAAAGCTTTGTTAAGTTTTCACTTAGTCCTAGTTTTATAATCTTCTATTGTCGTCCCATAATTTAGAAAATGTTTTAGCGAATTAGCGGCATATAATGTCCAAATAACTCCATTCTTTTTTACTTCGACGATCCTTTTGGTATCAGGCTAATCACCATCTCCATCCTCCTGATTTTTCTAAGTTCGTAAAGTTTGTAAGTACGTTTTCACTTGCTGATGTCTTTGTTTATGTGTATATAAGTATGTTCTTCGATCGTTTATTATTTTGAAGTCCTTCTTTCCAAATTCTAAAATGAATAATTGGGCGAGAGATTTTTTTATTTGTAGGAGGTTTCCTTTGCTTGGCTATAAATATAATTGTTTCCAGTATGAACTCACCAGGTAAGTAGCCTAGCGTAAAAATGCTTTCATTTCTTCTAGAATACACCTGCTTAACGAGTGACCAGGTACCATTTGTCTAAAGGAATATAAGGCGCTTTCCAGTTCTTCATCGCTTACTTCTATGTTCCTCATTTGGTTCCCATGGTGATTTAGATGCGTCTTTTATTTCTCCATTTAGATAATTTGATTTTTGAAATCTATATAAAATAGTTCATTTTCTTCTTCGTATATTGAATATAGTCTCCCAATAATCGAATAAATTTTGTTATATACCTTCCACTTTTGTTTTTATTTCTACTGTATTATTAAGTAATTCCATCTTATTTCTTAGAGGTATCCATTATAAACTGTTTATTATTTCTCAGACCTATTTTGGAGAACCCTCGTCGTCTAGTTCTTTTATCGCTTATTCCAATATTTCCTCTTGTGTTTCTCTTATGAGTTCTTTAATTTCTTTCTTCATCTCTCGTATTTTATAATTATCTTCTTGTTTCCTCTGATATCTTTTTTCAACTCGCCATCGATAATGTTAGATGGTGATGTATGATGGCCCTGAAATTGCCTCTCAGTCTGTCCCCTTTATTGGATCGTTCAAATGTAGTAACGAATCTTCAATCTCTTCGAGGTTTGCATTTTATAGTAGCAGCTGTGACTTACTATGTATTCGCCCTGTACTTCTTCAAATTTGCTAGTTTGTATTTTTTTCTCAGAATTGTGGTGATTTGTATATGATTTACATCTACAGTCAAGAAGATTCTTACATGGACACTGGTTTCATAAAGTAGTTGAAGGGGATATTGAAATTAACCAGATATACTTCTGGCTCATTGGCTAAACATTCCGTGATGAGGGTAGGGAACCTTGGATCCAGGTGTTGGACGATGTTTCATATGTTGTTCTGTATCTTTCCTCAAGGCACCTAGCATTTATATAGCCTAGAAAGATGGCAGGAATTATCTGACTGAATATATGAATGTGCGAACAGTAAAATATTGGCGTTTCGGTAGTTGGTTCCCAGTTGCGATTAATTATCACCCTACCAAGTTCCGTTTCTACTTCCACGATGGGATAGGATTCAGCCAGGTTTTTCACTTGGCCATATTTGATATTCTTCCTGATTCAATTTTTTTGCTTGATCATATTTTTCTTGAGAATGCTTTATTTGCTCTGACGTCATAGTTCCATATAGTTATATCTCCATTTGCCTTTTCAACCCATGTTCAGAAATGAGAATAATGTCATGAAGGATCTTTCTGAAATTGTTTCCGTACTTTGTTCATATAATGATCCAGCCAGCCGTTTTGATGTGCAAGATTTTCAGCAGATTTCTATGAATTTCCATTCTGCTTATATATCTATTTCTTCTTTTCACCTCTTTATCGGAGGCGGCATAGCCTTGGTATCTGCTGCGCCTACTTGCTCTACCTCTGTTTTTTCTTTAGATCTCTTGGTGGTAATGAAATTTAGATAGTTCTGTTCCTCTAAGTCTTCCGATTGTTTCGTTTCTTCTGAGCCTGTTTGAGTACTCGCTATGTTTCAGTGCCTTCTTTTTAATGTCCCTTCTTGAACACGCATACTTGGAATACCCTTAATGAACCCGAGTTTTTGGCATCTTTATTTTAGGGAATCCATTTATCTATATGATAGAATTAAGAAGGTCTTTAAAGTATCCGAGTGTAGAGAAGTTAGCCAAGTGTGCGTGGATGATACACTTCAAGATCTGCGATGTAAGGAATAAGCCATTTCGAGGATTGGAATAATTTTTTCATGACTGGTTGTTTCTGCCTATGGGATGATTATCTTAATTTTATTTTATTCTTCCTTTTTTTTCATTAATTTTCGTCTCATTGAGCAGCTAATGCCATTTGCCTTGATGTCGTGACAGTTTACACAATTCTTCGTCATGCTGTTGCAGTCTTTATGGCAGTGACTTTCTTTGCACATTCAGAGCACACAAAATATTTCTCGTTCGGGCAGATTGAGGTTGTGTAATTTTATTTTATACCAGCTGAAGCAGATTTGTATATTATGAGGTTCTTCTCACAGTATATTTCCACAGGGAATTCTAATATTAAAGGCGAGGATGCCTTCCATTGTTTCCTTGATAGCCATTCCTGTAGTTTCGAAGGTAATCTTGAACACGTAATGGGGGTAGATTAAATTTTATGACCACTGATTTTAGCCCATCTTTGTTGTCTTCCGATCTTAAAGGCCTCAAAGTCTACGCTTGCTTTTTTTCTGTTTGTTTTGACTATGTTCTCTATTATAACAATTTATGTTGTTATTATTGTCCTGTAAATGCTTAGTCAGTCTGTTTTAGATAATTTTCTTAATTACGTTCTCGTTAAAGTCGAGCAGTGAAATGGGACTATAGTTTCCCACCGCTTTGGGGACAAAAGCCATTTTCTCTAACTTTATTTCATCGGAAAAGTAGCCTGGTATTTATTTTGGTATTTAAAATATTTCTTTGTCTCTCTAGTATGACATTGAGAGTTTCCATATAGTTCATCTTAGTGAGGACTAAGCTTTCATGATTTTGGGGGGAGGAGTTCTTTAGAAGTTCATTTAGTTTTATTGTAGTTATGGCGGCATCATTTCCTTTGATGTTGTTCCAATGATACGTTTCTTCTAACTCCTAATAATGCTTATCTATTTAATTTTCAAGTTCTACTTTAAAATTTTGGTTTTCGTGTGCCGTTTTTATAAATATATTTTCAGTGTCCTTTGAACAATATTTTATTTTGTCTTTCTTCCTCTCCAGTAATTCTTCTTTATTTTTTAATTCATTCTTTCTAACGCGAACTTTGTTTTTAAATCAATTTATATATTTACAAAATTCCTTCGGGGTTGCTTCCTCATCTATTTTCTCGATTGTTTGATCTCATATTCTTTCTGTTTTCATAAATTAAAGGTAGCTAATTCTCTTTTCTTCATTCTAACATCTCATATATTTTTTGGTTCTACTTTACCATTTCTGCAGCCTATCTAAAAATTTGTATACCAATATACGAATTCTTGGGGGTTGTTTCCTTATCTACCTTTTTTATTGCTTCTTATTCTGTGCATCTCTTTTTCAATTTCTTTCAGGGTCGGTTAGCTGAGAGAATTGGGTACCCGCGTCTGGAGCTTTTATTTATATTCCTCTGAATCTGGTATGTGATAGGCTTTCCACTTCTTCACTGGTATTTAGATTGGTTGTATGTTTATGTGAGGTATCCTTGTTCTGTATTCACTGCAGATAACATCTGTTTCCATATAATAGTTAAAAATAAGATTGTGGTTGACTAAGTATTTTTTTTTTTTTTTTTTTTTTTTTTAAGAGCTCATCTGGCGACTGCCTACTTGGGCATTAGTCGCCGTATTAAAACTGGCCTAGTTCTAGGCTACTTTAAAATGAAATCAAAGAGAAAAAAAAACAACAAAAAAACAACACCCCAAAAGGGGGAAAGGAAGCAAGCTGGTGCGTCGGGGAGAGGTCCCCCCGGCGCAGGAGCGTGCAACTAAAGAAAAAAACAAACAAACAAAAAACAAAACAAATGCAAAAAAACAACAAAAAAAACAAACAAACCTTGCTTAAATAATAGGGAGAAGGCCGGCCTCCCCCAAGAAGTCAACAAGTCCACAAGTCAGTGTGCACGAATCTGTCCCAAGCACAAGGGACAGGCGGTAGCGACCCCGCCCATCCCGGTACTGGGACAGGTATCGTGCGCGAAGATCACCCAGACTGGGACATTCGACAAGAATGTGCCGAACAGTCTGGGGGACGACGCAGTCGTTGCAATAGGGCGCAGGCGAGCGCTCCATCAGATAGCGATGCGTCACACGAGTGTGTCCGATTCGGAGACGACAGAAAGCAACCTGAAGCCGCCGCGGCATTGGGGGATAGGTCCATGGGAACAGTCGCGGCGCAATGGCACGCAACTTTAAGTTCCCTTCGACCGTCTCCCATCTTCTTTGCCAAGCAGTCCGAAGAGCTGCCCGTATTCCTGCCATGTAGTCGGTGTGAGGAAGAGCGAAACGCTGGTCCGGTCGCAGAGTCCTCGCGGACTCTTTGGCGCCCTCATCGGCGCGCTCATTCCCCGCAATTCCTACATGTCCAGGAACCCAGCAGAAGATAATCTCGACATCTGCCCGGCTCGCCAAAACCGTGGCGTCACGGATATCGCGAACCAGGGGATGCGGAGATTCCAATGCCCCGAGAGCACTCAGGGCGCTTTGTGAGTCGCTATAGATCACAATCCGGTCTCCGAACCGGGCACGTCGCGTAATCTCCCGTACCGAGTGGTGTATTGCCACCATCTCGGCCGTGAAGACAGACGCAGCGCCTGGTAGAGCCCCGCTGACTTCAAACAGAGGGGATACGGCGTGGAAGCCGACCCCCTCTTGGGACTTGGAGCCATCCGTATACACTGGCACGGTACCAGCGTGACACGATGTGTGCTCCAAAAAGGTCGAACGCAATACTCCCGGCGCAGTACAAGCTTTGGGAGCAGAGGCGTGGCGACAAATAGCCAAATGTGGTACCCTCCAGGGTGGCGTCCTGGGCAGAACCAGGGGCGCCACCGGCCCGAGAGCTATATCTACCTCTCGAAGGAGTTTCCTGGCCCTAAACCCAAAGGGCTTAGGGTATGACTGGCTTCTCTCGGCGGCATAGGCACCATCGAGATCAGCTGCGGATGCAGTGAGAGCTGTTGGCGACTGAGGGAGGCGCCGGGCTCGCGCGTACAGGCGAGTGATGCACTGCACGCGGCGCAGAGCGAGTGGCATCTCCCCAGCATCGACCAACAGGCTCTCAATGGGGGAAGTGCGCAAGGCACCGGTCGCAAGGCGAAGGCCGGTGTGGTGGATCGAATCCACCTTCCGCAATAAACGCTCGGCTGCGGATGCATAAAACTTGCATCCGTAGTCGAGCTTCGAGCGAACAAAGGATGGATAAAAAAGTAAGGCGGTAGCCCTATCAGCGCCCCAAGCGCTGAACGTCACGGAACGGAGAATGTCCATGGCGCGGGTACAAGAGACCCTAAGGCTGCGAATATGAGCCTCCCAGGTGAGGCGTCGGTCGAATACAAGACCAAGGAAACGGTGCGACTCAACCACATCCAGGCGCATCCCATTAAGAAACAAATCTGGGTCGGGGTGAAGCCGTGGATGGCGGCAGAAGTGCACCACCTTAGTCTTGGCCAAAGAAAACCGAAACCTGTGCGCTTCGGCATAGCGAGAGACGCGGTTCAATGCCTGTTGGAGTCGACGCTCCAGAGTTGGCATCTGGGCCGCGCCAAAAGAGATCGAAAGGTCGTCCACGTAGAGCGTAGCGAGAACATCTTCCGGCAGCACCAAGGTGATGCCGTTGATGCTCAGGGCAAAGAGTGTGACACTGAGGACACTTCCCTGCGGGACACCCTCTTCCTGCTCCTTTGGGCCGGAGAGGGCTCCCCCCACCCGTACGCGGAATCGACGATCTCGCAAAAATTCAGATATAAAAATTGGGAGGCGTCCCCTCGCCCCCATCGTGTGGAGAGTCTCCATGATACCGTATCGCCATGCGGTATCATAGGCCTTCTCCAGATCAAAAAACACCGTGGCGTAGTGCTGTCTACGAAGGAAAGCCTCGCAGACGGCACTTTCCAGTCGGAGCAGAGCATCCGACGTGGAGTGGAACTTACGGAAGCCGCACTGTGCAGAAGACAGATGGCCTCCGCTGTCCAGGAAATAGGCTAATCTAACATTTACCAATTTCTCCATCAACTTGCACACGCAAGAGGTTAGAGAGATTGGGCGGAAACCGGTCGGAGTAGAGTGATCTCTCCCCGGCTTGCGAAAGGCGAGCACAGTAGCGATTCGCCAGGAGTCTGGGAGAAGACCTTCCACCCAGATCCTGTTGAACAAATCTAACAGAAAGGCCATGCCTCGCTCACCCAGGTGTCGAAGCATGGCGTACGGGACATCGTCCGGACCATGGGCGGTGTCCGCGCACGAAGCGAGAGCGGAACGCAACTCACTCACAGTAAACTTGTCGTTGAAGGGTTCTCCGCCTCTGGAGGTAAAGTCCAGCTGGCGGCCTTCCGCGACATCACGACGTGCATTGAATGCTGGCGGAGCAGCATCACGGCTAGAGAATGCGGAAAAAGCGGTCGCTAAGGATTCCGCCACGGACGCGGGGTCCGAGATTGCGGTCCCATTCTCCTGGAGAACGGGAGGGGGGTCCTGCGAGAACTTGCCCCGAATCCTTTTGACTCGCTTCCACACCTCAGCTAAAGGGGTCTTCCCGTTAAGTGAAGACACGTATGCCCGCCAAGAAGAGCGGCGGGCGTGCTTCGAAATATACCGGAACCTAGCCCTAGCCCGACGAAATTCAGCGACAGTGAAATCGTTCGGGCGGCGCTTATAGCGCATGTAGGCATAACGCTTCTGTTTGAGGGCCGTCTCACACTCGGCCGACCACCATGGGAGTGGTCGGCGTGCAAAACGGCCAGACGTCCTAGGAATAGTAGTCAGGCCTACGGCGATGAGATTGCCGGAGAAGAACTCAACGGCCTCATCTACCGACCTAAACTCCTCGACTGAGATAGAGAATTCAGTCATTTCCTGAAATGCAGGCCACCGCGCCCGCGCCAAGCACCACCGAGGTGGTCTCTCAGGCGGCAGTTGCCCTGAAAATGATATTTGAATGGGAAAGTGATCACTACCATGGAGGTCATCGACCACCCCCCAATCAAAATCAGGCTGTGCATCCGAAGAGCACAAAGATAGGTCAAGGCAAGAAAATGAAGCGGTTCTCGGACAGTGATGCGTAAACTCATCCACGTTTAGGACACCCATCTCAAGCTCTTCGATCAGATCGGCAAGGACTTGTCCCCTGGGATTTATGGAGTAATCTCCCCAGAGAGGATGCCTGCCGTTCAGATCTCCAAGCAAGAGATAGGGCCTCGGCAACCGTGCCACGACGCGGCGGAAGTCCCCCGCGTCGAAGTCAGCTGACGGTGGAATGTACGCAGAAATTATAGTATACCTCCTATCCAGGTGCAGCTGCACAGCCACTGCCTAAAAGGAGGTATCTAAAGAGAAAGGAAGAACGGAGACATCATGCCGGGTGTAAACCGCGCATCCCCCAGCCCGGCCATCCCGCGGTGGTGGGGTCGCAAGACCCTTATACCCCGGGATGGCAGGCAGCGGGCACGCGCCTAGCATGGTCTCCTGCAAAAAAATAGCTAACGGGGAACGGGACGAGACGAGCCTCCGCAGCTCCTCCCAGTTGGCCCGGAGTCCACGGCAATTCCATTGAAGGAATATGCCCTCCAGGCCTAGCTCGGAGGAGACGCGGGGGCCCTCTTCGAATTGAAGACCCTCACGGGAATGGCCGTACGCTTCCCGGGGGCAGAACCCCGGGCGCTGTTGGCCGGACAAAGCGCTGAAGGCGCTGTCGCCTTCGAGGACTTATTGGGGGAGGTTGGGCTCGCCATGCGAGTCTTTTCCTCCCTCCGCCTCGAAACCTTAGGCGGGCGTTGCGGCCTGGGAGGCGGGGGGCCCTCTTTTCGAGGAACCACCGTCTCCGAGCCACTCGCTCCACCTCGGGGCGTGGGCGAAGGGGCCGAAGCTCCTTTATTGCTGTCCTCCTTTCGGGGAACAGCTTTAGGAACCCCGGAAGATGGCCTAGCGACCATCTTCAGGGGTGTTGCCTCCTGTGAGTCTAACGACTCTGTGGAGGCGCGTGGCCGTTTCGCCTTACGGGAAACGGTCACGCTGGGGGAAGAGGGGGGAGCCCTGGTATTAGCCGGGGCTGGGTGTGAACCCTTTTTGCCGCCAGCTCTACCAGGGGAGCGCCCGAGTGTAGTAGAGCCCGCAGAAGGGCTCCGAATGGGCGCGGAAACAACCGTGCTCGTTGGCCTGGATGGGCCAGGAGCAGAGGGTGCTTTTCTAACTATTGAGGCATATGACGTCCCAGGCAGAGCCGGGCGCGCCAGGACCAAGTCCTTAGCCTCGCGGAATGAGAGTCGATCCTGGGCCTGAACGGCCAGGATTTCTTTCTCAAGGAGATATGCACCACATTGCTTCGAAGAAGCAGGGTGCGGCTCTCTGCAATTGACACACTTGGCCACACACGATTTGGACTTATCGTGAGCTTGTCACAGTCGAACGTGACGAAGAGTGTAGGGGTGGGTCTCGAGGCCCCTCCCTGTTTTCTCATCACACGTTCGACCTTGACCGCCCCATGGTCGGCCAGCTCTAGGGTGATGTCTTCTATGGAGTAGTCAACGAGTTCCCTCGCATAAACTACTCCTTTTACAAAGTTCATGGTAGAGTGCGGCGTCACACTCACCGGGGTGCCATGAAGTGTCCGAAGAGCACTTATCTTGGCCGCCTCGGCGGGATTCGCCGCATTCGCCAGAAGGCTCCCGTCCGAGAAACGGGTTACCTTCGGCTCTCTACCAATTGCACTAGCTAATCCTCTCCTCTGATGGATCATGTTGCCCTTGGACAACATGGTGCCATCAGTGGAGCGAATAACGAGGAAGCGTTTGAAGCCAGCGGGCTCGAAAACGCCAGGTAACCTCTAAATGAGGGGCCCCGATGTCATCGAGGCTCCGCCCTGTGCACTCTTGGTCTTAGTCAGGGGCTCCGCACACGAGGGGGTAGAGGGGCCGGATGTGCCGATCTTGGCTTGGTCGCCTACCAAAGTGGCAGCAGACCCATCCGTCCCCGCAGCCCCCGCGGATGGAGAGGAGCCCCGAGTCTTTTTCGTCTTTCTTGTCTTTTTCTTCTTTTTAGGAGAGGAGGGCGGGGAATGAACCCGCTTTTCACCCCCGCCGGTAGAAGCCCCCAGGCCAGATGGACCGGCCTCAGCCAGGTCCTTCTCTGAAATGGAGAAGGTCCCGGTGGGCGCAGGGGATTCATCCGGAGGAGATCCCTCCCCTCCTTGTCCTGCCTGAGAATCCACAGCCGTTTGATGAGGACCTTGCATAGGGGCGGATTCGGGTTCGGTGCTTGGCGCCAAGCCCGGATTCCCCCCCATGGAAGGCCCTACCTTCTGAGGCTGGTTTTCCTCAAGGACCATGTCTATCACAGGAGGGGCCTCCAGTTGGCCATCCCCTCCCAGGACATCGCAGGTCCCCTTGGCAGCGTCATAAGTCTTTAGTGGGGAGGCACAGGCCTTGACCCCGGCAAGGTTTAATATTTTTGCCAGCAGGTCTTTTGAGGGAAGCGACCGAAGGGGCCTGGCTTCCCTTTCCCCCCTAAGGGGGTTTGCCCTACCGAGCCGCTTGTACGAGGGGCGGTCGGCAATGGGCTGCCTGCTGGCTTTCTTGGCAGTCCCCTTAGAAAGCATAGGAGGGACTGCCGCTGGAGATAGGGAGGTGCCCGAAAGCACCTCCAGAGAAGGGGGTGAGGGGGAGTCCCCTACACCCGTAGGCGTAGGAGAGGAGTAAGCCTCCTCTCCGGTTAAAGAGGTATGGAGGGTCCCCTGCGCAAGCACAGGGGGGGGGGACCTCCATCTTTTCTGTGGAGCTGCACGAGGGCGGCTCCGTTGTTGTTATAGGGGGAATTAAGGGGAGATGTTTTTTTGTTTCATCATTGGGCATGGTGACCCTCTTTGTTTTACGGGACGCAATCGCTCACCACCTCTTGCAGTAGCCCGCACTGCAAGAGGTGCTTACAGGCCCGGCAGAGCCAGGCGCCGCCATTTGGGACCACCCCTCCCGCCTGGTGGCCTGGCAGTCCTTCGGCATGGCGGCTCCACCTTGAACACGGCGTAAAACGGATAGATTTTGAAGACGAGAGGAAAAGGGATGTGAGGAAGGTATGGGTGGGGATGAAGCAGGTTGTTAAAAGCCAACCACCCCAGTCCGGAGCTCAGGGGTTAGGGGACATTGTCCCCTCCCCCCTCAGCCCCGATCCGGGACGATTGGCTGAGAAGAAGGTCAGCTTCTACCCTGTGAAATTAGAGGCTGACCAGAGAAAGTTGTGGGAGAGGTTGTATGAAAAGCGACGAGGTAGGATAGGAATACAGGCTATCTGAAGGAAGGAAGAGAGGCTAAGCTGGGGCCGGACGGGGCGCTGGATCCCGTCAGCACGGCGGCCAGGATGGCAAATCGCCGCGCCCCTTACGGGGGGTTGACTAAGTAGATGTGATGCGTTGTTACTGATTCTCTTTGGATGTATGTTCGGAGTGTTTGGCGTAACCTGAATTGCCAGATGTTAACTGGTTGTTTTCATTTAGGGATTCTGTTAGACTACGATTGATTAGCTTTTCATAAATTTACCACTGAAATCTGATAGGGTAATCGGTTTGTATTTATTGATCGGTGTGAGTAATTTTCGCGTTTCGACACAAAGATAATTTTGAAAACTTTGATTTCATCTGGGAAGTATCATTTATCCAGTATTGCATTAAATACGCTTTTAAGCCCCTCAAGGATGTTATTTGGAGTTTCTACGTAGTGTTTCTCGCTCGTCTTTATTTTTTTAAAACTTGAAATCATTTTTTTTTCAATTGTTACATCGTAATACCAGTTTCTCTTCCATTTTGGTATCTATTATTTCTTCGACAAAGTGGTAGGGTGTGTTTTTCTATTTTTTGGTTTTGTGCGTTTAGGATTTAGTCTTCGAAGTAAATATCGTACTTTTTTGTTTTCTTCTTCACTTATCTTGAATACATTTTCAATGTTCGCGAAATTTTCTCTCGATCTCTGCTTTGTCCTTAACAAAGTTTCCTCTTGCGCCTTCGATTTCCAATCTCCATTTTGGAAGTTTATCTTTCACTTATATAATCTTTTCCAGAATTCTTCTGGCTTTATATCCTTGTCGATTTGTTGGTTGGCTTCACCCCATTTTTCCTTTGTTTTTTTTTTACGTAAGAATATTTAGAACAGGAATACTTTTTTCCGTGCAAATGGATATTTTGTTTAATATCAATGATAAATAAATCTATACCATGATTAACAAAGAGACAAAGAACATAGTATTTTAATTCTAACCTGGAAGAACAATTCTGTTTTATATATTTCGAGGCAAAATGCATGTGTTTTTTATGCAGACAGACAGTAGCAATTCGAAAGAGAAGTAACGTCGAGATGCATTTTAATACCGTTCTTAAGAATTTTAACACTGCATTCCCAATAAATTCTGAACTTCAAAGGAAAAAAAGTAGAAAATTTTAAAAGCGCGATATCACAACAACAAATCGTTTTTACTAAACATATTAATCAGTCTGAAAGGGCAATAGTTGCATCTTGTGAAGTTTCAAAATTCTTAGCCAAAAAGAAAAATCATTTTAAGATGGAGAACTTGTCAATGATGCCACGTTAAAAGCTGATAATGTAAGTTTTGCTGATTTTCCAAATAAAAAAAATTATTTTGTCATTCAACCAAATGCAGTTATCAGTGAAAACCGTAACTAAGAAAAAAATAATACTATTGCCAGTTATCTCAAAGAAAAGCTGGCAAATTATTTGGAACAGTGTTGATACTTTTCATTGCAAATGGATCAATCAACAAACATTTCAGACACATCTCAGTGAACTTTTTTTTTTGTGAAAATGGTGTTTATTGATTTTTCTGTCAAAACAGTTTTTCAGAATAATTTCATTAAAAGTTCGCACCGGTGGGGAAGATATTTTTGTCGAGTTCAAGCAGTGCGAATATCAAACTGGTCTGCAATTAGAAAGACTAACCGCTATTAATACCGATTGTACCCCTGCATTTCGAGGGTCGGAAAAAGGATTTATTGGCTTACGTAGAGTTAATTCTACATTTTTCAAATCTATTACTTATTATGGCATTATACAGCTGGAAATGCTATGCAGCAAAGAAATCAAGTTTAATTATGTTGTTAGGCCTGCAACTGAAATAATCAATTCAGTGCGATCTTCAGTTCCTCGACATCGGTTGTTTAAATTGCTACTTGAAGAGTATAATGCTGAATTTGATGATCTTTTGATTCACAAAGAAGTGATATGGCTCCGTCGGAGGAAGAGGTTGCAAGGTTTTTGAGGCTTACAGATGAAATTAAAGAAATTCTATTGTCAAAAATTGAAAACAATGCTAAAATTAATGGTAAGCAATAGCTGTTAGATATAGGATTTCTTTTTGACTTAACAAATAAGTTAAATGAACTGAATCAAGAGCTACAAGGCAAGAACAATCATATTGTATGTACAATTGATTTGTTCAGTAAGTGCCTTTAAAGATAAATTAATATTCTAGAAAAATTATTTTGCTCAAAATTCTTTGTCGCATTTCCCTAAATTGAAGGAAATAAGAACAAATTTGCCCAGTATTAAGTCTAGTAATTAATATGCGCTACATATTAAATTTTTGGCTGACGAATTTAATTGTATATTTGAAGAACTTTTTTCTTTGAATCAATTGTTCAGTTTTAAATGAATCGGTTTAATTGGGAATGGATTAATAGTGCAGTCATCATTGCCTCTTACTTTAGCAAGAACACTGAGGAAAAAGAAATAGAAATTATTGCATAGAAAAATGACGTTATTTTAAGATCCCATAGTAACAATAGTCAATTTTGGAATTTGCTTGATGAGGAAAAATATGCACTTGTCAGACAAATTGCAAAAAAGACTACCTACATTCACTGGTTCAGCAAATCTAGACAACAATTTAAGATTATCTACGTCGTCCTATTAAACAGACAATAATACGGGGTCATTCAAAATTCCCGCTACATTTTATTTTTTTTAGATTTTTCAGATTTTAAACCAAGAACTTCAATTTCGTAGTATAATATATTCAAATGATTATATTATACTAGTTCAGAAAATTAGAATTTGTTGGTATATAAGTTGAACCCTACATCTGGTCGAAATGGGCGATCATTTGACTTTGGAAATGAAGTGTAAAATCGCTGCCTGGCAGGAAGTTTACCAATCTCTAAAAGAAACTCTACAATTTATTCCATTCCTAAGAGATTTAAGGAAATAGCCTTTGTGGCGGATAGACCACACACAGGAAGCCGTTCTGAGGTAAGCATTGCTATCGTTGAAGAAGATTTCAACAGAAGTTCAAGACTAATTTTGTTCAAATCCATGAATCTGTTTTCATTTAATTAAAATTTAAACGTCTAGCGAGACTTTGGAATGACTCGGTAATTTGGTTAAAAATATACAAAGCGAATCTTCTCATTAAGTGTAAGTACATACTAATTAATTTTCAATGCTGTGATATTTGTTAACACACCATTTCCTTCACATTTAGGTCTAAATCTTGATGTGATTAGTTACTTAGATTACTCATGGCTTGTGTTGTTGTTTCTTCTTTGCTCTTTTTTTTATTATTTTGATATATAATCTATATTTTATACACTTCTTCTAAAGAAAAGTACCATAGTTTCTTTTACGAGAGGAGTAAATCTATCTGCAACTCTGAGAAAATCTTAAAATATGTATAGATTGCTCCAATGCACCCTCTATTAATCAAGAATACAGTCTAACCCCTTGACTATTGAGAGGTTGCCAATCCCTGATTTAGAGGTTCCATGTTCTTTCTACTTTACCTCTTGTATTATTCTCTTGTTTTTCCATTTCTTCTTATCCTATTTAGTAAGTCTCTTATTTCTTCGTTTATGAGTATTATTTTTGTTGTCTTTAATTTATTTGATCGTAATAAACGTTCTCTTAAGTATTGTCTATTCAACTGCTCGTTTCATTTCTTCACAAATGATCTGTAATTTTTTGTCAAGTTTTCTAATGTTGCTTCTATGAGCTGTTTTTCTTATATCGCCCAAGCAATGGAGACCTAAAAAACACACAAGTAAAAATCATGGAACTATTCTCAACAGAAAAATGTTAGAAAAAACACCCAAATTATTGACTTTGCACCAGCTTCCCGACAACTACTTATCCTAGAAGCCATCCATATACAAAAAAAATAAGCCAAACTTAACATTCAATTTAATTCAAACGGAACACTGCCAAGCGGTAGAATTAGGAACCGAACTACGAAAGATACTTATTCTCCCCTTATGAAGGTCTATCACCTTTTTGAACGTGACCGCGAATTTGACCTTCGTTCCTAAGCCTACCCTTTTCGACCTTTTCTTAACATACTTACAAGTTTGTAAGTACGTTTTCA
This sequence comes from Ceratothoa steindachneri, assembly GCA_963969495.1. Lineage (NCBI taxonomy): Eukaryota > Metazoa > Arthropoda > Malacostraca > Isopoda > Cymothoidae > Ceratothoa > Ceratothoa steindachneri. The sequence continues at coordinate 40,419,900 of OZ018330.1, read as the reverse complement.
CTTGCTGATGTATTTGTTTATGTGTATATAAGTATGTTCTTTCAGGAAATGGCCCAACTCCCGTAGACACCAACTCGCCGTAAGACTCAACTCGCCGCTAACCCATTCAGCCGCCGAGCCGAGCCGTCGCGAGACCCAACTCGATGCCCTTATTCACCGCCAACACAAATTGCCGCCGACCCGACTCGCCACCTACCAAGCTTGCCGCTACACTTTCTGAATTTGTCTTTATTTAAAGCAGGTGTGGCCAAACGTTTGATCGATGCATCAATTTTTTCATGGTTCCTTCGATCCACCACTAAATGAATCAAAATAAGTCAAGTAGATGTCCAGATTTATTCACATTAAGATCTGCCAAAATTTATGGATATGAATAATTAAATAACTTAAATTATAAGATCTTAAAATCAGGAAGATGAATACTTAAAGATTAAAATAAATAACAAAATAAGATATTAAAAATAAGCAAAATAGATGTTCAGATTCATTCCAATTAAAGATCAGCGAAAATTCATGGAAAGCATAAGTAAATAAATTACATTATAAGATGTGTAAAATCAGGCAGATAAAATACTTAAACCATAAAAATAAATTATAAAATAAGATGTTACTCGTAAAATCAAGCAGATCAAATACATAAACAATGTATGCAAAATTTATTTTCTATTCATAATTATGCAAAATTCCTCTTAAAAATTCAATGTAACGTTGTTAAAATTTCTTTTTATATTAAGAATACGTTCATCTGTTTCAATATATTTTTTTACTTTTAAAGGAGGAATCTGTCCCGCAACAAGTTATTCATAATAGAGGTCCCTTCTTTTCTGAACTTTCTTCAATGAATCGATAAATTTCCAACTGCTGGGGTGATCAAATTCGATTTCACATTGCAATCTTCGGTTTGCAGCTTCGGCATAGTTATTTGTTCGATCGTCTTCGTCTAGCACTCCTGGTGCTATTCCGGCTATCTCTTCGTCCAACGTAATGTCCTTCGAACCAGTTGAGAAGTTCTTGCAACTCTTCAGGTAAATCATGGCTTAGTTGCATTATTGCTTCAATTACATGTTCTATAAGAACAAAAGCTAATGAACAAATCATTATATAATTTCAAATTGAAATTCGGGTCGTTTCTGTATTGGCCAGTAAGTCCCAAACTACACACATGCTTTTTCATATTTTGTTTCAAATGAAAAAAAAAAACACCCTCTAATTTCAACTTCAGGGAAATGCTCCCTTAAACTTCGAAAGTTTGCTGTTTCGTAAGCACAGTTAATTATTCTGGGATTAAAGTTGGGTTATATCTCTAAGTTCATCTCATATAGCTTGTTGTAAGTTGAAAAAAGCTTATTTGGTAGTAGGGCGTATACAATTGGAAGCACTCCTCCATATTTATGAACAGAAATGACATATACCTGGGAAGAAAGCGGAGGTGTGATTTTAATAATCTTACGTTACTCCTTCTCCCAAAGATTAAAATCCTACAATACGTATCATAGCAACCACTATCTCCAAGCAAAAAATCTTCCGTTCTGCCCCATTGCAAGGATACTTTTTAAAATTTTCGGGAATGTATACATCGGCTAAATCACTTGGGTTGACAAGGTAAGAAGCGGTATCTTTTCTTATTCGACGAACCATTTTTTTAACGCTTTATGATTTTGCATGACGCCTTGACAAGTTTGAGACAAATTCCCGATGCATTCATTAACAACTTGAGATGTTCCTTCTACGGTATTTACAGCCTGCTCTTTTACTTTACTAATAACGCAATCCTTTTCAATTTTAGTAGGAGCTGCTTCATGCGAATGATCATTTATGCGTCGAATGACTTCTTCATTTCTTACGTGAATTCTTGTCTTGCAACGACATCTTCTCTCGCATCTATAAAACTTAGTCTCTTTATCAGCAATAAATTTATCAAAGAGGTAGATATAGCCATCGGATACGAATTTCTGTTGGCCACGTTGAGATAGAATGTGATTTCCAGCCATCAGTAAAGGGGTAAAAAGCTCATATTATAAGAAAAAAAAATTACTCTTATTGGAAAATAAAAATGAATGCGAAATCTTGTCCTTAGACTCGTAAATATAGAATCACTAAGATGCGTAAAATGCCGGAATATACCACGGTGAAGCCGGATCAAGACTGAGAATGATAAAAGATAAATAGAACAATTTATAGGTACCACAATTATTAAAAAGCACGTGCTTGAAAGGAGGTGGCTAAGAGATAAATTTAGAAAAGGTAAAATCAATCTGTCCCTATCTATAGAGTTTAATCCTTGTAGTCCCATCGTGAATAAACTCCATTGGGACAGATTAACTTTATCTTTACTGAATTTATCTCTTAGCCTCTTCATATACAAGCAAATGTTCTTTAATACTTATTGAACCTATAAATTGGTCTATAATGAACATATAGGGGTGAATAGGTAAAATTAATAAGTCCCATAGGCGTTTAGCCCCTATGGAAGTAACCCAATTGGAGCTAGATATGAATGGATTTAGATATAAATGGATCTAGTTTTCATAGTATTGGACGAGCTGGGTAGAATCAATTCATGTGTATACCAATTGGCCTGATATACAGGGTGTCCCAATATTAGCGATCTACACTTTCAATAAATTGAAAGAGTTGATAACTAGCTAATTCTAGGACACCATTTATAGCAATATATTGTTATGTTTGATCATTCCTGCCAATTTCCTTATCTGTTTTTAAATAAAGAAAAAAGGGTGCCATTTTGGTATGATATTTACACGAATTTTGGCTGAGCTTTAACCTAACCTAACCAAACTTAACTTAACCTAACGGAACCTATCCACTTGAAGAAAAAGCAACATTTCCGTCTGTTTTATTCCATTCTATGACAAATTCTCCCTTTACTAGTTCTTTAGAGGTGTGATAATGGTTAGTCTATGATATGCGGCTATAGCGGCAAGTTGCGTCCGCGATGAGCTGGGTCGGCGACAGGTTGAGTCGTTGCGAGTTGGTTCTCTGTCTAGTTGGACCGGCGGCGTAGTGGCTGAGTCGAGATGGGCTCGCGGCAAATTGTCCTAGTCCCCTTCCATATTGATATATAAACCAATGTTTTACTATTTTTATTTGTATTTTTACTTTCTCTCTAAAGATGATACGAGGGTATCGAAACGCATCAGATAAATAAAGTGGTCTTCTTCTCCTATTCCCCCCATTAGCATAAAAATCAGAGTTTTAATGAATTTCGGAGAACTTATCAACGGCAAATATACGACAAATTGAAAGATGTGAAAATAAATTAACAAATGTGAAATTAGACGTCGACTTTAACAAAACTTACTACGATAAAGATATACTGCCCAACTTTAAATTTACTTTTATATATATATATATATATATATATATATATATATATATATATATATATATATATATATATATATATATATATATATATATATATATATATATATATATATATATATATATATCGGGTGCCCTCCCCAAATGTTCGCATCAACCATTGGCATTTCGGTAACCAGTGGATATATTTTGATTATATTTTACTATAATGTTCAACAATATCTAGCTTCAATATAGTCAAAAGCTAAAAAACGATACCATATATCTTTTTCTAGAAATATAAAAAAAAGTCCTGTGCTACGATGAAAATATACCACGCAACTTTAAATTTACCTATATATATATATATATATATATATATATATATATATATATATATATATATATATGATAGTGAAAGCACTGTATAGGAGCAAAAAGTTTAATTTACGAGACGTTTCAGTATGTAGTTTATCATACCCTCTTCAATCGTATACTGAGAATGCGATTGTTACAAAAGTTGATAAATAGAGTACAAATCAGAAAAAAACAAAAAAAAACACAAACACAAAATGGGAGAAAAAGGATCACTAATCAGGTAGTATAAGTCTAAGATAGTTGACTAAGCTATTTATGATGAGGTTACGGGAATGGGGGCTGCATTTCAATTGTCCATTTGACAAATTAAAATTGGGAATTTCTCCTATTAATATTGTTTCTACTATTTTTCTTTTACGGAAATCTTTACAATTATAACCTTTTTATGGAACATTTCGAAATATCATTACTCCTTTCTGTGACTCCCCATCATAACTTTGTATGGTATAGATATGTAGATGATGTCATATTGATTTGGCCCTTAAATATTCGCCATAAATTGCCAATCACCATGGGAAAGGAGCATACCTAACCTCTGTCCCGTACTTTTGGGCCAGAACACCCGGAAGTTTGACCTGTCCTCCTCTGCCCTGATTGACTTTGGTTCGCTTAGACGCTCCTATGATTTTGTTTGTCAGCATGTCTCTAACCACATATTGTAATATATAAACACATTTCTTTTGTTGTATTTGTGCACTTTATTTCTGAAGATGATACGTGCCGTATTGAAAAAATATTGGGGAAAAGTACATTAATTTACCACTACCTTCCATAAGATCAAAACCTTAAGTTTTAAATTAATTTTGGGGAGCTAATTCACGAGTTGAAGCAAGAAGAGAAGCTGAATATACGACAAATCGAGAGGAGCAAAAAAGAAAATTATAAATATAAAATTAGCCTTCGCTTTCAATAAATCCTTCCATATATATATATATATATATATATATATATATATATATATATATATATGAATTGAATAAGTATATTTAATTCAAAATTAGATAACTTAAAATTTGAATCTCTCACTATTAGTATTAAAAAAACATATTAATTAAATGACTACACATAAAGTATTAATGATTTAATCGTTATAGTTTTACCACATTGAAATTTTAAAAAAATGTGTGTAAAATTTTCTAGCTGGTTTTGTATATACACATATGCGATATGCTAACTTATGATAACTTATTCAAAATTATTCAGATCTAATTAATTAAAATAAGCTTTGCTGTGTTAAAATTCACAACAGCATTCTACTAATAACAAGGTTTGCTGACCAAAAAGTCGTGTGCCCTCACTTATTTAGATTTATGTCCTTACGACTTTGAAAACTTTCAATAATTCCCTGACTAACCTTGGGAGGACCTTGCCAATTATATCATTCGAAAGAGAAGGTAAAACAACATAAGGGGTTTCAGATTTAGTTAGAATCGGCCGAATGGTTATGATGTTACTGTCCCAAAAAACTAATTCCCTGGCTAACCTTGGGTGACTGGTAATTATATTATTTGAAAAGGAATGTAAAACAATATAAGGGTTTCAAATTTCGATAGAATCAGCCGAATAATTATGATGTTATTGTCAAAGGAAAATAATTCCCTGGCTAACCTTGAGAGGACTTTGGCAATTATATCAATCGAAAGAGAATATAAAACAACATAAGGATTCAAATTTCGTTAGAATTGGCTGAATTGTTACAATGTTATTAAAAAAAAGCAAAACGTGGACGACCGACATAGTGGGATGTAGAGTCGTTCGCGACTAAAAAGTCACAACTTTCTAAAAGTTTGTTAAAAGGCAGGACTAAATTATATTAAAAAAAATTTTTAAATTAAAATGGCTGGCCTTAACTTTTTGTCCTACCTCATTTATGCAATTGGAAAGGCCATAAAATGGTCTCACCCTAATTACATAGTCTAGAATAGTATAGCATAGGACATTATAGCATAATATAACATAGCATATTATTGCATTGTGGTGCTAATCATATTATAGCATAGTATAACATGGCATAATATATTTTAGCATAACATAGTTTAGTATAGCATAGCATAGAAAAACAGGGTATATTATAGTATAATATAGTATAGTATATGCAGTATAATATCTCCTAGCATAGTATAGCCTAACATAGCATATCCTAGTATAGCCTATTATTGTCTAGAATAGTATAAAATTTTATAGCATAGCCTAGTATAGTTTCGAATAGTAGCCTGGCAACACCTAGCTTACCGTAGGATAGCCTACCATAGTTATTACCTCACCTAGCATAATAAAGCCTAGCATAGTATACACGCTTAGATTGCCTAACATAGTAAATCCTGCCTAGCCTAGCCTAGCATAGCATAGCATATCATAGCGTAGCATAGTATAGCATAGTATAACAGTAGATTATGTCATAGCATAGCCTACCATAGTATAGCCTAGCATCGGATAGCCTAGTCTAGCCTAGCCTAGTATAACTCAGTCTAGCTTATGATTCAATATAATAATAGAACTTATCATACCATACTCTATCGTAGCTAGCATAGTGTAGCATAGTCTTACATAATATAACTTAGCCTGGCATATTATGACTTAGCCTAGACTAATCTAGCCTAGCCTAGCAGAGAATGCAAAATATGGTCTATCTTAGCCTAGAAACCATAGTAAAGAATAATTAGCCTAACATAGCCTAGTACAGTCTAGCATTTATAGGATAGTAAAGCTTACGATAGTATAGCATAGTATAGATTATCATAGTATAGCCTAGCCTACAATAGTAAAGTATAGCATAGGCTAATCTAGTATAGTTTAGAATCGTTTAACCTAGTATTTCCTACCCTATCGTTGTATGGCCTAGGCTAGCCTAGCCTTGCAAGGCCTAGCATAGTATAGCCTATTTACCATAACCTACCTTACCATAATCTAGCTTAGCATAGTATAGAATAAGTATAGTATAACCTTGTCTAGCATAGTATAAACTAGTCTAGCATAGTATAGCATAGCTTAGCATAGTATATACTATCCTATTCTAGCATGGTATATCTTAGCATAGCACACCCAACCATAGTCTAGCCTAGCCTAGCCAATGCTAGCTTAGCATGGTACACTATAATCTAGCCTAGTCTAGCGTAGTATATATAGTCCAGCATAGCCTTGCATAGCATAGCATACCCATGTATAACCTAGCCTAGTATATCATAGCATAGAATGGCCTATACTAGCATAGTATACCCTATAGTATCATAGTATACCCTAGCTTAGCCTAGTATAGACTTGCATATAGCCTAGCGTAGTATATATTAGAATAATCTAGCTTATTATAGTATACCTGAGCCTGCCTAGCAGAGTATAACCTAGCCTAGCTTCGCGCAGTCTACAATTGTATATTAAAACTTAGTCTAGCCTAGCTTAGCTTACCCAAGTCTAGTATAGCATAGCTTAGCCCAGTTAACTGGAGCCTAGCCTAGTTTATTCTATCATATCCTAGCTTAGTTAGCAAATTCTAGCCTAGACTAGCATAACCTGGTATAGTATATCATAGCCTACCTTATCCTACCCTACCCTAGCTTAGTTGGTATAGTATATCATATTATTGTCTAGCATAGGCTATTAGATCTTATCTCGACTTGCATAGCATGCATAACATAGCCTATCCTACCCTAGCAAAACCTCGCTTATCCTAGCCTGATTATAGCGAAGACTAGTCTAGTGTAACATAGCTTATTAGATCATAGCCTAACCTAGCATACTATAGCGTAGCCTAGCCTAGTATAGCCTTTCATGCCCTCCCTAGCCTAGTATAGCTTAGCCTAGCCTAGTTTAGCATAATCTAACCTAGCCTTAACTATACTATTATACCCTAGTCAAGCATAGCTTATTATTGTCTAGCCTATCATACTACATGCTATCCTAGCATAGCACATTATAGCCTCAAATAGCATAGTATATCTTACCCTTGTACATTATATCTTAGCCTAGCTTAGCATAGTATAGCCTAGCCTATATTAGCCTAGCATAGCATAGCTTATTCTAGGCTTGCCTATCAGAGTATAGCATATTATAGCATATTCGAGTCTAGGAGAGTATCGGCCGAAAGGTTAGGTTATTGCCAGAACAAAATAATTCCCGGGATAACCTTGGTAAGACTGTGGCAATCATGTAATTTGAAAGAGAATGTAAAACAAAAATGATTTTGAACTTCTTTAGGATCGGCCCAATAGTTATGGTGTTATTGCCAAACAAAATAATTCCAGGGCTAACCTTGGGAGGGTTTTTTTTTTTTTAAGAGCTCATCTGGCGACTGATACTTGGGCATTAGTCGCCGTATTCAACATTGCCTGAAATTAGGCATTATTTTAAAGAGGATGCTAAAAAAAAAACAAATAAAAAAACATCAATAAAAATAAAACAAAGAAAAAAGGTAATGAGCAGGAAGCAAGCTACTGCGTCGTGGGGGGAGGTCCGCCTCCTCCCGGCACAGGAATATGCGACCTACTAAAATAAGAAAAAACAACAACAAAAACCCCCCAACTATTTAAATAAAGGGGAGAAGGCCGACCTCCTTCAAAAAGTCTAAAAAGGACTTTGGCAATTATTGCATTTGAAAGAGAATGTAAAACAACATAAGGTTATCAAATTTCTTTAGAATTGGCCGAATAGTTACAATGTTATTACAAAAACAAAAAGGAAAGTAAAACTGGGACCGACCGACCGACATAGTGAGATGTAGAATCGCTCGCAACCTTACTCACACGCGACTAAAAAGTGAAAAAATATTAACGAAGCAAACTTAAAAAAGGGTTAAAATGGAAATATGATTGTTTTTAAATTTACCACTAAGACCGGGACTCGTCTACGTCATAATAAGTTAACAAGAAAAATCGAAGAAGATACCCTATCAATAGCTAAAAGATAGACAGTGGTAAACCTTAAACTGCTACAACGGAAAACATTAAAGCTTGCTACCATGGCAATGGTTCGAAGAAGGGAAGATTATTACGAGATTTACTTTGCAGGGGTTCGAAGAAAGAACAATATAAAACCCCAGAACCTAGAATTGGCAGGCCAAAATCAGCAACAATTCCCGAAAACGTAAATTACATAAATTATAAATTCTGGTCTCAAGAAAATGAACCAGATGCCTTTGTTTATTGCAATGAACAAGTGCCAAATTTTGAATATTGTTAGGATTTATGTGAACGTATAGTAAAATTGCAGAATCTACATAAATGCAATCAAAATTATTTACATATCAAAATAGAGTAATAATGGGAAGGATCAAAAAGGAGCATCCACTTAGTTGACAATCTTTTATTTGATAGTGAAGGAATTCAGACTTGAAATTCCACAAAATCGTTAAAGTGACGTTTTCTACCGACGTGGTCAAAGATATCATGATCCAATAAATTGGTTGTAGCAGGAAATATCAAGATTTTCAAATTAAGTAGTGAAATATCCACAGGAGTTTCTTGTGCCCGGTAAAACTGACGTTCATTTTATTGATGCCGAAATGACAACAGTGAATTCAGTACAATACATTGAACTTTTATGAGGTGTTGGTTGACTGACGTCGTCTCTATTAAAAAAAATATTTTTTTTTTAAAAAGATGGGTCTCCGTCGCAAGGATGCGCAGGTGTTTCTTAATAATAATCCAAGTTCATTACAAAGAATAATTGGCCTCCACGAAGATCACACTGTAAAACGATGAATTATTCGATTTGGAAGCCGCTGAAAGAGAAAGTTTATCGTGGGCAGCGCGGAAAATGTTCTGTACCTGAATTATAACGCAAAACAAATACTGCGACCTTCGAAATATATTGACATCTTTGAAGTACAACGAAGCATCTCTGTTAGCTTAGAAAAGGATCTGGAGGGTATTAATATCCGAAGACCTCAGAGTGTCAGCACAATAGGTCTAAGCCTCTAACAAAGCAAATCGAATGGTGGGAAACATTATCAGGAACTTTCCTTTTAAGTCAAAATCAAATAACAATCACTTTCTTCAATATATTTTTTTATACAGAATGATGGAACATGCTCAAATAATGTAATATAAGATAAATATAAAGAATAAAAAATATTTAACTCAAATAGACGTTCGTATGATTAATCAATCATAAATGATGTACAAAATATAATATCCTTATATGCAGTTACGCCTCGCTATGAAGCAAAACTATTTGTTTGTTATTGCCTTCTTCTTTTAAAATAAATTCGTACGCGTCAAAGGCGTATTTCTATATCTCACCCCAAGGTTTTTTATGCGGTAAGGACGATTATTGCAGTCAAAACTGACCAGAAAAGTCACACCTAGACATTTCATAGGAGTCTAGCCACGTGAGCGATTTCCGAGCGAAGTGGATCATCGTACGACGGGCGTAGGCGAGGCAGTGGTGCTTGTTGGAGTTTGAGCCGGAGGTCGAGTACGATTCGTCGGACGAGGGGGCCCAAAAGACTGTGGCGTTTGCAGAGATGCAAGAGAGGTGCGAGGCGCAATGGGGGTATGTGGGCCCGCGATAGTGTCCTGCACTGGTGTGCTGGAAACATGCGCCGGAGGTGGATTTTGGGGTAGATTTCGTAACGTCTTGATGTTGGAGAGTAAAATATGCCTTTATTGGTCGATGGTAGGGCATGTCGTCGATGGTGAGGCGGCGAATGAAAGGTTGAACGGGAGTGTATTTCTTCCAAAATTTCCTGCTGCGTAGCGTGACCCTTCCAGAGCTGTCGACATTTACGACTCATTGGTCGAATTGGCGGACTTCGATGACTAAACCAGTTTTATCCCACTTGTTGCAATTAGGGACCGTTTTATTTTGAATACGGACCGCGTCTCCTACTTCCAGCGGTGGTAGTCTTTTCGTGTGTTCGGTCCAAGGTTCGGCGGAGCGCATGTGTCGATTTCGGAGGGCAACTTCTCTCGCCACTACAGTTTCCCGCCAAGTCTGGTGTGACCTATATTTGGCTGGCAAGATGGGAATGAAGTCCTTGATCGGTCTGTCTAAAACGCACATCGCAGGCAACAGTTTAGTTTCTTTGTTAGGTGTGTTGTGATATTGGATATTGCTTGTTAAAAGGCTTCTGTGTCGAGATCACCACCTGAAACCAGTATTGTCAGTGATGAGTCTTTTAGCAATTTTCACACCAAACTCGGCACGTCAGTTCAAATGCGGGAACGCGACGGATGATAGCCGATGATGTACGCCCCAGTTTCGTAGGAAGGTGCGCGTGGTCGAAGAGGTGAATTCGCTACTGCCGACAGAGTAGAGCTATTCGCTTATATTGTAGGTGACGAAAACTCTACGTAGGCTGTGGATGAGTCCTGAGGCGCCGTCAGAAGAGCGCTCGATGATAGGCAAATTGGAATATCTGTCAACAATCACTAGGCAATTTTTACTTTTGTGGTGGAAGTAGTCGGCGCATATGCATTGGAACGGCTAAGCAGAAGATATCGGGAGCGTAGCTGGTGCGTTGGGTTCGAGGAAGTCATGCGGTTGCAGTGGTAGCATCTGTTGCGTAAGGCCATTATGGCCGGATTAATGCCGGGCCAAAATACGGATGCTTCTGCTCTGGAGATCATTGATGATACGCCTTGGTGCGCTGCATGGGGTGCAGCAGGACGTCTTCACGGAGTGCAGGGGGGAATTACTACCCGGTTTTTGTATACGATGACGCTGCTGACAGTGTATAAGTCATCAAAAAACTGGTAGTATTCACGTTGGCTGAGCGAAAGCTGAGTGCTGAGACAGAGAGAGTTAACACCGTGGCATCGATGTCACTGTTAAAGGGTGGTGCATTGCTCCTGATTTCAGCGAAAGAGGAGTGTATCTCGTCATATGATGGATCTTCGTGGATGACAGATATGTCATCTGGTAAGTGCGTCGGAGTTGGGCAATGGGTGCCTGTTGGGTAATGTAAGGTATTGTCGGCAACGTGGTGCTTTTCATTGGTATATGAACAGTGTAAAAGCGGTACCTGAGTGTTTTATTCTTGATGTTTCGAAGGCGGGTGTTTGGAATGTCGTCGAGTGACCTGTCACGAGGATTTTGAGCAGCGGTTTGTGATCGACGGCTACTGTGAGATTGTCGCATCCAAGGATGAAGTACCTAGCCTTGTTCAGGCCCTCGGCAACTGCAAGCGCTTCTCCCTCGATTGGCACATAACGTGATTCGTCTGGATGCATGAAACGGCTGCCGACAAGGGGGATTTTACACCCGCCTGTGAAACAAAAAGGCTCAGTGCTCGGGCATCCACACTGCTTCTGGGAAAGCCAGAATCCAATACCTGATTTTGACCAGTCTGTGGCGAGGCACGTCAGTTTAGCCTTATCGAATATGCGCACGCCCTCTTGGATCTCAATTATGATGACTGCTTTTGACTCTTTAAATAGGATGTTTAGCGTGTGGTCCCACTGAAAAGGGGAGCCGAGCTTTAGTAGTCAACGAAAAGGCATAATTCTTTGTGATATTCTTGATCATCATAAAGTTTCAAATGGCCCGAAGGTACGATTCCCGTAGCTTCACTTTGTCAAGGGATATTTTGAAATATCGAACTCTACTATGTCCTTTTAAAACACAAATTTATTAGGGTTCAGTGTTATGCTGTGCCTGCCGCAAATCTCGAGCCAGTTAACCACTTGGAAGAAACTCCCATCCAATGTATCCGCCCAAAGCAACGTATCGTTGATACATTTGGTTTTGTTCGGTATGTCCGAGACAACTTTGTGGTATATTCTGGAGTAGCCGTCACCCGATGCGATGTAGCAAGGTGGGGCGGTTTTGTAGCGATATTTCCCACAGAGAGTTATGAATGTGGTGAGGTGCTTGTCGCATTCGCAAATAGGGACGCTGTGGTAGCTGTTTCAAGCGTAGAAGACGGTTTTCTTTTTGTCTCTGGGGACCTAGCAGGCCTGATGAGACGATGATCGGGTGTGGTGCGTCTCTCTGGTGGCGTGAGCATTCAATGGCTGAAAGTAGCAGACTACGATGCAGTGGCACCACGTTACAGGATCGCCGACTGACATGAGTTCAAGGGCGCCCATTCTGATGCCTTGGTCTAGCTTGCGTTTGACGTCGGCCTGCCAATGAAGCAAGACCAGTACGAGAGTATGGCACACTACCAGTTCAGCCTGTGGGTCAACCATAAGCTTCATCAGTGGGCCTTCCATGGTGAAGAGCAATTGATGCTCGCATGTATTGAATATATTTGCGTTATAGTATCGTGTATGAATTTCTCCAATCGGGCGAGGTTACCCTCAGTCGCTGGGAACGGAAAAGAAGTCAGAAGTGGAGGAAGTTTGCATCGTTTGGAGCAATTTCACTTTTCGTCATTGCTGATGTTTGCGAAGATGGTCTGTGCTGGTAACATGCAGTCCGATATTGTTTCAGATGCGATGCCAGCGTTCAAAGCCTCACCTACTGTTAGGAAGTGAAGGATAATCATGCTAAGGTCGATGCAGGCTTCCTTACTGAGGAAGAGCTTGTCGGTGTAGTCTGTCACATATGTGATTTAGCGAGTTTCGATGACTTTCCAGGCAGTATCTATCCTTGAGAAGCGCAGTATCGTGGCGCCAAGCAAGCGAATCACTCCATTGTTGGCAGCGTGCAATTTCATTGCGATCAGAATAAGGTCATTTTTTATGAGACCTACTTTGAGTTCTACGAGGCAGCTTTGGTAGCCTGTCTCTGCCATGGCGTTGATGACGGTTGTGATGACGTTAGATCGGAAAGAAGATCCTTGTGCTTTGTGGTCTTCCTTTGAAGCCCTAACGAACGCAGGGATGAGTGGCCGAGGTTTTGATGCCTGTCGAATTCATGAATTCGACAGATTGTTGTAAAGGGGGTGGTCCAAGGCGATGGTTTTCCTACCGCGATCGGATATGGATGTGGCTATGCAACAAAGGGCCTTAAATATGGCATTTTTGTTGCATGGGTCTTGCAAATTGGGCTTCGGCATCTTGTGCCTATTAGGAGGAGGTCTGTCCTTGCACTGGCAAACGGACTCGAAGTAGTTCGCACGAAGTCAGTGGGAGCACTTCTGGCCGTATACCAAGCATTCTTTTTTGCGAATGGGTGGTAAGGTGTGAATTTGGTGCCATGGCCACTGCCTTCGCAGTAAAGGAAAATTTCTGATTCTTCAACGTGTTTCAGCTTGGTGATGTCTCTCTTGTTGCACCTGTATGAGCTCGTGACTGCTTCGGTGCCGTGTGAGTCAAGCAGCCGAGAGGCAGAGTGTTTACCAGATTCCTTTGCTTCGACTAGTTGGAAGACCTGTTACAGAGACATATTCTGATTTGGATTGCCCAGTAGCTATAGTTGGAGCTCTGGATCTTTTATACCGTGTATAAGGATATTACGCAAAATGGCTTTGGTGAAGTGTACCTCAGAACTGCAATTGTTGCCGTTTATTGAGTATTTGCATGTTTCTGCTTGGCCGCGCAGGTCGGCACAGAAGGAGCGTATGTTTTTTATTTATCCTGTCGCATGTTGTACAGGACAATTCGGGCAACACGATGCTTTCTTCTCAGAATGCTAATTTTTTGATGGATTATTGTACCTCACCCTCGTTTTCATCATGAGGATTTAAGGATCGTGTGAGGTCCTTGCGCAAGGGTTCGTCGTAGTATTCGAGGAGTTGCACGATTTTGTCTCTGCCTGATATTTTGGTTGCTTCAGCGTAGTCATTCCATCGAGAGAGGAAATATGACTATTCCACGCTCGTGCCAGAAAGTGCTACGCTGGGCCGTTTGACTTTCTCCACTGGAATAGTAGAGTTGCTGTTAGCGGAGAGTGTGTTGCTGTGGGCCATGTGGAGGGCTGCAACAATGGCGTTGTCATAGTAAAGAGTTTCGTGTGTGCATCCTGCGATCGGAAAACTAAACCTTTGGCATTTTTGCAATTACTTGAAGGAATTAAAATCTAAATTTAGATGCTTATGACCTATGGTAAGGCATGTAGGCCCCCTTTTCTTGGCCAGGACAATGGCCAAAAATGTGGCTTAGGCCTCAAAATTGTGCAATATACACTGTTCCATCATAAATAAGAATCACTTTTTGCAATATATTTATTTATATACACAATTATGGAACATGCTGAAATAATGTAATATAAGATAAATATAAAGAGTATAAAAATATATAACTCAAATAGACGTTCTTACGAGGAGCCGTGAATAAGTTTTGCAATTCGGATATAAGGAAACGAGATATGAGGAAAAGTGTTTTAGTATTTTTCAATATAACTACCCTCGACTTCAATGCACTTTCGCCACTTGTCCCTGAGGCTTCGAATTCCCGACAACCAGAAATCTCCCGACTGCTGTTCAATCCACTTCTGGATTGCGAGCTGGACATCTTTATCGTCCCCAAACCGGCGTCCACGCATTGCAGCTTTGCGCTGGCGAAATAAAAAAGTAGTCGCTAGGGGCTAGAACTGGACCGTAGGGGGAAAGATTGAGCTCTTTGAATCCGCACTCGCGCAGGAAAGCTTGTGCAACTCTGGCCTTATGTACAGGGGCATTGTCTTGGGGGAGCAGGACACCACGTGTAAACTTGCTGCGCCGCTTCTGACGAATGCACTTCTTCAAACCAGCCAGTTCCTCGGCGTAATATTGGCCTACGATGGTCCTTCCACGAGGCGCATAATTCACCATCAACACTTCCTCAGAATCCCAGAAGATGGTGGCCATGATCTTCGCGGCTGAGGGTTGGGTCAAGAACTTGATGGGCTTGGAGAACCCCTGTCCTTCCAGGCCATGCTTTCGAGCTTGGTCTCAGGATCCCAGTGATGGACCCACGTTTCTAACCTGTCACTATGCGTGATATAGAATTCTACCGGGTCTTGGTTGTACAGGAGCAGCAGCTCCTCCGAACTTTGACAACGTTGAAGTCGATCATGGGGCGCGAGGTTTCTAGGGACCCAACGGGCAGAGACCTTGGTCATGGCCAAATTGTCGTGGATGATGCTGATAACACTTCCATGTGATATTCCAAGTTGTCGCTCAATTTCTTCGACTTTCGAGGATCATCCTCTCTACACGGGCCACATTGTTCTCGTTGGTCACGTCTGACGGGCTTCTTGGACGGGGGTCATCTTCAAGGGACTCACGATCATGGCTGAACTCCCTATTCCAGCGAGCAATGGTTGCATAGGAAGGAGAGGTGTCGATGTACACTGCAACCATGCGTTCATGGATCTCTTTTTCATTCTTGCCTTCCATGGTCAAAATTTTGATCACTGTGCGGTGCTTAACCTTCTCCATTGTTGACAAATTTGTGAGTGACAATCTGCGATCAGCTACTGCTTCTTAAATAGACAAAGCAGGAGCGTGCGGCTGCAGGTCCTGACTTGTCTTAGCTTGTCCTAACACCCCCACAAACAGCCATCCCCCTTCCTCTGTTTTGCCCTACCGATTCGCAAAACTTATTGACCTCCCCTCGTATGATTAATCAATCCTAATTGATGTATAAAATATAATATCCTTATATACAGATACGCCACGCCATGAAGCAAAACTGTATTTGTTTGTTATTGCGTTCTCTGAAAATAAATTCGTACGCGTCAAAGTCGTATTTCTCTAAAAAATATAATTTTATCAATAAACAAATTTCTCTTCCGAACTTATCTCGGGGACCACGTCCAATTTTGTTTTCCTTACACAAAAAAGACGTTAGAAACAGTGCAATGTAGTAAGGTAAATAAATAATTTCTGAGCTTAAAAATAAACCGTACGAGGAAAGACTTAGCTCTTTAAGCCTATTATCCTGTACAAGTAAGCGATTTCGTGGACAATTGATCGAAATATTTAAAATCTTAAAGGAATCACTATTATAAATAATAAATGACTGTTTGAGATGGATAATAGGGCAAACACTGGTCAAAATGAATTCAAATTAATAAAGACGTGCTTAGACAGAAACATCTCGAAATTTATTTTTAAAATTATACAAACATGGAATAGCCTACCTAAGTAGTGGAAGCAAGTCAGTAAATATGTTTAAAAAATGGACTTGACTATTATTTTTCGAGTGTAAATATTTCCTAGGAGAAGACACAGATGAAAACGTATAATAAATAAAAAGATCAGGAAGAGATGCGGCCAAATAGAGAAATAAAATGCTGGCAGCTATTTGATGGCAGAATGTGCAAATACGTTTACTATATTTTATTTTCTGACTTTCCTGTCAATATTTTCCTTTCAACACTAGCAAGCGAGGATCTGCGGCAATAGAAGATCTATCCTATCCTCTCTTTTGCATTATTAAGTAATTGATTTGAGCTATATTAGAACTCTGCATTAATTTAAAGTAGATATGCAGATAGTTGTGCACCGTAATTCTAAAAATAGTACAAAATCTTATTTTAATTAATGCACATTTACATAAGTGCGTATCAGTCTTCTCACAATAACATTAGACGTAGGAGCATCTTTCGAATTATGCATTTAGTAAGGTGGTTAATAATGTTAATTTTTTAATATAGTTTGTTTGCTGTAGCTTTTTAATTTCTTCTCAGGCTGGCCTTAGGGGGATTCAAGGGTTATGAATAATCATAATTTTGTAGTTCAATTTGAGCTCCGTTTCTATTAGATAACCTATTTCTTTTGCTCTCTTTGTTCTGCCCCCTCCTTGCAAATATTACAATTAATGTTCGCCTTTTATAAAACCAGTTTCTATTGTTTTGGTATTTCATTAAGAGCCTAATAAATGTGAATAATACAGAGTAGACATGGTATCTTATTACGGAGTTTAACAGCCTCTGTACATTCAGATAATGGGATTTCTACAAACTCAGGAGAAACCTGAATGATAAAACATTCTAGTTACTAGTAAACGATAGGTAAATACAAAAAGAAGCAAAATCCATGCAGATGTCTGAAAGATTGAAATCCATCCAAATCAATTTTATAATCAAAGCTATCTCAAGCCTGGCAATCATAGACCATGGTGGACGTGGATTTCGTATCTTCAACATCTCAATCAACTTCTTTACTCACGGGGACGTTGTCCCAGGTATGTGAATCGCTGCGTTGCTTTTGGTAAATGAACTCTCCAACTCGACGCCAACCGAATCTCGTGGGGTTGCCAGGATCCAGTCCGAAACCAATAAGAATGTAGGATCCTTCCGCGTCTCCGTTAACGTCAATGCTGAACTGAAAGACAAATAGGTTAAAATGCCAAAGAGATCCTTATATTATATATTATTAATGTTGGTTATCAAGGTTTTGTTTGACAGAAATACCCGTGTGGTTTTTTTATGTCGATTACATATGGATGTTAATAACAAATGAAGGTCGTTCTACTTATTTTCCTCATTTAATAGTTGTTTGTAAAGGGTGATAAGATTATAGAGGGAGAATTTTGCTACGGTCATTCATGTTTGTTCTTTGCCTTCGTATCTATTGAAATATTTGTTGTTAATTTGCTTAATGCCGTTTACTTAAAGCAAACATATTACAATAACTAGTTGTCTCGTTACTTGGCATGTTAGGTTGCAACAGGTGTTAATTTTATTTATATGTTATAAGTGAAACTTAAAACATTTATCTCGTTACTAAGGGAATAAACTATGTAAGAGATAAAGAAAAATATAAGATTTGGTTTAAATCAATTTTCTCAAAGTATTTGGAAAATAACTTGCAAAATAAACCCGTTTTATACAAGAATAGTTTCGGAATTAAATTTCAACTATTAATATCAATTAATTTTTTCCCCTGCGCTCTGGGAGGGCTAACAGCCCTGAAGGGCGCATTATAAATACCTATTATTATTATTTTTCCTGAGACATTAACTCTGAATTTTGAGTCCCTTTTTGCCAGGATCGTAGCGCGACGTTGGTAGACCAACGCCGTATCCACTATAATTATCGTGGTAGCTTTAATCACATAAATGTGAAGCTAATTCGATTATAAGCGTAAAAACACCATAAAAATACACTTTATAGCTAAATAATCGTGGTGGGGATTTCTGGAAATTTACCGTAAGCGCGCGAGAGAGCGTAACTAAGTCTTTCTCTCGAACAAAGAGCTAAACGTACGCGTGAGCGTTAGCATTTCAAGGTGATGTTGCAGAATAATTATTTAGTTTAAGCATCTGGTTGAAATATTGTCTATTTGTGACTTTATAACGTCCAATAGACCCCCTCCGTCACCGAAATATTACTCATAGGACACTACATACTACAACGATACGAAACACTATTGCAGGCTTAAGAAGACTAAAGCGGGCGGAAAATAAAAATCAAAGTTAAAAACAAACGCGCGAACGTAAATTAAGCGTATCACGACAATTCAAGATGACACCGTAAAATCATTCTTGAGTTGCAGAATCGGTTGTAAATATTGACGTTTTATGACTTTATAAAATTGCGAAAGACCCTCTCTGCCACAGTAACGCTCGCGCGCAAGCCTAGCCTCCACCAACACGACGTACATCATACACGTAGGAACTAACGATATACATAGAACCAGATTGGAGGACCTCCTGGCGAAGTACCCTCGAATGATGAGACGGTTTAAAGAAAAATCTAACAAAATTATTCTTCAGCCTGTAGACAGGCTGACGACCGATTCTATAACATCGCCACTAGTGTCAACCGCCGACTATCCCTCATCTGTAGTGAAGAGAATATCGGTTTTTTCGACACCTGGAACAGTTTTTACTATGACAAATCCTTGTTTTCAGAAGACGGTGTCCATCTAAATCAAATAGGCGCTGCCCGCCTTGGTAGGCTACTCAACGATGCAGTAAAGGATTACAGAGCAAAAAAACGGGGTTGGTCACGTTCCAGGGGGACAAGTACCGTCGGATGTGTTCGATTAAGAACTGGGAATAACATAAGGACACCCATCCGTCACAACCTGAAAGTTTTCTATGTCAACGCTCGTAGCATTCGTAACAAATTTTTAGATTTAGAGGAAATTGCGTTAATAGATAATTATGATATAATCGGCATTACAGAATCATGGTTAAATATTGAAAACAGAGATTGCTTAGAAGAATATAATCTATCTGGATACAAATTGTTTGAAAAAAGTCAAACTAACAAAAAAGGAGGCGGTGTCCTATTCTGCATCAAAGAAATTTTCAACCCGATCCAATTAACAAAGTCACAAATCGCAAACAGGGACACATCGTACATACTTCTTAAAAACAAACATCCACGGGACGAAATAGTGCTGGCTCTAATGTACTGACCTCCAGCTCAGCCACGGCAAACCGACAGCGATTTCTTTGAACAAATCAGCGCAATAAGTAACGCGCACGATACCGTAATTTTGGGCGATTTTAATTTACCAGTACCAAAGTGGCGAGAACCGGTATCCGCTCATTATGGTAACGACCTCTATACTAACTTACAAGAAAGTTCACTAACTCAGTTTGTACTATGCCCCACTCGCGGAAATAATATACTCGACCTAATTTTTGCAACAAAAGAATATTTGATAAAGAATATTAATGTCCGAGAGGAATTTAGTAGTAGCGACCACCGTGCAATCACATTTAGTATAAATTTCAATCGTTACTATATAATTAGTAGCAACGAAAGAGTCCCAGACTTTAGAAAAGCGAATTTTACTAAGCTCAGAACAAAGCTTAAGCAAAAAGATTGGAACAACTTGCGTGACATAAACGATATAAACGATAAATGGACATGTTTAACTAGCTTGTACTTCGAGGCGGTGGAAGAATGTATTCCTTTAAAAAATAGTTGTACGCCACACGAAAATAAACCTAAATGGTGGACTAGCGAGATAGCTAACTGTCTACGGGACAAGATGAATGCCAATATTAAATCAAAAACTTCTAACGACAAGACAAAACGCGCCGAATATTCAGACTTACGACTTAAATCCAAAAAGGTTAATTAAAGAGAGTAAAAAGTCCTTGGAACCACATGTGGCAAATCAAAGTAAAACCAACCCGAAAGAGTTCTATAGTTACATACGACAAAAGAGAGAAACATCTAAATCTATCGGACCGCTAACTGATGAGAGCGGAAACTTTACCACGAACGATGAACAAATGAGCTGTATTTTGAACACATTTTTACATCAGTCTTTACTCCAGAAGATCTAAGCGAAATCCCAACACCGACAGCTATCCAAATAGTTTATAACGAGGCGTTAAATCGTATCACTGTTACAGAAAGAGATGTACTGAGATTCATTGAAAAGCTTATGGTAAATAAGTCACCTGGCCCGGATATGGTCTTCCCTCGAATATTAAAAGAAGCCAAAAGTGAACTAGCCAAACCACTGTCGTTATTGTTTAATTATTCGTTAGAGACCGGGACTATACCCGATGAGTGGAAGCTCGCTAACGTAACACCAATATTTAAAAAAAGCCAGTATATCTCTACCTAGTAATTATCACCCAATTAGTTTAACCTCGGTCGTTTGCAAAATGTTAGAAACACTTATACGCGACGAACTCGTTAACCACTTGGAAGAAAAGAAGCTACTTAGAGACACCCAACACGGCTTTCCAAATAAACGCTCTTGTCTGTCGAATTTATTAGACTTCTTCAATGACATTTTTAATGAATACGACGAAAGTAAAGCAGTCGACATAATTTACTTAGACTTTCAAAAGGCCTTCGACAAAGTTCCACACAAATGTTTACTAACTAAATTAAAAGCGCACAGAATTGAAGACGCAATGGCAAGGTGGATAGAAAACTGGCGTAGTTATAAATGGAAAATCATTTAGCTCGACAGACGTCACTAACGAGGTACCTCAGGGGTCTGTTCTAGGACCAGTTATTTTCTTAGTATACATTAACGACTTAGACGAAGGCATTTCAGGCATAATACCAAAGTTTGCTGACGACACCAAAATCGCCAATTCAGTACTCACTAACGTACAGATTAATGAAATGCAGAACAACCTCAATAAATTATCGAACTTGGCGCAAACGTGGCAAATGCCTTTTAACCACACACAAAAGCAAAGTGCTCCGTATTGGATACCGAAATGTCAAAGCAAATTACTGACTAAATGGTAATCGACTCTTAAGCGTAGACAGAGAGACAGACCTAGGAGTAACAATATCGAGCGATCTAAAGCCCACTCAACAATGCTCAGACGTCATTAAAAAAGCGAATAAAATAATTGGATTCATTGGTAGAGCGTTCGAGTATAAGTCCAAAAATACAATCCTTACTCTCTATAATTCCTTGGTCCATCCCATCATGGAATACTGCGTCAAAGCCTGGTGTCCGTACTATTGGAAAGATATAGTGAAATTAGAACGAGTCCAACGAAGGCTCATTAAAATGATACCAAGTCTAAGGAACAAAACCTACGAAGAACGACTTAGAGAACTGAATCTCTTTCCGTTAAATCACCGTAGATTAAGAGGAGACTTAATTCAGGTTTTTAAAATTATCAAAGCCATAGACAATATGAACCGCAATAAATAGTTCACTATTGACCAGCAAATTACAGGAGAGGAAATGGTTGTAAAATTATAGGTAATCATTTTAACTCACACAAATCTAAGAACTTCTTTTTTAACCGAATCGACTACTTATGGAATGGGCTTCCTCGTAAAGTAATCGACTGCAACACCGTAGATACTTTCAAACGCCGTATATATAAATACTTTGAATCAAATCCCTGACTAACAGCGTTTTTATAGCGATTAACTAACTCCCGAGCATTCAGGTGTCAGGTTAACCCAATTTTCCCTAAATAAATTTCACTTCGGAATCTCTCCATCTCTCCCATGTTTTCTGTACAGCTCTCTCTCTCCTCTCTCTCTCTCTCTCTCTCTCTCTCTCTCTCTCTCTCTGACAAGACACTGTGTTGATAAAAAGAAAAAGAAAGTGCATGTTCTACGCCTAGATGAGTAAGATAATGTGATTCTACATCTCTCTCTTTCAGAACACATAAATCCTAGATATGTACATGAATAAATACATTTAAAAATATCCTACAGAAAATTTGCATCTCCAAACGATACTAGCAGTGTCCAATAAGTCAAAAAGTTTTAAAATAAGAACGGAAGTAGTAGATGGATCTAATAGATAATAAGCGTCAAAAATATAAAAAATTGCATGTTAAAAGAAGAAGAAAAAAGAGCATGTTCTAATATAAGATTATTAAGATAAGTCCTATTTTCGTTTATTTTTTGGTATATATTAATGTTTCTTGCACTTCTGTTAAATTTTCCTGGTTGCCTCTATTTTCTAACACTACCAGGTATAATATTTTCACTATTCCAAGCCCGGAAACGGGTGGGTGAGGTAGGTGGGGAGAGACTTCATCTTTGCTATCCTATGCCTTACACAAAGTATTGTATATAGTTAGAATTTCGGATAAAAATAAAGGTACTTCCATTGTGATGGATCGAACGATCTCTCCTCATTATATTTGATCTCAGGCAACCTAGTTTGGACCGCAAGATCTGTTGTGGCCTGTTCATCTATGTAACTCTATGTAATACAGGTTTTAGTATTCTAAAACAGTTGCGCAACTCTTATTTATAATTACACCCCCACCCCCATATATATATATATATATATATAGATATATATGGTTGTATCACGTAGGGAAAGAGAAAGATTAATTGGAGGTAGTACTTTGGTTATCTTAATGACATTTTCAAATTCACAGTGGTTTATGAAATAGAGAGACACTGTATTTATACAAAGCAATGTTTTCCCTATAAGATCAGATGGTCAGATTTTTGTTGACCTCTGATAAGTTTGATTTGAGGAAGAAAGATACAACTAGATCTAAAGAAAACAAACCGAGGATAATATTTACATTTCTCTCCTTTGTGCTGGAGATTAGGAACAATTCAAGGATATATCTGCTAATAAAATCCTATATGTACATTATGAGATCTGCTTTTGACCAGTTAATCTGGTGACCCATCTTAAGCCTGTGGACGGCCGCAGCATAATTTTTATATCCCTTAGATACTGAATTTGATGTTGCTTAATTCTTACAGAGATATTTTTAGAAGTTTGACCTACATAGAATAAACTACAATCCAAACAATGTATACTATATATTACATTATTATCGTTCCTTGGGCTGTGTTTCATTTTCCCTACGTTGTACAACCAAATATTTATACTTATTCACGTGTTATCTCTCACGATTTCTACCCATATATATATATATATATATATATATATATATATATATATATATATATATATATGGACGCAAACATCAGAAGAAGTAAAAACAGAATAGCCAGACAAGAACCGAAGACACTTCGTAATGTTTATTGCAAATGTTTCAGTATTATAACACATCCCATAATTAGTGCTAAAAAAATAGAAAATCAGTGATTAAAATATGCACAAAAGAGGTTTTTCTAATATGTTCTAAAATAATAATCATTAAGCTTAAATTTAAAATGAGTTATATACAATAGGAATGCGGAGAGGAAAACCAACGATGGAAGGGATATGAAATAGGAAAGAAATTGACAATGAAATATTGAACAAGAGTATGTGAACTTTCCTACCAAATTAACATGTTTGTTAATGTGTGACTATATTTAATGGAATGAAAAAAAAGGAGTTATTCTTCCTTGAAGGTTGAATTTTTTTTATATAAAAAGGTTCTAGCAGGTAGATGTGGTAGGTGAAGCGAATCTAGTAGGTAATTCTATCCACGCATTAAGTCTAACAAAGACCTTATTCAAAACTCTTCTTGAAATTACGAGTACTTTTTGTAATTCATTCTTTTATTTTGGGGCTATTTAGTATGAAAAACTTGAAGGTTTTAGAATGGATCTTCCTCTTAGTCCTTTTGTAGAAATACCTTTATATGTTTTTAGGAAATCCTTTGGCTCGAAGATTTTCCCATGAGTTTTCGTCCGGTCTTATATAAGTGCTATGTAGATGAAACGTTTTTATTATTTCGACATAAGTCACATTGAATGCTCTTCCTGAATGATTTAAACTCGAAACATCCTAATATTAAATTTTCTTGTGAACTCGAGCAAAATAATAGCATGGTCTATCTTGACATAAAAATTACTCGAGAATATAGTCACTTTACGTCAAATGTTTACCGAAAACCCAATTTTCGAACTTTGGATTAAGTTTCTTTAGCTTTTGTGAGTTTAAATTTAAAATAAATGCCATCCATATCCTCCTCCAATGGTTACCCCAAATCGCTTTTTCGGAAACAAATTAGCTTAGTTTTTAATATCCGTCAACTTGAGCACATTCGCTTATGATGCGTTTTTCACCCAGGTGTCTCGTATCTTCAATTTTCATTCAGCATACCTTCTCCTTTAGCATACCCAAGGAAAAAAAAGTCAAGTAGATAAGGTCATCTGAACGAGGAGACCATTGAGTACACCTTCTCCATTAGCAGCCCCAGAAAAAGAAGTCGAAGGGGCGGGGGGTAAGTTCAGGTGAACGAGGAGACCATTGTAATATTTCCTATTTGTCCAGAATTTAGGGAGACCTGTATTTGAAACTATAGGGAAAGCCCATGAATTGACAAAGCGAGAAAGGTCAGAATAACGCCGCTTTCCATTCCAAGCGCACATTTGATCGACGGAGCAGGAGTATCCAAATGAGTTAAAAGTAAATGAACTGCTAGGCTATAAACATGCCGCATTAGCAACATACTTAAACCACATTAATAAGCAAAACTGCAATTTACACAGGGATTGCATGTAATTAGGATAACAATGAGTAGGCACCTTTACACTGCATCCATCACACCTAGGGTACGCTCTTCATCTACGCCAATATGTAAAATATAGCGTGCGCCCACGGATAGGTGAAAACGATCCCTTGTACTCCGTCAGCAAAAGTGAAGGTTAAAATATCCAACTGATACAGTTCTTCCTAGGGTTGTTGGATTGGTCATTTGTATACAGTCGCTTACTTGGTTTGGATGAAAAGCGTTCCCCCAGGTGTCCCTGATGGAGTATGGGGATGAATACTCATTGTCATACTAGCCGTAAACCACATTCAACCAGTATTTTGTGTTTTGAGGCCCTAATTTTGTATCATTCATATTTTGTGCTGAATATACTAATGTGACTATATAATTAGTATTTAAATATTTCCTCTTTCACATATTTTACTCTGGTAAGTGAAATGCTGCATTATTTATCGATTCCATCAATCTCTCAAACGTTCTGAGATGGATATTTTATAGTGTACACGAAAAGATTCGTTATTTTCAGTCGTTATAGTTAACTTTTTTCATGTCTGTTTGTATGTTTTCCTTGTTCTGAAGTCCGTGTACGCGATCGTACTATGCTTGCAGTCGCTATCCTTGTTTTAGTAGCTACCTTTGGCTTGATCGGCTCACCTCACAAATTCAAACATGCAGTATTTTCTTATGCTATAGGTTCTAAATTATATTGTGCATTAATTCAATGTCCTGATGAATTGTGCTGCGTAGTGTTGTAGAATGAAACAATAATTTCGATTTGTCTCAGCTTCAGTTATTATAGAAAAATTTCTTTTGGCGTGGAAAGCGGATCGATGCACCTATCGTTTGCTCTTGCTGCTCTCCGTTATTTTTGCCGACTTTACACTTCGCTTCGGTGTTTGTTTGTTGCTTTGTCTCGCTGTTCAGTTTGTTAACCGTTTTTGGTGCTGCCATAGCCTTGTCTATGCGATTGTATTATTAGTTCCTGAATTATTAGTGTCTGTCTTACGGTTTGCTGTAGCTACGCGTTTGTGAGTAATCCTTTTGTTTTGTTTTTGGTTTCTCCTTGTGGCCATTTTCATTACTTTCCTTATTATTCAATCATTTTTTTCTGCCTGCCTCCGTGTTTTAGTTTCAGTCTATAATTCCATTATTTTCTAATGTGCCTTATCACGTGCTTTGTACTTTGCTATTCTCGGTAGTGTTTTTATTATTTTGCATTTTTATTTTGCCCCGTGTTTTTTTTCGTATTATTTTCGTCCGTGCTCTTTTTAGTTCTTTATCCCTATTATTGACTCCTCTCCGTTCTTATCTACCTTTTCTTTCCGTTGCTCTTCCTGCCTCATTTTTTCCTCCAGCCTAAATTCTTCTAGATTATTCTGTTTTCTGACCCGCGCGGTCACTTTTTTCATTCCGACTAATTCCTCGGCCTAATTTCTTTCCCCACTCCCCTAATTTTTCGCGCTGCTTTATATTTGCCTTAACACGTACTTTGTACTTCGCCATTCTCAATATATGTTTTTTTTGTTAGCAGTTGTTTTTATTGAATTTCTAGCGTTTCTGTGACCCCCTTTTTTCCTCACATCATATTCTTCCCTGCTCATTTTTATTTTCACTGTTGTTTCCCTAATTTTATTTTGTTATGGTCTCCACATCAAATTATTATCCATTTTATCCTACTAATATTTATCTTCCCTCAATGATCGACAAAGCCACACTTCTTTCTCTTAATAGAGGGTTTAAGGTATCTCCCTCGGTTGGCTCTAGAATTAAAGCACTAGGAATAGCTCGAAATCAATCTCGTCCTATAAAAAAGGGATTCCGTTTATCTTCGGTCTTAAAAAAGTTACTTTTCATTGAACCGTCTACCCCGACCTCCCCCTCTCCACCCGTCCGCCTCACTCCCCCCTCCAACCGTCCCACTCTCAGTATATAATTCGCCTCTACTCAATGTTAGAAGAGTCGCTAATAAAGTGGAGTTCATTCACGATCTCCTGACTAATTCGAGTATCTTCCTCCTGGTCTCAGTGAAACTTGGCTTGATCAGAGTGATGGCTGCTTGTCGCTAGCGACTCCTGATGGCTACGTCTAATCCAATAACCCCCGGAACAAACGTGGCGGAGGGGTTACTCTCATTCATAGTGCGTCTCTCTCTCTCTCTCTCTCTTTCTCTCTGAATACCCTTCTTCTCTCTAATTCTGTTCCCTCTCTAACAACAATTATGCTCTACCGTCCACACCAGCTACTCCCTTGATCTTTTTCTTGATGAATTTAGTAACCTTCTTGCTAGTCTCTTCCAATCGGGTCATCTTCTCATCATGGTGGACTTCAACCTCCCAGTCACTAACCCTAATCTACCTGACTTCCTTAAGATCCTTGACCTCTTTTTCCTTACTCAACACGTTTCTTCCCCAACACACTCCCATGGTAACATTTTAAACTTTTTAATTTCCGACTCTCAAATTTCCAACTTGATCACTTCAATCCTGTCTAATGCTATTTCAACGTCTCAACCCCCACTTCTTTTCCCTCTTGGCCTCCTCTCATCCCAAAACATTATCGACGGCTAGCCTCCATTGACACCCCATCCATCCTTAATGATGTTGCATCTAATTTACCCCTCCGACGCTCCCGCTTCCCGTGACCAAATCCTCTCATCCTTGGATCAATCCCTCCTAACTTGCCTTAATGCCCACTCACCCATTATTATTCCTTCGTCCTCTCGCCGTCACCGCGCCCCATTGTACTCGCTGGAACTCCTATGATCGAGACAGTCTTTACGTGCCCATGAAAGAGCTCTTCGTAAAGCTCGCTCCCGTGGGCAAGATACAACTGCTCTTTCGCTTACTTACCATCTTGCGACATCTCTCTACTTGGCTAAACTGAAATCTGCTCGTGAAGCCCATTCGCGTCAATTGCTAGCCGACAATAATAATGACCCCCGTGCCGTTTTACGCCTGCTCTCTTCTCTTACCTCCTCACACCAAGTTCTTACCCCCATCAGTTCCACCAATCTCTCGAAATTCTTCGTTGATAAGTTCATCGACCTTCATGCCTCCCTCCCACGACTGCCTGACCAGGCCTTTCACATTATCCCTGATTTTCCCCTCCCACTGGCCGCTCAACGTATTTCCTGCCGTGACCGCTTCTGAGTTGTCTACCTTACTCTCGCGCTCTAAAAAATCTGTCTCCCCTTGTAACTCGTTCCCCCCAAGCCATTAATCAAAATATTGCCTGTCATACTCCCAATGCTCCTCGACCTGTTCAATACCTCCCTTGCTACTTGTGTTGTCCCTTCTTCTTTCAAATGCGCCCAAATCCGTCCGTTCCTTAAAAAGCCGAAGCTTAACCCTTCCGTCCCAGCTAGCTATCGTCCGATCTCGCAAATTCGCTTCCTCTCTAAGGTCCTTGAGGAAGTAGTTGTTTCGCACATTAATTTCCACATCGTTGCCTGTAATATTGATGAGACTTACCAATCAGCTTTTAAAGCTGGGCACTCTACCGAAACCGCTCTACTCAATGTTACTGATTGCTTACGTAGAGCTGCTGATTGGTGTTGTGCCTCCATCCTCATTCTACTTGACCTCTTCTCTGCTTTTGATACTATTGACTATTCTGTCTTGCTTGATCGCCTCCACTCTTTCCTTGGCATTTATGGCGCTGCTCTCGACTGGTTCCACTCTTACCTTTCGTCTTGCACCCAATCTGTAGTGATTAACGATGTCTCCTCTGACCCCACTCCCATTCGCTTTGGTGTCCCTCAAGGCTCTGTCCTCGGCCCTCTCCTCTTTCATATCTACTTATTCCCTCTTAGCTTCCTACTACGTAATCTCGGTCTATCCTTCCAACTCTATGCCGATGACACTCAAATCTTTATTTCCTCTTTCCCCTCGACCATTGCCCACTCAATCTGTGACCTCCTATCTGCCTCTTCTTCTATCTCGGACTGGCTATCAGCTAACTTCCTTAAACTTAATCACTTCCAAACGGAAGTTCTTCTGGTTGGTACCCCCGCTCTAGTATACAAAGTTTAATCCCTCTTTCCCTCCCTCCCTCTGGGTGGAAACACTGTCGCTTTATCTGACTCTGTTACAAACCTGAGGGCGTTGTGTTCGATGAGCACCTCTCCTTCAAGTCCTACATCCACAATATTAGTAAATCTTTCCTTTGTTTCCTCCGTAACTTCTCCCGCATTCGCTCTCACTTCGATCACCAGTCTTGAGACTGCTGTCCATGCCTTCATTACCTCCCGCCTTGATTACTGTAACTCTCTTCTTGTAAATCTACCATATTCCTCTCTAAGTCCCCTTCAGCTAGTCCAGAACTACGTTGCCCGACTACTCCTCCGTTTCTCTCGCTTCTCCCCTTCTAAGCCCCTGCTTCAGGAACTGCATTGGTTACCTGTCAGATATCGTTCTCATTTCAAGATTCTTCTCTTCACTTTCAAGGTCCTTTACCAAAAGGCCCTAACCTACCTTTCCTTTGCCCTTTCCTAACGTCTCGCCCCTCGGGCCCTTAGGTCATCTCATGCTCCTCTCCTGAATACTCCTAGCTCGTCCCTCTGATCAATGGGCGACCGCTCCTTCTCAGTCTG
Organism: Ceratothoa steindachneri; assembly: GCA_963969495.1. Lineage (NCBI taxonomy): Eukaryota > Metazoa > Arthropoda > Malacostraca > Isopoda > Cymothoidae > Ceratothoa > Ceratothoa steindachneri. The sequence continues at coordinate 40,389,984 of OZ018330.1, read as the reverse complement.
TGCCCCCAAGCTTTGGAATGCTCTTCCAGCCGAAATTAGATCTGCTGCCTCACTTACCACTTTCAAGTGACTCCTAAAAACGCATCTGTTCAGGATTGCCTACTCACCCACTTGATCTTAGCCAACAGCCGAACGTGAGCTCTGTGAAGGCCTCTGGCCTTGAAGAGCGCATTATAAGAAATTTATTATTATTATCAGGATAGCCTTTCACTGATGATTTTCTCTGTATTCACTTGTCATATGTCTACAGTTTTCCCCCTCCATTAAGGAGTAATTCTTTTTCTCAATAAATCTAACTTTATCTTTTCATTCTTGTATTTTCACCTTTCGAAGGTCTATCCTCATTTTAATCCTTCCGTGTTATAAAACTCATCCCAAAGCCAATTTCAAGTTTGGCCTCACAACTATTCCCTCTCGCTAGAATGCCGTCACCGAGGATTATCAGATGATGAGAAATAAATTCACGTGAAAGAGTTCTCGAGGTTTAGTGGAGCAAAGGTTACGGGCAAAATTCGAAATTCTTGGTCGCCAAAATAGGATTGAGGTGTGACCCTATTGAATTATATTCCCTGAACCCTTTTTTGTTAATATTAAATAAGAGGAGCACCCGCATTTTATGGCTACTAAAAGCTATAATACTGCTTTGTATCGTTACAATAGTGTCCTAAGAGTAATATTTCGATGACGAAGAGGGTATATCACTCTCTATTAAGTCACAAAAAGATAATATTTTACTCCTATTCTGCAACTCAATAATTCACCCCGACGCCATCTTGAAATACCACGAGGTGGCTAAAGTTACCCAATTTTTTCATCAATCCATACATGATAATTAGAGGGATAAATACTTTACTTATCATTAAACCTTCAAGGGGCAACGGAGATAAATTAACTCATATAGAAGTTAACGCATCAACCCTGTTACCATTGACTGCGGCAATCGTTTGGGTGTCATCAGTCAGCTAGGAAGACATTAATAGCCTGAGCATCATGTATTGTCAAAATTAGAGTAACGTGCTATTTTTTAAAACACAATGTCTCGTTGCGAGTGGAAGAGATATTAACTAATACTCACATTAAGGCCCTGGATGGATGGAAAGACCTGCCCTCTGATTTGGGCCAGGATGTCCGTGCCATTCCTGGGGTCTCCTCCTCGTCGGAGAGTTCTGTCGAGAGCTCTAGCATACACCATTACTGCGTCGAAGAGATGCGCCGCGAAAATCGGAACCTGCGTAGGGAAAGTCTCTATGAGCTTCTTTTGTCATTATTTATTATTAAATTTGGATAAAACTCAAATCTAGATTCCATATAAAATTATTTAAAAGTGGTTTATAAAGGTAGTAAAGCTAGGGGAAAGGGAAAATGTGTGGAAGTTAAGTATCCCAACGATAAAAAAAAGAAACTACTTGAGAGGGGGGTGAAAGGTTGAGGATCAGTGAGACAGCTCTCATGACTTTGCACTCTTCCTTCACTGCAGCCAAGTACCCTAGAGGTAACGCTGTTGTTCAAATCCCCTTGTTTTTCTATACATTTATTTGCCTTTAATGGAAAAATGTGCGTAGAAGTGGAACTATTTGCGTATAAACTGTTAAAGGACCATAAATCATCTGAATATTTGCATGTGCTTTTCCGAGAATTAGTAACTAATGGTTACTGAGTGAACTTGATCCCTCGGTCACTTAACTCCTGCCTTTGAATGGGGCTTATTTTTTAATTTAAGATATCTAGACTTGCGACTGCTATCAAGCTTGTAGCTACCTAAGATAAAGTTTAGCATAATCTTAGGCTCCTTTATCAATTATACCAACGACCAACGTTATCAAAAATAACAAACAAGAAAACACGCAAAAACCAACAAATCAGACTAGAAATAAAAGGAAAATCATGAACAGAGGCCTGAGGAAGGCTTGTTCTCTCAGGGACCATAGCATACCCACCCCATCCTCAAAGGCTATTTCGCGGTCGGGTGTGCACAAATCCGTCGCAAGTAAAAGGGACAATCGATAACGTTCCTGCTAATCTCGGTACTGGGACCGTTAGCGCGTGCAAAGTCATCCTAAACAAGGACATTCAAATGCGCCGGAAAGTTCGAGGGACCAAGCCATCGTCGCAGTAAAGTTCAGGGAGATTGGTCCATTAAATGGCGTTGCGTCCGCGACTGTGCCTGATTTTTGAATTGAAAGGAAACGAACTGAGGCCTCGAGACAATGGAGAGGGCAGGTCTACGGAGAAAGTCGCAAATCCTCTATGGCGCCCGAAATCGACTCGGTTGGTTAACAGATTTTTAAATGTTTGCCAATTTGTGTATTCTGACGCCGCTTGAAAGATGCTTTAAATTTCACTCTTGTACGTATACCAGATATGTACGCATCACGTGTATTTAAGGTAGGAACTAGGTGATTAAAGTTTATACTGAAGATACCATGCGATGTTCGTGCAAACTTATTCCAACAGCTTTATATTGCGTTATATTTGCTCCAGGACGTTGGATTTAGGAGACTTAAATCGGTAATCTTTCAGTTTAAAATGTCTTTCGGAAGACCTCTGATAGGACCTTGTGGCTTTTGTTATCCGCTAAATTATGTTATGTTTTGTTGTTAAGCCTGGATTTAATGCGTCTCTTTTCCCTTACCTCTCCAACCCGTCTTTTGTTATTCTTGTTCTTTCTAATTTTCCACAATTTTATTTAACTTTCTCTTTTCTTGAGTTTTATCTACCCAGTGGAAATCGCTATGCTCAATGCTCCACCTCCTTTCTTATTTCGATTGAAAAGGCGGCGATTTCTATTGGAAAATCATGATCTTTCGATCTCCAATAATAAATATCATAAAAGCAAAGCTTTTGATTTCTTAAATATAAATTTTGTCGTAACTGCATCATTAGTAAATGATTAAGCCATTTTTTAACATTAGAACCAAAATAAAAGTGGGTAAAATAGGAAAAAATATATGTTTAAATATTAATTAAATAATTATGACTATTTTAATGAAGAGCTTAATTAATAATGGAAAAATAATGACGGAAACATAGAAAGTGAAATTGATGTGAAAATCTCAATTTTATTCTCTTGTTTTTCTTCGCTTGTGCCTTGGATGAGACTGGTTTTCCATTTATTGATGAATACCGCGTGTAAAACGATATCTTCAGGACAGAAATAATACCAGGAGAGTAAGATTAGGAGACGCGGGTCATAAGAAAGAGAAGATATTATCTATCATTTTAAAAGCTCTATGAACAAGAGAACTAAAAGAGCAATTAAAGAGGTAATGAAAGGAAAGATGATCAAGACAAATAATAGATAAAGATACACTATTGTAAAATGACATGGAGGAGCTTCGAGTATGTGAAGTGTAGACAGAAAATTAGAAATGAAGGAAAATCATTGATGCTCTAAATGAAAAAAAAACTTTGAATTAAACTAATATTGAAATAGGGACATTAAGAATAGTGACAATTCGTATTCCTATTTCAGAGAGCTGTCAAACTGCCGGAATCTGACAAAGTGTCCAAAATAGTCTGAGTTGGACTTGTCTGAGCAAGTTTGGGAACGAAGCTGATTTGGTTGAATGCTTATTTGAGGGGCGAAAGACAAAGCTAAATATTTTTTAATAAAAAGCGCAGCTAAAACGAGGGATAAATCGATGGAATGATGTTTTTTGCTTCTTCTGACATATTAAAGCCTTGATAATAGGTTGAGAGAAGGCTTTAATCTCATATGATAGGCGCTGGATGGGGAAGGAACGTTTAATTTGGAGAGCGAAATTCGGCATGGATTCTGCTAGAACGTGTTAGAATGCGCTAGTAACCGAGTGAGATTTTTCTAGTATGTAAATTAGATGTAAAATATTAATAGACAAATAAGTAGGAATGTCACACTGATATTGAGGAAAGTAAAACCACAAAACTCGTGTAAATCGGTGATAAAACCTCTAACAAAGTATTTATTTATGATTATATGCAAATTGAAAGGGGACAGTTTGGTTACTAGTCACGACTCCTATTATCTTGCTCCAATAACACGGATTTCATATGTATTTTCTTCGAAGGAAATGGTTAAAAAACTATCAGTTAATACGTTTAAACTTTGTCATAGTATAGGATAAAAAAAATAGAAAGAATGGAAAGAAAAAACGAAGGTGAATAAAATGGAAAAAAGCGGAAGTGGAGCGCTATAAAATTTGATAAAGGCGACATGAGAGAAAAAAGAAAACATTAGAGAAAAGAGGTCATACCCCGACATGAAGAGTGGATTCAAAGAAGTGCCAACGAATCCCTAAGAAACAAGCAACACAGGAGTAAAAATCTTCGACCCAAAAGAAAAGATAAATAAGGAGGAAAAAATTATAAATTTCTTTTCCTCGTATGAGACTCTACCCAACCTTGCTGGTCCGAACCAACCGGAATACCCAGCAAAATAAAAGTAATATACCCTGACTCCAATCACTGCCCTATGTGCTCCCTATCTCATTCTTATTTACAAAAGGAAAAAGTAAAGTCAGGCACCGAAAGAATATGATAAAAAATGAATAAATGACCATCCCAATAACAGCAGAAAGTAATGATTAACATGGTGATGTATTGGACAGCTTTAAAGGAGACAGTTTGTTTTTCAAACTAATTTAGGTTGTTTTTTTTATTGTATCTCCTTAGAAAAGTTTTTATTCTTTTTGTTATGGGTAAAAAATAGGACAACGATGGCTGTGGCGGCGGGGTCCACGTTCCTGCGCCGGGGTCTGTATTTATTTCAATGTTTCCCCGGCCCACGAAAACTTGGCAGAGAAAATCATCCCTCGCGAGGGAATAAAGGAAACTTATAATGATGCTTTTGCTAAAATTATTCTAAAACAATACACACTAGTGCTATGTTCAATTGAGAGTCACCGGAATTTAGCTGTGGATTAGGTTGTATGATTGGATATTTCAAATTTAAATATAAATAAATGAATCTTTAGGTTCAAAAAACAAAACAAAAAAAAGACAAAAATGTTCCAAAGATAATGACAGAGGATGGATTTCGCTATCCCATGTTGTCGCGCTTCGGTACGCAAGAGATAAATGTTTGTCTTTTCCCAAGGACGGGAATGGTGGCAGCGATCGTATATTTCCATCTGACCACATCATAAAACGTAATAATTCAATTAAGAGTTATATGGAAGCGTAATTTAAAATTTGCTATTTAATTGATCCCTTAGGAAACGACTCTTTCCGCAGGAATGCCGTTGTAGAACTTCATGCATCCAAGTTGAATAGGGGGATGGGGGGGGGACCAGTAGTGTTTACATTATGTGGAGCCCTTCGCACTGGTTGACAAGATTTTTATCATATCTCCCTATTACCTCCCTTTTTTTCTTTAACTTTAGTTGCTTTCATTGGCCGAAGCATCTATGATGCTTCGGGAATCTTACAACAGGGGGCCATACGCATGCCCCGTAAATTACTACATATAAAAATTAAATCCTTCTTTTTTTCTGGAGCAAAACTGAGTCACAACAGAATAAAAAATTCTACGCTTCGAACAGCAGCGAAGTGTAGAATTAGTTTTATCCTTACTTCCCCCTTTCTTATCTACCTCACAATAAACACTTCTCTCAAGGTCCGGCTAGTCACCTCCCGTGCCTCGCCTACTTCTCCATACCCGCCTCGCTTGTTCCCCTTACTCGCTTTTAATGGCGAGCACCCTATCAATCGCGAGATTCGTCGGTTTCTGCATGATATTTTTTCCAAATCCTGAAAGATAATCACTTTCTCCTGGGTACGTTCTCACGTTGGTTTCCCAGGCGATGATTTAGCTGATGGAACTGCCTGAACAGCTCAAGATCCGGTTTGCTCAGTACTCCTGTTTGTTGATCTCCTACCACACATAGATATAGTAGTCACAATTACTTGCTGAATCCCAATCCCCAGCATCACACAACGTCGCAGCATAATCCACCTATGCGGTTGCTTACTCCCATCCTTCTGCTGAGTTCCCACAAACGAAGTGGAATTGACTCCCCTTTTTCTAGGATAAGGATAGTGAATCCCAACTAGTGGGTCAAAATATTTAAATAATGCAGTAGTTTTTAATGTTCCCTTCAATGTTTTGAATATTGCAAAAAAATAGTATTGTGCTGTGATATAATTATATCATATTTATACCAGCTCGTTAAACCCATCTCTATGACCAGAGATGTCATGACTGAAACTACGTTTCCAACTTGACTTTCTAAGTTTTAACGTTTCGTTCCAGGAGCAAAAAATAAACTAGAATATAATATATTGGTTAAATTTGATGATGGACGAAGAATTTGAAACCAAAATTTGAAAATGCAAGTCACAAATTTGTAACTTTACTAATTTTTTCGTGAAATCTTTTTCATTTCAGAAGTCGATATTTGACTAGGGTTCTTATGAAAAATATTTAATAAATTATTACCTTTTAAAGAATAAAATAATATAAATATAAAATAAACATCAACCCATTTTTATCTGATTTAATACTTTTGCTATTGCCTTACGGTTCTCTTTATCTTGCCTCTGCTATCTTTAAGTGACAATCAGAATTATTTAAGAGTTTTCTTGCCGAATATTATGTCAACACTCTGAATTGCTAAAATTTGTAATAACTTCGTTAACAGTGCTGAAATTATAACAAATAAAAATGGATACATTGAAAGGGAAATTTGTTCAGAAAGTTGTTGAAGTGGGAGGTAATTTCTTGGAGAATCGAGTGTTAAAAGTTAATGTTATTGGACAAAATAAAAAGGATTTGTTGTCTTTGCAAGGAGTCGATCTTTTCTCGCTTTTATAATATTTAGGCACTTTTGATAGCAATAATCAAAATTTGTGCTTAGTTACAGATTAAAAAATGAATAAAATTATACAGAAAGAAGTAAAGCAATAGGAATAACAATGTATTAAATTTAAAAGAATCCTTAAACTAAACAATAATATTTCAGCACCTAAATTTGTGGGACTGAAGAGAAAAAAGTATAAAGCTCGACTTCAAACATTAGAAACTAATAAGCAGAGGTATGATTGTATTTAAAGTTGCAAGTTAAGTAAATATTTTATGTTCTTAAAATTTTTGAAAGTAAAAAAAATGGCCCATCAATTAAAAAAGTTCGTCATGTCTACTCTAGGACATTCCAGACTATCGACTAACGACGCTTTATGTCGGAGACTCCTTATATACCTGGCAGCATTTTGGGCCACATCAAACCCCGGAATGAGGCGCCCTGTTTATACTAGCTGCGCCTGGTGCCTGGAGAGATGGCACATCTTCCTGGCCCCAGTGCCAGTAGGGAAGGTATGTCTCCCTATCTATTTTTGTAAGTCTGACCAGCTTCATCTTGCTGTATCAGAACAGAGGCTTTGCAAACTCTATATACAACGCCCTTTAGCGTCCCTTGGTTACAAGAGACCTAGAGTGAGGTGTCCTGGGCGTTGGGGCGCGAATAATGGGATTAGAGGTTTTAACCCAATAGTCCCTACCCTGTGCCTAATAGTGTAATCACCTGTCTTCAGAAAGCTTTATTGCCTATGGAAGGGGATTTTAGTGACTTCATAGTCGCCAGGCGAACTAAAACTTACTGGTTTCGTCTTGGGGGTCTGTCACATGACCGGCGTTCAGAAATGGGTGTCCTGTCGACTAAGAGGACGGTCTAGTGAGTGATTCTAGTCTGTTGCACCTGACACGCTGGCTGGTCAATTTGGAGCTACGGTCTTTGGAGAATGACAGTCCCTGGGGTAACCTAAGTTCGGTATGGGATGTCGCTCAAACACAGACACTCCCTCTAACGCCCCCATATCTGGAGTCACTGAAATGTACGAAGATCCGAGACGGGATACGGGGTGGGTAGCTGGACACGGTATATCGCCTGCCAACTTCTCTAATTCTTTACTTACAAGTGTATATATATATATATATATATATATATATATATATATATATATATATATATATATATATAAATAAATATATATAAATATATATATATATGTAAATATATATATATATATATATATATATATATATATATATATATATATATATATATATATATATATATATATATATATATTTATATATGTTCTTGCCTCACTCCACTAATTACATCGTTAAAGAGGCAAGAACATATCAAAACGCTCCGAAGATGATCGAATAAGATCGAAAGCTTAGCAATTTAGTTTGGTTTTTACCAAACCCATTCATTTAAAAGAGAGATGAATACAGGACAAGTGATCCACCATCTACAAGATGGAATAAAAAATTTAGGTATAAGAAAAGAAAGTTGCCAAATAAAATTAATTAAGGCGAAATACACAATGGTCTTCAACAAAATTTGCATGTATATATATATATATATATATATATATATATATATATATATATATATATATATATATATATATATATATGTGTGTGTGTAAAACGATCCTACTGCCAAACAATAATATTTACAAAAACAAACAAACAAACAAGAGTGGCCCTTATTTCACGTGGTTTATGGTCCCCTAGGGGAAAATCCTGCCGGCAGTTACTCCTTGTGACAAAAAGTCGTTGCACGCGTTTCAAAGGCTTGGTGCTTCCCGGCTAAATAATAATGATAAGCCATCCGGTTGCGGTCTTGTGGCTATTAAAGCCCTCCCGTCCAAACGAATTATAATATGGACGTATGCTAAATTCAATTATAAAGGGTCTTTCAATAAGGACGCTCGAGCTTTGTCAGGCGATACTGGCCATGTTGTTAAAGCGACATCTGGCAACCTTACTGTGAACTGTTCAATAGTACTTGGCAAGTCACGATGGGAGGTTATAGAGTTGAACAGCGTGAGCAAATTATCAAATGTTATTATCAAAATCAGTTCTCCGTTCGACAAACGTTCCGCGCATTACGTGATTTCTATCCTCTTCAGTGACTTATCCCATTTTTGCATCAATGGAATTGGAAACAAGCAAAATTGTCTGATTTTGGACGAAAACAATCCATATGAAATACAACAGCACCAATTGCAACCCAACAAAGTCAATGTTTGGTGCGGATTTTCGTCTAAGGAAATCATCGGTCCGTATTTTTTTGAGAAGGAAGATGGGATTGCCATAACCATCAACGGCGAGACCTACAGATCGATGATAAGCAACTCCTTGTGGCCTCAACTGAAATATATGACTAATATGTATACTGACGACATGTGGTTCCAACAGGAAGGTGCTACGTGCCACACTGCGCACGCCACGATAGACATTTTTCCCCAGCGATTTCAGGGCAGGGTCATCTCGCGCGGCGGTGACGTCAACGGGCCACTGAGACCATGCGACTTAACACCATTAGACTACTTTCTTTGGGGCTACCTTAAATCGTAGGTCTATGAGAATAATCCACAAACAGTTGATGTCCTGAAAGTCAACATAACGAACACCATGCAGCAAATTTAGCCAGATTTATGCGACAAAGTCATCGAAAATTGGGCCTCCCGAATACATTCCACCACGCAAAGCCGCGGTATACATTTAAACGAAGTCATATTCCACACTTAATGCCATACAATGTACTTAAAAAATTTAAATAAATTGAGTGAATATATAACACACAATTTGTTTTATTTAAATTTAAAAATTGAGCAACCTTATTGAAAGACCATATATTATTCCAGATTACCTCGTTAATCTTCACTTAATTCATTTAACTACCATAAAAAATTTGTTCCTCCTTTTGTATATATATATATATATATATATATATATATATATATTTGAAAGATAAAACGGATTAATTTTTCCCTGCAGTAATATTTTTATTACTTTTTTTCGAAAAATCAGTGCAGGGAAGCGATTCGAACCATGCACACTGAGGCAGCGAGCACCGCTTTGATCACAGTTAAAAGTATGCCCTTGGTACACTATACTACGCAGAGAACCAAAAACTTCTTTGAATAGAATAGCTTTTAAGCAACAGTTTCGCAAGCTCAAACGAGGACTATGAAAGAAATAGAAAATTAATTGGGAATTCAAAGAATAAATGAAGAATAATTAAACGCGTAGTAAGTATACAAATGTATATTTCCCTCTATGCAAATATATATATATATATATATATATATATATATATATATATGAAATGGAAAACTCACAAAGTATCACGTGAGGGTAGCAAATGGATGCAATGTCCCGCAAGAAAAAATGAAAAGGTGTTTCCAAGTACTTTCGAACTTTATTAAGTTCATTGATAAGGAAATTAATAAAGTTCGAAAGTACTTGGAAACACCTTTTCATTTTTTTCCTGCGGGACATTGCATTCATATATATATATATATATATATATATATATATATCATGAGCACGAGAGAATGATGAAATAAATCCAACTTCACTGCAGGAAAGAGAAAATGGTATATTTTTTCTTCGGAAATAGTTGTTTCTTACTTAGAAAAAATCCGAGCTGGGGAGGGATTCGAACCGTGCACATTGAGGCAGCGAGCAACCACTTTGGGCTCAACTAAACGGCAGGCATTCTCTCTGGGGAGATTACCCTATAAATCCCAGGGGACAAGTCCTTGCCGATCTGATCGAAGAGCTTGAGATGGGTGTTCTAAACGTGGATGAGTTTACGCATCACTGTCCGAGAACCGCTTCATTTTCTTGCCTTGACCTATATTTGTGCTCTTCGGATGCACAGCCTAATTTTGATTGGGGGGTGGTGGATGACCTCCATGGTAGTGATCACTTTTCCATTCAAATATCATTTTCAGGGCAACTGCCGCCTGAGAGACAACCTCGGTGGTGCTTGGCGTGGGCGTGGTGGCCTGCATTTCAGGAAATGACTGAATTCTCTATCTCAGTCGAGGATTTTAGGTCGGTAGATGAGGCCGTTGAGTTCTTCTCCGGCAACCTCATCGCCGTGGGCCTGACTACTATTCCTAGGACGTCTGGCCGTTTTGCACGCCAACCACTCCCATGGTGGTCGGCCGAGTGTGAGATGGCCCTCAAACAGAAGCGTTATGCCTACATGCGCTATAAGTGCCGCCCAAACGATTTCACTGTCGTTGAATTTCGTCGGGCTAGGGCTAGGTTCCGGTATATTTCGAAGCACGCCCGCCGCTCTTCTTGGCGGGCATACGTGTCTTCACTTAACGGGAAGACTCCTTTAGCTGAGGTGTGGAAGCGAGTCAAAAGGATTCGGGGCAAGTTCTCACAGGACCCCCCTCCCGTTCTCCAGGAGAATGGGACCGCAATCTCGGACCCCGCGTCCGTGGCGGAATCCTTAGCGACCGCTTTTTCCGCATTCTCTAGCCGTGATGCTGCTCTGCCAGCATTCAATGCACGTCGTGATGTCGCGGAAGGCCGCCGGCTGGACTTTACCTCGAGAGGCGGAGAACTTTTCAACGACAAGTTTACTGTGAGTGAGTTGCGTTCCGCTCTCGCTTCATGCGCGGACACCGCCCATGGTCCGGACGATGTCCCGTACGCCATGCTTCGACACCTGGGTGAGCAAGGCATGACCTTTCCGTTAGATTTGTTCAACAGGATCTAAAGGGAAGGTCTTCTCCCAGACTCCTGGTGAATCGCTACTGTGCTCGCCTTTCGCAAGCCGAGGAGAGATCACCCTACTCCGACCGGTTTCCCCCCAATCTCTCTAACATCTTGCGTGTGCAAGTTGATGGAGAAATTGGTAAATGTTCGATTAGCCTATTTCTTGGACAGCGGAGGCCATCTGTCTTCTGCACAGTGCGGCTTTCGTAAGTTCCACTCCACGTCAGATGCTCTGCTCCGACTGGAAAATGCCGTCTGCGAGGCTTTCCTTCGTAGACAGCACTACGCCACGGTGTTTTTTGATCTGGAAAAGGCCTATGATACCGCATGGCGATATGGTATCATGGAGACTCTCCACACGATGGGGGCGAAGGGACGCCTCCCAATGTTTATATCTGAATTTTTGAGAGATCGTCGATTCCGCGTACGGGTGGGGGAGCCCTCTCCGGCCCAAAGGAGCAGGAAGAGGGTGTCCCGCAGGGAAGTGTCCTTAGTGTCACACTCTTTGACCTGAGCATCAACGGTTTCACCTCGGTGCTGCTGGAAGATGTTCTCGCTACGCTTTACGTGGACGACCTTTCGATCTCTTTTGGCGCGGCCCAGATGCCAACTCTGGAGCGTCGACTCCAACAGGCATTGAATTGCGTCTTTCGCTATGCCGAAGCGCACAGGTTTCGGTTTTCTTTGGCCAAGACTAAGGTGGTGCACTTCTGCCGCCATCCGCGGCTTCACCCCGACCCAGATTTGTTTCTTAATGGGGTGCGCCTGGATGTGGTTGAGTCGCACCGTTTCCTTGGTCTTGTATTCGACCGACGCCTCACCTGGAAGGCTCATATTCGCAGCCTTAGGGTCTCTTGTACCCGCGCCATGGACATTCTCCGTTCCGTGACTTTTAGCGCTTGGGGCGCTGATAGGGCTACTGCCTTACTTTTTTATCGATCCTCTGTTCGCTCGAAGCTCGACTACGGATGCGAGTTTTATGCATCCGCAGCTGAGCGTTTATTGCGGAAGGTGGATTCGATCCACCACCCTGGCCTTCGCCTTGCGACCGGTGCCTTCCGCACTTTTCCCATTGAGAGCATGTTGGTCGATGCTTGGGAGATGCCACTCGCTCTGCGCCGCGTGCAGTGCATCACTCACCTGTACGCGCGAGCCCGGCGCCTCCCTCAGTCGCCAACAGCTCTCACTGCATCCGCAACTGATCTCGATGGTGCCTATGCCGCCGAGAGACGCCAGTCATACCCTAGGCTCTTTGGGTTTAGGGCCAGGAAACTCCTTCGAGAGGTAGATATAGCTCTCGGGCCGGTGGCGCCCCTGGTTTTGCCCGGGACGCCACCCTGGAGGGTACCACATTTGGCTATTTGTCACCACGCCTCTGCTCCCAAAGCTTGTACTGCGCCGGGAGTATTGCGTTCGACCTTTTTGGAGCACACATCGTGTCACGCTGGTACCGTGTTAGTGTATACGGATGGCTCCAAGTCCCAAGAGGAGGTCGGCTTCCACGCCGTATCCCCTCTGTTTAAGTCAGCGGGGCTCTACCATGCGCTGCGTCTGTCTTCACGGCTTAGCTGGTGGCAATACACCACTCGATCAGGGAGATTACGCGACGTGCCCGGTTCGGAGACTTGATTGTGATCTATAGCGACTCACAAAGCGCCCTGAGTGCTCTCGGGGCATTGGAATCTCCGCATCCCCTGGTTCGCGATATCCGTGACGCCACGGTTTTGGCGAGCCGGGCAGATGTCGAGATTATCTTCTGCTGGGTTCCTGGACATGTAGGAATTGCGGGGAATGAGCGCGCCGATGAGGGCGCCAAAGAGTCCGCGAGGACTCTGCGACCGGACCAGCGTTTCGCTCTTCTTCACACTGACTACCCTGCAGGAATACGGGCAGCTCTTCGGACTGCTTGGCAAAGAAGATGGGAGACGGTCGAAGGGAACTTAAAGTTGCGTGCCATTGCGCCGCGACTGTTCCCATGGACCTATCCCTTAATGCCTCGGCGGCTTCAGGCTGCTTTCTGTCGTCTCCGAATCGGGCACACTCGTGTGACGCATCGCTATTTGATGGAGCGCTCGCCTGCGCCCTATTGCAACGACTGCGTCGTTCCCCAAACTGTTCGGCACATTCTTGTCGAATGTCCCAGTCTGGGTGATCTTCGCGCACAATACCTGTCCCGGTACCGGGATGGGCGGGGTCGCTACCACCTGTCCCTTGTACTCGGGACGAGTGCGTGTACTTTGACTGGTGGACTTATTGACTTTTGGTGGGAGGCCGGCCTTCTCCCTTTCATTTAACCTGGGTTCATTGTTGTTGTTGTTTTTGTTATTGTTTTTGTTATTGCTTTGTTATTGTTATTGTTATTTCTTTTTATTGTTGTTTCCTGTTTAATTTTTTAAAGTAGCTAGAACTAGGCTGTTTCTTTACGGCAACTTATGCCTAAGTCGACAGTCGCCAGATAGCCCCTTAATTAAAAAAAAAAATGGGCTCAATTAAACCGCCCTTTAGATCACTCGGCTATGCGAAAGTTCTTGCTGTTTAAACCGTACTGTTTTTCATAGAGACGAGTGGAGAGGAGGTTGTGGTTACGAGATTGACCCAAGGTGCCTGGCCTGGATGCCTTTGCGGTCTCCTTCCCGTGTCTCAACTGTGAGAGAAAGGAGAGGGTCGATTTCCCTACAATATATATATTTATATATATATATATATATATATATATATATATGGTACAGTTGGTGTGACTGCATGTATTCTTAGTGTTTGACTAAAGCTGGCATGACAAACTCCATGCTGAAACTGGTCTCGAGATAATAAATACTAGGCTCCTCCACAGTGGTTTCATTTACATATTTGTAATTTCTCATTGGATTTAACAATTGTTCATATACCATTATATTTATCTGGTGTCAGGAATAGTTTGGTACTTTTTTCAGTGAAAAACCCAGATTCTTAATCACTATTCTTATCTTTATTTGGTGGGAGATTAAGTTGGGTTATTTTTTATTTGAAAGAACATCTTTTCTTTTCAAGTTACCCCCCCATCCCCAAGTTAAGTTGTTAAGTAACCAGTTTGCCAAGTTTGTTCAAGGATATTCAAAGAAAGTGGAACAAATTCTTCCTTTTTTTGATTGATCATTTCGGGTAGTGACCATTTTTTTCCAAATTTTATTTCCGTTGTGTCTGTGGGTTTTTGGGGGGCGACGCTCTCCCCTTAAAACCCCTACTAATTTCCCTGCAGGATTAAAAGCCTATAATCGTTGGTCACATTGAGATCAAGTTTTGAAGTATTTTCTATGTTATTTTCTTTATTGCCTGCAATCTGTCTGTAACAAAATCTCCGTTAGGATTTTTGATACGATCGTCAGAACTTCATAATCTTTTTCCTAATTTCCTTGGGTGCACCGAGCGGTCAGACGCACATTTACACCAACAAGATGTCCTCATTTGAGCGTTTCAATCAACAAGGAGAGATACTTGGGTTGTCAGGCAAGGATTTAGTTGCATATGTTCAGAAGAAAGGAAGAAATGAAAGGGCAGTAAAACGAGAACAGGGAGAAGAGAAAACGAACTAAGAGAAGCTGGAGAGAGAGAAAGAGAAAGAATTCGTCAGCATGAGCGTGAGCTTAACAGGAATCAATTGGAGACCCTTTCTGTTAGCTCAAGAAATGAATCCCCCAAACCCCTTCGGTAGAGTTGCCAGTGTTTAAGGACGGCGAGGATTTCAGCGCCTACTTAACTCACTTTGAGAAAATTTTCGAAGTGGACCACTTGGATATTGAAGCCGATGCAGTCGCTCGACTACTTACTCTCTTTAATACTAAGAAATCTTCATTTCACTCCCGGCCGAGGCTACTCTCGACTACTCCTCCCTCAAGTCCGAATTATTATCGGCTGTTAATATGAATCCCGATTTCTATAGGTCAAAGTTCCACCAGGCGAAAATAATGCCAGGCCAGACCTACCATCAATTTGGATTTACCCTCCAGAGAACTTTCAAGTTCTGGTTGGACTCAGCAGTCATTATAGTGGTTCTTCGGCTCTCTCTATACCTTTAGAAATAGCAAAGGGCATGGATAATCTTACACATATGGCCCATAATTTTAGAGTAGATCAACATTTTTAATAGATCATTAGAGGGGCATATGGCATTTTTTTTTCACCCATGGGCATTCCAAGCTAGAGTCTATACGCTATCTAGAATTTGCCACCTTCCAGTACTTATCTGATAAATAATTTGTCCCAATATAATATTCACACACATAACAAAATGTATCGGAAGATAATCAAATCCTCTAATAGCCATATTCAAAAGGCTAAATTTATGTCCCAGTGAATAATTTGAAACAGAAATAATACATTAAATTGTATAATATATAAACCATCCTAAAGTGCTATTTTAATGTTATAAAATCAATATATTTCTGTAAAGATCGATGATAGAGGAAAATAGACTGGTGGATCAGATCATTTGCAACCCGGGCTGGCATTTTACAAAATTGACAAACCTAGAGAGGTTCACGAAGGAATAGAGAAATGCCGAACTATATCCAAGTCTTCTTGCCCCACTAACTCCAATCGGTTCAATTAAGTAAAATAATTCTGCATTTATATAAAACGGAAATCAATTGCATTACCAGTTTTAGAAAGTTACAATTTTCAATCCACGTAATTTTCTTACCCAATTCCATTACATCATGAAAAATATAATTTAAATAGAAATAAGTTAATCCGAACTTAAACATTTGGAAGCAAATATTAGGGGTCGTGAATAAATAAAATTAATAACTGTGTGAAATTCTACATATATTAATAACTCTTAAGGAGTCGACCTAAGTAGGCAGGCAATAAAGATTGCCTCTTTAATTCACTCTCTGGTCAGCAAGCATATGAATGGACTTAAGCTCACCTGTAGAAGACTTCATGGAAATTAAGCAGACCTTTAGAAGTTTAAATTATAGTCAAATTACCCCTCAAACACAAGAACTAAATTAATACCCTTTAGAAAACCTTAACCTTCAAAGAAAAAAGGTTACCCCCATCCCCTGGCCAGAATCCAACGTCTACCTGTGGCGCCTGAGAAGATACACTTGCACGGCCAGACAGCCCAAAGGGAGCCGCGAGATTTTGGCGGGACTGCCTGATCCGTTTGGGTTTCATTTCCGGCCGTTACACCGTCTGGTCGGCGCCAGACCTACGACGCCAAGGACCTTTGTGTAAAGTTGTGAGGCCCGTCGAGATTATCCTCCCTCCCCCCCTCCCTCCTGGCTCGCCAAGGCTAATGAGATCCCAGTCCCCCCTTTTGGAGGGCCCGGCGAACCTCTTCTGTCGAGGCA
The DNA here is from genome assembly GCA_963969495.1 of Ceratothoa steindachneri. Lineage (NCBI taxonomy): Eukaryota > Metazoa > Arthropoda > Malacostraca > Isopoda > Cymothoidae > Ceratothoa > Ceratothoa steindachneri. The sequence goes on along the minus strand of OZ018330.1, from coordinate 40,373,142 downwards.
GCATAAATACTTCGAGAAAAGCTTTGAGAAAGCAATACCATACAGCCCCATCCTGGTTAGCAGCGACGTACAGTCTCACACACCCTGCTTCGCCTTCCAACGGCTTCCAGCTTCTAACGCGACGCGTCATCTCTACCCCACTTTTCTCGTACCTAAGGCCAGAGTTCCCGCCGACAGACGATAGACACGGACAGGCCTCTATCACTCGGTTATCGACTTCGTTCACGACTGGAGTACTCCCTCGCTCATTCTCAGCGAGGATAAAGAAGAAGAAATCTTGCGCGTGGAACTTTGCAGTCCCCCGTTTACTCACCCTATTCAAGCCTCCAGTTAATTAGGCTTTACGTGAGCCTCCGATAATTGCACTCTCCCATTTTCTCTGGAAGCAATCACGCATTTTCGTACCCATCGAGTCATTTGTATGCCCCTCCCACCCCGTTTGGTACCCCGGGTCTCATTTTATCTATTGTCATTTATTTCCTTGCTCTATTAATATTTTCTTTGTATATAGTATAGTTATATTTTTCTACAATCAGTTTCTCTAATCCCAGAACCTCTAAGAATTGAAAATTTAGGCCAACCGCAGTCGATTTTGTTTATTTAACCCTCGCACTGGGATCTGTATCCCGATTTTCTGGCGTGCCCCCTTCACGGTCACCCTACAACATTAATTTAAACTCAAGGATAACTGAAACTTCAATGATTCTCAAATCTTCAAAACATATTAGACAATGTAAAATAAACAATGCCCTCGTAGCTTAACGATTTCATCCCTAATAAAAAAACTTGGTAGATTTTTAGAAGTATTATCCGAGAATATGATGGGTCATAGCCGTAGTATAGTCGTAGTATTGTCGCCGTTTATATCCGTCGGGATAGCAGTGTGTGGCAGACTCATGGCGCAACGTTGGCCACGGATGTATTTTACAACTTCAAAAACTTACTAATTTCCCAATTTCCACTGTTTTCTACGAGTGATTTAAAATAGAAACTAAGGCAACGACTAAAACACTACCATACACAACGATTTCTGCTCTAATATCGGATAACATATCTATTCCTCGATTATAATTAGGGTTAGACATCTAGCAAACTTTGTAAAATTGAATCAAGGAAAATCTTTAAAAGTTTCAAGGCTTAATGACTTCCTAAAGGTCTCTAAATGCATGAAATAGGCATTACACGAACTTAATTTCAGAGGACATTTAACTTCCGTGTTTAAATTTTTTCAATTAGACAATCGTGTAATGTTTGTTTCAATCCATGAGAGCCAATAGTCAAATTCTAAACACCGAAAACTCAACCCCTTATCAATACAAATAGTTAATTCCCTTATTTCCCGTTAATTCCCTTTTATATATTTTTGGACTTGCAGTTATAAAATTCGTACATGTGATTTACATGTACTACAATTATGGTTTCCAGGGATCCATTTATCCATGTTTAATGACCTACCAATAACGGTTATTCATATAAATAATTAAAAAAAGACCATAATAAATAAGGTTTTTGCTAATATAAAATGTTTATATACAAAATTTATTTATACTTCTTGTGCGTTCTCTAATTCTCGACTGCATTTTCCAAACAAGTTTTTTTTCAGCCTGGGCTCATACTTGTTGTTCAGATAAAACAGTTATGGATGGTTTAATTATCACTTTTACAGAGATAATGATAATTGTAAACATATTTAAGCCTGATCATTCCGGCTCCCTTATGGTCCGAAGAGTTTTCCCTCGTTAAGCCAACAGATTTTTATAGCTTAAATCGACCCCGTGTATACACACAAGCATGTCTATGCATGTTTATAAAACTGTGTTGAATTGTTAGAGATAATGGCAAAATGTTTTTGTGACTACTTTTTGCCCATGCATATTTGAATCGAATAGTTTCACATTTTAAATGGGTTTCGCATTCATGTTAGCCGATTTCAATAAACCAAAAAGCAAACAATATTATTTTTTATCTATTCACTAGTAATTTAAGGGGACCTATATTCTTTTTATACAACAATTTCTTTTCATGCTTGAAATGATTATACTTTGGTGCTTTAACTGTACACTTATTTTATTAATAATTCTCTCATATACATATTATTTAGCTGGCTGATAACACATTTGACTAAGATTGCGCTACCTATCTTTGAATCAATGAAGCCAAGCATGATTTTTAAGTAGGTATTTAGGATTTTAAGCAAATTTTGAATGGGGTATTCGGTCCTTCAACATTTTGTCAAATTTAGACTATGCTAAGTGATATAACTTAATTTTTTTAGCATTCGTTTTACTATTATTTTCCTTGTTGAATCCCTTTCATTCAACAAAAGGCAATAATTTAAAGCTATAAAAGGAAACGCATACATTTTAGATTATAATTGTTATATAAACTTATTGCTTTTTCACTATAAATTTCAAATCAACATACAGTTTAACTACGCACTGTTTCTCAAAAATAAATTTGAGCATAGAAACAAGATAGTATTTTAAAAATGAAAAATGTATATTAAAATTATGTGCAATTACTCTTAAATAATCTAGTACTTCGCGGACCTCATACTGTTGTAGAATAACTGCCATTCTTGGGGGCAAATCTTTATAGTTTCTTCCTTAAGAGCCATAGGTTGGGATGGCATGATGTAATGCTTGGTTGGAGATAGTTATGCCAGCCATCCCAAGAGTTATTAGTGCGTGGGAGGAGATCAATAACCTAATGGTGCATATTCCACATACTGATTGGAAAACGTAGCGTCTTGAAGATGAATTTTTGCAGTTCTTCAAATGCAACCATCATATTTTTTACGGGAACAAAAGCTAGAGGTGGTAGAATACTAATTTTGAGATCAAAGTTGACATCAGTCTGACATCTTAGCTGCTATCCCTCGAATTCAACTTTGCGATATACGGCTTAGCACAAGTGGAAAAACATCTGTTGACTATCGTATTTAGAAAGATTTCTTGGACGGCGCTTTTACCAGTCTGTTCGTATTAATAATAAGAGTAGAGGTTTTATATGACGCCCTTCAAAACCTTGAAGCCTTCGCAGGGTACCGTCCAGCGACTAGAGGAGATGGGTTTTCAGATCCCGCTTGAGATCGCCAGGCAAAGGAGAAGAGCATATGTGAAGAAGTAAATTATTCCACACTTTAGGAAAAACTACAGATACAGTACGAGTACAAGGAACCAAAAGTAGGAGAGAAGTTCTCAAGCGAAGGACTTTTTGTTGTCTAGAAACGGCTAGTGTGGAGGACAGGTAAGGGGGAGCTGAAGTGATTATGATTTTAAATGTGAGAATGAGGACTTTAAATGGAATTCGAAATTTAATGGGCAGCCATTGCAGTTTGATAAGAATTGTTTTTGGACTAAGCTTTTGGCTGATTACAAGGAGTCGCTGAAAAAGATAGTCATAGGTGTGATTTTTGGTTTGATAACGAAGCATAAACACACAGAATCCTTCTATTCTTGCATATACACTGAATTGTATGAAGCTGGTAAAAAAGGGTTAGCGCAATTTTGAATGTTCCATTGCAAAACCATTTAGAAGAGGCTTCGAGGAGTTTCATTCGTATGGCTGTAGAAAATACTAACCTACGTTGATTAACTGGTTGACCATGGTAAAGCAGGAAATCCTTGACAGAAGCCTTCATTATATATTCACCGGGAATAACCATCTCCATTAAGCTATTTGGAAGGGGATGCTGGGCATATGCAACTTGCCTATGTCTTCTTATTATGAGCTTAATATGGTCAGATCATTACGTGATAAATTCCTATCAATTCTTTCAGAAATACCATCTACTGCCTGCGTAATGAGTTTTTGAGTAGTTTCTTGAGTATTTATGGCTTTTTGTTTTATTTCGTCTCGTAGCATTAAAACATTCTTTCGATGTGTATCAGAAGCGTGGTTATTTGCATCTATAAGAAGCTCGATCTGTTCCTGCGGCCAAAACGTTGTTCGCTTATAACTAATGGTCATTCACGCATCCGCGTAAACTGCCGGGCGCGCGCGTTGAAACGTTTACACGTTGTAATTATATTATATACTGTTATATATTATATGATAGGGAGAGTGCGCAACTCTTCTGAATCTGCCTTTACCCAACAAATAATAATAATCAGTAAGTAAAGATATATTTGTGCTACAATATAATATTTTGAAACAATATACAGCTGTATTTATTTGCGACCGAACTTTTTAACCTGGTCAATGCCGGCTACCCATGCTAGATTTCATTAAAGTCAACTAATTCTTATAGACATAATTATACTATGGCTCTACAGTTATACTGCCAAGAGCGTTCACATTCGTACAATATTCCACCTAATGGCCGTTCCTTGTGTATGACAGATATGGCCATCAAGACAGAGCCTATGTTGACCACGTTGACTTTTAAAGAAATCGACACTATTTTTGTCAATCTACTAGTTAAATTTAGAGTAGTAAACTGTTAAGTATTGAAATTTTGACTGATTATTTAAAAAAACAAAACAAATTCCTCTATTTATAGATGGTTAAAAGGTTGAGAGTCAAGTCATATCAATACCAATTAATAACACATGGGAACAATTTTAATCACATTTTCTGGTGACTTAGATTTATCTGTCAATTTCAAATATAAAATCCATTTTTACCTACATGCTATAGTTATTCTGTAATTTCTATTTTCTCGTTTCCCCGAAAACTGCCCTCCGGACGGACAGAGAAGGTGTTAATAGAAAGAAAATACTTCACAGTACATAATAGTATGATAGTAATAAGTTTTATTGTGCAAAATATTGATATTATTGCTTCTTTTTTAAGGTCTCATGTTAGAGTGATGGTTTCGTCAAGAGGAAAGTGCGTTAATGATTCAGACACTTTCTGTTACATATGTGGCTGCTACATGCTAGTTGGTCAAAGGCGCAATATATCAAACCTTGTGATCCACACTTATAAAGCATATTTTGATGTTCCTCTTGGCGATCAGGATAAGAAGTGGACCCACATGCTGTTTGCCATAGCTGTGTGGAACATCTTCGTGAGTGGACGAAAGGAAAGAGAAATGGTCTTCCTTTGGGAATCCCCATGGTGTGGTGAGAGCCAAAGGATCATGTATCGAACTGTTATTTTTGTCTGCCGAATACTAAACGGATTGGCAAGAAAAATCGGCACAAGTTCGACTACCCCAACATTCTCTCGGCGATCCGGCCAGTACCTCATTCTGAGTCATTACCAGTTCAAATTTTCAGTGGATATGCTTCCTCCGAGGATGAAAATGATGTACCTGATATGGACATCCATGGAATGGATTCAGAATCTGCAGATTCATCATCAGATGCTGAACAGTCATTAGCTCCTCACTGTTTCAATCAAGGGGATTTGAATGACTTGATACGTGATTTGGCGCTTTCCAAGAGAGCTGCAGAACCTTTAGCCTCCTGGTTGAGTAAAAGACATATGCTTGCCAGGTCGGTACGGGTATCATATTACCGAACAAGGGAGAGTACATTTGTTAAGTATTTCTCTGAGGACAAACAATTTGTATACTGCCACGATGTTTCTGGTCTGCTTACCGAGTTGGGACTTGGCACCTATAGCCCTGCTGAGTGGATATAAGAATGGTCATGGATTTACTTAAGTACCATGAACACAATTGGATCATATGTGTAGAACTTAAGATGGTCAACCTCCTCCTTGGCCAGCAGAAGGGATATACAAAGTTACCATGCTATATCTGTATGTGGGACAATCGAGCCTGTGACAAACACTGTTCCCAAAAAGATTGGCCAGTTCGGGAAACTTTGGAAGCAGGAATGCCAAACATTGTTAATGAGAAGATCGTTTTCGCTCCATTCATCTCAAACTGGGGTTAATGAAGCAGTATGTCAAGACACTGAGCACTGACAATGATTGATTTCAGTACATAGTATCGGCGTTTCCTGCTTTGTCATACGAAAAAATAAAAGAGGGAGTATTTGATGGTCCCAAATCCGAAGACTTCTGAGTGATTCTAGATTCGTGAACACCATGAATGAAAAAGAGGAGGCAGCCTGGCTCTCATTTTTTGCCGTTGTTCGTAACTTTTTGGAAAACAAAAAAGCGCATAGCTACGAGTATCTGGTTGCTAATGTGCTTTTAGCATATCGTGATCTGGGATGCAACATGAGTGTGAAGCTGCATTTCTTAAATAGTTACCTCGACCGATTTCCAGAGAATCTGGGAGCCGTGAGCAACGAACAAGGGGAACGCTCCCATCAGGATTTGATGACGATGGAAAAGCGCTACCAAGGTCACTGGGATAGATACATGATGACGCACTACTGCTGGACGACGAGAAGAGATCAGCCAGAGAAGACTTACAAGAGAAAGAGTTACAAACGCAAATTTTTGCCCGATTGAAATCAAGAAGAGGTCCTCCAGCCTGATGTACCGTCATCAATAAATTACCATCTATTTGATAACAGTATTTGTAATCCTAAAGTGTAATTCAAGTTTCTTCTCTATGCAATAAAATGTTTGTGTAGAAAAACCTGCTTTACTCTAAATAACGCAAAAGGATGATTCAAAATTACTTCAGGGCATGATGATAGGCGTGATAAAATTAAAATTATTGAATAATATTATTAGTTATTGATATTACAGAAAATCTGTAGCATTTAGAGAGAATCTGATTTCAGATTTGAATTCAGTATGCTCGAATTAGGTAGGAAAATGTACTTTTGTCAATTCACCAAATACATTGTTCCCAAGTGTAATCGATGCGGCCTTACATCTACAAAGAGATTTCAGTTAAAATATTTATAAAGATGAAAGGAATATTTTGGTGCTCTTCCATTACGTAATCTATCAACATTTTTTCTTTAAATAAGTGATCTACCAACTCTTTTTAATCTACCAACTTTTTTGGAATACGCTTTTATAGTGACGGCCTACTTGAGATAATAATGACTTGTAAATTTACTAGCAAAGAAAGGCACGCGAAAACTAAAATATAGGAACATAATAAAACATAATTTTTAATATGTAGAGGAAAAAAAAGTTTAAAATCCTTCATAAAATCAGAGTACATAACCTAACATAAACTAACCTAGGTTAGTTATTTGACTTCCCTGATGAGCTTAAAATGCCTGGGTTAAACAAAGTAAAATCAACAATTATGCAGTTGAAGGTCAATGTAACCTCCTTACGATAATAACATGTATTTGAAAAAAGGTGGTAGATAAAATATCATTGGTAGATCACTTAGGTATTGGAAGAGGACCACTATTTTAATCTACATATATAATGTAGTTTTATTTATTCCTAAGGACATCCCTATAATCCACTTCTGTTTACCACATAATCAATCTTTAAATCAGAAATATAAAATAACCGCTTTCTATATTCCCTGTGAGTTTGTGTATTTTCTTTCTACGCATGTATGCATATACCTATGTGCCTGTGTCTGCACATGCACATATATATTTAAGTGACTCTATTTTATAAAATTTACATGCATACAAATGTGTTGGAATAAATTATTGTAAATTAAAATACATTTTTTTAATGTATATAAGTCTTTCTATAATTTATGGGAGTTATATATTTGTCTTCGTATCCACCATGCATGTAGAATCAAATCGCTTTCTTTTCATATAAAGTTTGTGTGTGTGTCTGTGTGCGTCTGTGTCATTATACGTATGCATGTAGTTTTAAATGACTTTATTTTCATTTAATGGATAAATGCCATACGTAGGTCCAGATAGTGATATAATTTAATCTATTTAATGAAAAAATGATTAAACGTGTTTATGCGTAGGTCAGTGTAAGTATGCATAGAGGTTTCCGTTGCGCATGTAGACGGCTCCCTGGGTGATATGTAAATGTCATTTAGGGGACCTGACTCTTTCTAAGGAAGCAGCGGGAGTCCTCTACCCATCGCCACCCTCTTTCTGAGAGTGCTGGATCCCCTTTTTCGAGAAGGCTTTGTCAGCGATCCCTAACGCACGTGCATTATGTCAGATCCTCGGCTCAACGATCACAAATATCGCAACATTTCTACGGAAACAACTTTTAAATATGCAATTTTAATTTTTATTTATGCAATTTTGAATTTCATTTGTGTAAAATTGTATTTCGTTTGTAAAAAAATAGACTTGCAGATAGTATCCATTCAATGTTTTGTTTCAAAGTAACATTTTCCATGGTAACAAATCTCCATGATCCAAATGTCCCTGGTGCCAGTTAGACTGGGTGACAGATTTCTACGGTTGCAATTTACTGGATGGCAGTTGGTCGGTGGTGGTTTTCTATGAGGGGTTTTAACTCCTCGAAGAGGGTTACATAAAAATGCAGCTGTTTTAAGAGAGTTTTAGTTATTTTTTTAATTTGAGTACAATGTCTAGGCACACTTAATTACATGGAAAGTATCTCGTAAAAGAACTAGTTCTCCGCTACACTTTATATCTTCAGGTCAAATTCCAAAACCTTAGGTATGTGGCGTCGAAACTAAGCCTTAAGAAGATGCTTCTTCCGTAAGCAGCTAAGTTAAAGCCAACAAAGCACTTTTAATATCCTCATCTTATGAGGTCCAAAAAGATCAGAACGCCTGCACTTCTATCAGGGCATCTTTCATAGCTTTTGCCAGAGAAATTCCAAAGTTTCAAAAATTCGTGCACTATAGCCTAGACCAGCGAGTTTCAACATTTTTATGATAATGGCACCCTAATTGCTATTTAGAAGCTGGCGAAACACCCCAATATAATATAATTTACGTATAAATACATAAGTGGGTGGAAAACACTTCAAAATTAACCAAGAATGACATGTAACCTAATTTAATCGAAATAAGACATAAAACCTGAAAATAAATAAACTTTATCTTTAACATTTTAATGGGAACTTGAGTTTGGGGAGTATCACATAATTCTTTAATATTGAGACGTATAGTTGACAAAGCAAACTCTCATTTCTTCGTTCACTGTCTGCAATCTTTCTTTTTGAACAATGAAGAGAAGCTAGTTTCATAATTATTTTAAGTATCGTTAAATTATTTTTTAAATGCTTGAAATACATATTTTGGGGGCAATTTCGGCATTTTAAAAATTATTTTTTGGTCGCTCCCTGGTTCAAATCCATTGGTCTAGAGGATTAAAGTACTATATGTAGAAGTTCTGCAAATTTAGATGAATAGAACGAGAGTTATCGGTAGATAAGCGATATATTGGAAAAGAGGAATGACCAAAATTATCTAAACGGCAGCAGAAACAAATTTATATTGGACTATAACGATTAAATATCATTGGAAAGCCTTTGTACAAGTCCCCACTAATTATTATTTACTTTTCAGGACTTTATTCTCGATGATGCTTTAAAATCTCCTCCCACACAAACAAACCAACTGTTGCGCAATAATCTTACTCCATTCTTCTTGAAGAATATTTCTGAGTTTTTGAACTTTTTTTGAATCTTTGCTTTAGAGTTTTCTCCGTTGACATCCAAACATTTTCAATGTGATTCAGGTCCGGAATCTTTGAAAGCCACGTTATAACAGGAAGATTTTCAACAACTTAGACGTATGACAGGAGGGGTTATCTTGCATGAAATTGGCAAGTTGGGTTTCGGAGGATCGCAAGAGAGAGAGATTGAAAAAATGGAAATTTCAATTGCCACGTTTAAACTCGAGGGAGTAAAACGCCGGACGGGAACGGAACCGATTCCAGAATAATAGTCACTTGCCGATAGACTATCGTTTAATCTGAAGAGAATTCTTGCCTTCGAACTGGAGGGATGGGAGTCGCCGGAATTGATTTTCCGCGAGGTCCCGGAAGGGATTCTGCCTTATCAGACGCGGCGCCGGCTGAAGGGAACCTTAGCCTGGTTCACACGACCTCATAGAGCTTCCACCACTATCCTCGGTTTACTCGATCCAACCATCGCTCTTGTTATCGTCGGAAGTGGGTCAGCTTCTCAGGGCACTGCTCGAAGATTTCCGTCCGCATGGCGCTTTTCTCTCTAACTATGACATAGAGATATAATTAAAAAGGCTGCCATAATAATAATTATTGTAGCCTAAGCTCATCACTCTCTTCCCTCCTTCCACCGGGAATCTAGTTTCGTAGGCTGCCATTCAGAACCTAGTTCAACCAATCTCAGTCAATTGACAAGGCATAATTTGAGGCGCTGGGGAAACCATGTTTAAAGAATACCCCACTGTGGAACTCATCGTCATAGGCATCCAGGACAAGAGGTGATACTGAAACTTTTTGGGAAGAGTTTACTCTATTTTCTAATGGTGAACTAGGATTACAGAGGGACAAACAATCATCTGTGTCCACACAGTTTCGATAACGAAACCACTGAGGGGGCGGAACCCCGACTTACGGTAGTTGAATCGACCGCCACCCATCATCTAGTTCGCCAGGGCACACTTATCCATTCAACTTTTTCATTCTGGCAGCAGCTCTGAAATACGAGTCAAAAGATAGATCGCATTTTGCGATACTGTAAGGATCTCGGCCAACTACTCAGCGAAGAGGCAGGCACAAAACCCACAAAACTCGGACTAGAACCAAGAACTCTTCATAATGTAACCACAAAGAAGTAAGTCGTTTTTCGTAGCCACATAGGTTGGGGCTACGCGGCTTAGAACATTAAAAAGGAAATCAAATCACAATTGCAGTGGACCAGAGTGGAAGAACTGATAAAAGTCAAGAACAACGACGGGGAAGAACACAATAATGCCTTCAAGGTCATCTTCCGGACAAACGAAATGGGAGGATTGAATTCAGCCATGGCATGCGAGGGATTCAGTTTTGCCAAAGCGACAAATTACACATCACATACTCTACTCATAATCATCCTCATCTATGTAACTATCATAATTATATTCTTCGTTTTCCATATCATCGACATTATTCATATCTATCTATACACATTATTTCTATCTACTATACCTCTTGCTCATACACTTTACCACTTTTGCTATCCCGATCTCAAAGCATTCTCATCTTTCTAAAACAAAAAAAGTAAACAATAAAAGGAATTTAAAGGACTGCAATGGATATTAAAAAGACCAGAAGAAAGCAAGGAGCAACATGTCCTAAACACCATGATCAAGAGGAGGGATGGGTGGCATCACGAAGAGAGTCCCTCTCGGAGAACTATCGGAACAGCCTCTTCCTCCAAAGTAGAAACTATGCGAAGTACTCTTCACTGAATTACAAATGCCTAAACTGCTATATACCCCATCGTACTCTAGCACTTAGATGCTCAATGAGAAGGAATATAATTTCAAAGAAAGAAAGGAAAAGAAAAGAACTAAAATTTCTTACTCAGGCGCAACCAAACCTGAAGAACAGCAAAAGGTAAACCACCAAGGCGCAGTACTTGACTGTTCCAATGTTCTTATCCATGTCCAACCAAAGAACTCCTGCTATCTATTTAGGAAACATGAACTATAAATGTCATGAGTCAGGATAAAAAACAACAAACAGAATAGAAAGGACCATAAATTTTTTAATGGACAGGGACATTTTCCAACGCTTGGGTCCAAATTTTCTTCCTTCAACACAACGCTCAGCCACTAGAACCAGATATATACCTAGCTAATAACAACATCTACTTCAATTACTTCCTGAAATCCTAATTAATCCCATGCATCGACTATATAGGAATCTCTCTGAATGTCAATAGAAATGCACTTCAAATCTCGGCAATCCTGAGGAAAAATTATAAGCGCAAATATTGGCAGAAATACAGACTTACTGCAAAATTATATTATACTACTGCTAGATGATGCTAGCCTTGAGGGAATCGACGAGGAACTACGATGACTGAAGGGAGCAATAAGGAAGGCAGACAGAGAGGCAAGCACAAGGACTACATACATGAAATTCTTACACTGTGAATTAGAATAAATATATCAGAGAAGAACCATAAGAGGGTACCCATAAGTATCACCTTACAGAATAAGAGAAATAAAGGAAGAAATAAAAAAAACAAAACAAAGCTGGGACGAAGTACTAGAAGAACTAGACGAAGGATCTTCCTCAAAATAGTTCTGGAAAGAAATAAGCAGACTTAAATGGATAATTTCACGTAAGAAAAATGAAAATAGTAAATAATGCAGGAGAAATAGAAAGATAAGTGGAATAAATAAAACAAATCTTGACGGAATATGAGAATCATTATTCTAAATAAGAGATAAGGAAAAACGAACAAATTAATATAGAATTTGAAAACAAAATCACCGGCTAGCTAAATAAAGTAATAAATAGTACGCATCCTAATCACCAGGTGGATCAAAGGAGGGACATGAAAGTGGGCAAAGCGGTACTGATAACCACTCAAGAACTGGAAAGCGCCATACATTCCTTCAAACCGAAGTCACCTTACCACTCTGGGCTGACTAAGTTAAACTATAACGAAGCCGTAAGTGCCTTCTAGAAGAAATGAAAAACGATTTTAATGCTTGCCTCAACACCAGTTACTTTACTGGTGGTACAAACTGGTGGAAATGCTATTTACAGCAAAGCCATGGAAACCTCCGACGAGTAAAGAGAGCTACAACTCAATTTCTCTTTTAGAATTTGGCGAGATATTTCTTCAAAAAAGTACTCAATCCAAGACTCACTGAACCATGGAGGAAATATCCGTCCGCAATAACAATAAATAGGGATTCAGAAAAGTAAGAAGCAGAGAGATAACGATAAGCTTGATCATTGAAGAGATCGCCCAAGCAAAACGAGAAAGGATTTATGTGTACATTGTGTGTCGTGATGTCGCTAGAACGCTTGCAAAAGTTTGGCAAAGGGAGTTCCCTACCAGATTGTACAACTGAGTTGAGGTGAAAACTTAGAAATACTTCTCTGTGACTACGCTATGGGGAGCTACGCATATATGAATATGAGGACAAGAAACGGATCAAAATCCCTCCTCAGCACCAGAATCGCCCGAAGGATGATATTTAAGCTTAGCCCTATACTCAAAATATAGGGCAAACATCACAGCACCAGGGAACTCCACCTGCCTCAATATATATTATGCAAACGCTATTAGTCAGATTATGCAATGCAAGAATAAGAATAAAAAGATACAAACTCGCATGACTCCCTCAGAAATAGAAAACACCAACGTATGCGAGGATAGATGGAAGAACCACACCACCGATGGCAAATTCAGAATTGTCCGAATAGGGAGAAATAAGCTTTCCGAAGTCAGAGTGAGGTATAGAAGATACCCCTACACTTTAGAATGCAATGTGCTGGGGTGGATAATTACTTCGACTAGGTACAGGAAGCATGCCACTGTATGAATTGAAAGGACCAGAGTGGCAGCAAGAATTATATACAAATTACTAAACCTTCGACTCGAGAACAAAAGAAAGATGTATTTAGCAATAATCTGAGAAATGCTGATATAGCCATCTTCATTTCATAGAAAACGCAGAACAAGTTGATGTGCCTAATCACAGGCACAAGAAGAATTGAGAAGCGGAATCAAAAGGACCACCACATAGCTAAAGTAGATACAATTGATAAAACACTGGTAAAGAGAGCAAATAAAATGAGAGACAAGAACAGTAACAACCACATTAGATAAATAAGAATGGTATTAGAAAACAACAGCATGAATCCATTCTACGCAAGATTTTTGTGCTACATGAAAAAGCTAGAAAACGGTGATAAAAGGCAATTTATGATTAAAATATTTTGTTAAGTCAACGAACTAAAATATATAAACATATAGGAGGAAACTATACCCTGAATACGACGACGCTAAAATGGAAGCAAACCCGGAATTGACATAAATAAATTGACAGAATAAACCAGATTTTGACCCAAATTCACCGATTTGGATAAATACTTATAGCAAAATAAATAATACTTGAGAAAACACCCCCCAAACAAAGTAAAAAACAAACTAAAAGAAAAGTAAATAAAATCTTCAACAAATAAACATAATCACGGCCATAATTAACTTTGTCAGTAACACATAAAAACAATATTAACAACAACGGTTGGACTGCCAAGCAAATATAAAAATAAACACAAAGAAATAGGAACAGCGACTAGCCTGATCTTCAGGCACCTACCACACGGAGTGAAGTTTATATCGTTGCCCGAGAACCCACCCTCTTCGGAAATTTTTATTTAGTCGAGCTAAAGCAGTACGACAAAATAACTAAAACTCCCAGGAAAAATAAACAACCAATGAGATAACGTAAAACAAAAACTACCAGCAACAACACCAATAAGAGAATTGAGGCTACACAACTCAACCTCAAAGTGAACCTATATCAGCAAGGAGTCTCTTCTTCCCAGAAAAAAAGCTTATATTGTTAAAGCCCCAAAGGAAAGAACATCCCAATGGTTCTTCATAGGAAAAAAAGGTGAGGAGGATGAATGTGAAATTGAGCATATGCTCCTACATGATATAATTAGAATATACCCTGGGCACGGCGTGTCTTTCAACTGCGACACATTTCAGTAACTGCGAAGTGGAAAATTTAAAAGTGATTCAGACACTTCCAAGCGCAACATCCGCCAGATGAATAGAAACAATTGAATCCACATCCACTGAAAAATAGAAAAGGGAAAGAGAAGATAACTCAAGTTTCTGAAAGCTAATACGCATATTTCGATCTGGAAGACACCAGCTCTAGGCAACAAATTTAGCGAAAATTATCCAGATATACTAATATCATGGCGTGAATTGAACCCACAGAGAAGATCAATGAGGGCATTAAAAACCACTGTCGTAGCCATAGCAATTAAAAGAGGTTTTGACTATACCAAGATCGATGGTATGGACGAGGCTCACTTACCATTAAATTCGAAAAAATTATTGCCAGGAGTAATAACTACAGGTTATCAACCACCAAGCCGAGACTTCAACAAACCTATGAACAATTTTATGCCAATCTTCAGCACAAGACTCCCCAAAATATTCAAGGGAGATATGAATGCAAGGTAGAGAGTTAATGGAAACCAGAGGGATAAACGAGTTGGATAGAAATGTTGATCGAAAGGAACATATTCAAGAAGAGAACCGGAGATTTTCGAAGTCTCATCAGGTAGCCATTATATGCCAATTAACAACCACATGCAACTCTTCAACGTTGTATATAGTGACTCTTTGGAAATAAAACGGAGCCTTAATGAGAAACCTTTATAAGTGCTACATCATAGTAAATTGGGAGGGACAGGTACAAGACTAGACAAAGTCTTGAAAAGTGGCCGTTTAGGGACGCAAAACAATTGAGCAGCCATGTGCCCGCTCGATTGCTAGTCCAAAGGTACCCTCTTTGAATGGACCGTAAGGTCTGCTAGGGTACTTCCTTTCCTTGTTACTCCTTGTTACAAAGAACTCATGAATTTTGTCACAGGCAATCGGTCAGAAGCAAACTTGGAGGAAAAAGATGAAGAAAAGGAGCGATTGAAAACAACTCTCTTTGAGACGAAAGGCAGAAATATACTTAGCACGAGGCAGCGCACACTTCCACATCTCCAATAAACATTGAGATTCTCAAGCCAGAGAGAAAAAGGCAACTGGCGTTATACAGGATGAAAAAGGAGATGAGGTATCACATAGAAAAACAGCAAGGGAACCTATGAAATAGCCTCATCGAGGAAATACATGAAGAAACTTTCTTTGCTCTTGATCTACTGATTGAGCGTCACTTAATTCTTCATAGTCATTTATTAAATATGAACGCATCACATAGGTGTGAACGTTCATTAAAAGTCGTTACATTATCAACTTGGATTAGGTTTTATGTCATTTTATCATCCGATTAACTTTGTGCGATACATAGGATGATGGGTGCTATGGAAAGAACAGCACTAGGATGATTTGCTCTTCCGGAGAAGTGTTTGATGTCATAACTATATTGTTCAATGAACTATTGGTCGCAACATTCTCTGCAAGAGTGCCTAGTTAAATGAAAGTGGAATGCTGCCAGAATTACCCTACATTGTGTCAAGACATAAACGCTATTGCATTCGAGGTTGTGTCTGAAATTATTAATAGTAAGTGGTATCCATAGTTTTTCCTAGCTGATAGCTGAATATTTAATTTCTGGGTTGATAAAGGCGTGACTGAAGTAGTCTACCCTCTCCTATTAATTATATACCTAATTACTGGAAGACACACCCCATCCCAACATCTGAAGCATCGGCTATCAGGCGGAAGGGAATTCTCTTTTGAGATATAGCAAACGGTGACTTCAATTACATCCTTTTTAATAGAATTTAAACCAAACTGTGCTTCGTTTCCCCATTGCAATTGGGATTTTGAAAGTAGTTTAGAAGCGTCTTTGAGGATTTGTTTAAAGATAGAAGAGTTCTAATGGCGCATGTGAGAAATTTTCTAATAAAGTTGACAAACCAGGAACCTTTGCAATTATTGCAATGCTTAAGGCTTTGGATATCCACTAATTGCAGCAATCTTTTCATGTTCTGGGGATATACCGCATGAACTTACAATGTAGACATCTCTAACGAAATGGCACTATGCAAGAATGATATGCAATTGGTGAATCCTCAACCAAAAATAGAGTTGGTTTAGATGGTGAATGAGTTTTTATTTCTTTTTATTATCATTAACTTGTCTTTGATGTTAGCTTAAACGAGGTCTAAATCATCTAATCATAGTTTACAAACCGTTGTAAGATTGGGAACTATAAGACGTGGCTTGAGGGGCGAGAATGCATCAAACACTTGGAGGCAAGGGCTCATGGCGATCTTCTCGATTGATGTTTATTCTATCCTAATCAAGAACAACACATCTTTAAGGTCCACCGTGAAGTCCGTGAAATGGGGCAACGGATATTTGTCCTTCACCGTAATGGGATTGAGTAAGCGGTAGTCGTAGGTGATACGGTAGTTTCCATTATCTATTTTAACTAAATGTATCAGCGCTTCATAAGGGGACTTACTTGGCTTAATTAGGCCTAACGCCAATAAAGTTTAAATTAAATCACGAATTATTTAAAATGTTTTGGGGCACACACGACGTCGTCTGCACGCAACCTGAGGTTCATATGTAATTATCTAATGGAAATAAGATTCCAGAAATTTGAGCGCGTTTGAATTATACACTGTGGACTGTTATCTATTTATATAAATCACTGTAAGAGGCTAATAGGCAAACAATTTTGGAATTATCAATAGTGGAAAACGGCCATAAGGGTGATTGATCACTTTTAATTGTAACCATTATTTGTACTTTTGTTTCATTGTCAATCAAACATGGGCGCTTTTTATTGCCAAACTAAGAGATGTAAAGGCTCCTTCATGGCGAGAGCTACCCTTGCTTGATTACTCTTGCCTATTGCACGTTCGACAGCCGTGGTCAGTTCATCCACGGGGTTATAAGCAGCCAAGCGACACATTGTCTCCTTAATTTCTAACGGAAGTCACCTGAAAACGACCTCGTGAAGAAATTTCAAGAATGCATTATACCCTGAAAAAGCATGGTGCAAGTGAGTGAAATAGCCTCTATCCTTGTCCAGAGATTTGGTGAACTGTTTGATTAAGCCAAATTTTATGTCCAATAGTGGAAGAAGTATCCTGTATTGTACACCAGAGGGTTGTTCATGAGGTTCCTTTCTCTGCAAGGCACCAATTCCTTACGTACAAGCCAGTCCACCTTCATGTAATGCTGAGCTTGGTCTCTACTACTCCACATGCTCAGAAAGGACGGATACTTGATGAACCCGGAGGGTATCCCAACAAAAGGTTCACCATCTTCAGGTTAATAGAAATCAACTAATCATGCTGATCATAATTTTTTCAGCACTTACTTCAACACTACATATTTCTCCTTCAGTGTAGTCGGATGAGCGAAGAGTAGAGAGGCAAACTGGTTGCCGTTTGCAGAGGAATACATTTCAGCGATCACTTGCTGCTGTCAAAGAACAATATCTGAAATTCAGGTACTATTTTGGCACTCCAACCTTGTGCAGGAGCTGCGCAATATCTGTACAGTACATCAGACATTCTCTTCAGAGAAAAAACGGAGGTACTCTTAATGTCTGGTCCGGTAGGTGGTAATGCGAGTACTGTAAGACAGATGTTTTTTCTTTAATCTGGGTCCCAACAGCTCAGTAGAGGACTTTTACAAGCAGAGGATTTAGCTCTTTTTTGGCAAAAGGGATATGGATCATCATCGTCAAAAAAACACTTCTTTTCCATTTTATTCAACACTAGAAGAATTTTCGTCATTAATTTAATAAAGTCCTCTAAAGCCAGGTACTAGAATTTCATCAAAATTATTACAGGACGACGTGCTGATTGAAGATCAGTATACATGAAACTGCTCCAGTTCTTTCTGTTAATTCCAGCAAAATCAATGGTAGAGAAGAAGCAGTCAGTGCCATGCTTTTTTGGCTCCCCCAAACCATGGGAAGTCCCAACTTCAGACATCTCCTTGCCCTTGGCTCAGAAACGCAGATACTATGTTCTTCTTCTACATACCATGTTTCATGCCCAAGCTTTATCATGGTCACCAAGTTTCATATCAAAATAAGCATGGTTAGCACGCTTTATAAAACTTGTGAATGGATTCCCGTTAAAACAACGGTGTATTTGCCACAGATGTAGCAGAATACATCGGACTTATGTAGGCAAAATCTTCTGGTCGAATAAATTTTATTCCCATGCAAAAGAAAATTACTAGTTAGTCAAATATTGTCCCATGTAAACTATTCAGAATTCGTTTATTTAAAAATGTAAGAACGATTTTGCATCATATAACTAGAAAATACCAGTACATGTAAAAAACATCATGTAGCGATAAATCAAAAAAGTTAAAATGGTTAAGCAAAACTAATGTGATTTTTGGATTCAGTCCATCAAAATTGTCCTAAATTAGCGCTATTTTCCTAATTCATACTTCTTAAGGGGGTTGATTAATAATGTCGTGTCGAGGTAATTCCTGTGTAGACTAGCTCGGCGCTCACAGTTGTACACAAGCACAGGCAGACAGCTGACAACAGGCCGCCTGAAATAGTTCAGGGCGATTAATAAAGAATGCGAATTACGGTTGACCGGGTTTAGATTAATGGCTTGCCAAGTTGCAGTTCAAAGGATATATAAAGATAATACCCCCAAATTTATTTTAATATATATAATAAAAGGGGGGCAATATATATATATATATATATATATATATATATATATATATATATATATACAAAAGGGGAACAAATTACTTATGGTAGTTAAATGAATTAAGTGAAGATTAACGAGGGAAACCGGGGATGACCATACAAGATCACTTTACCTTCAAGCGTGGGCGAATTGGATGGGGGAGTGGTAGACAACTGGGCAGGTCTTCAAGAAGATACTTCTGGCAGTCCTGACGAAAAGGACTCGAAGAGGAGTTAGATTACCTTATTATTGAGAATGAGATTTTATCTGCTCCTGAGAGACGTAATCTCGACTCGAGACGATTCTGCAGATTGGCAGTTAGTCTCAGTCTCGAAAGAACTTGAATCTTGAAAGGTTGATGAAGATGAGAGGTCCGAATAACTCTCCGGGAAAAAGGGGACTCGATAGCTTTCCTCTGAACAGGGGCCAAATCTTAACGAAAGTAGATCTGCTGACGATATCTTTGACGATGTACGATAACGGGTTACGGGGGTTCACGGGAAACAGACGGCAGTCTGGACGGAGTGGATGGCGGGCTTTCAATCTCCTCGAGAGATGGTGAGCTTTGGGTTAAATACCCGAGTGGCTGATCCGATAGACGCTCCAGTGCCTTGCGGTCCTTAGAGGATTCTTGGCGCCAGTCTAACTAAACAAATTTCATGATAACGCGTCGTTCCAGACGATGAAGGTTGCCTCGTGATATGGGGGTAGAGTTAATGTGGCTGCGCAGGGCGTTATCGCAGGGAAGTGGGAACAATTAGGGCCTGAAAGTAAACAGAGCTGGGACGGGTGATTAAGCGAGTGACGGATTCTTCCTCGACTTTCTAAAATTCTCACGCTGGCTCACGTGGTCTTGAAAGAATAGATGGGTATTTGCAAAGTGCTTGCTCTCACGGGGGCCTTCGAGGGCTTTATTTCCTCACATGTCGCTTTAGGTCCTTATTCAGTTTTTACAAAAAGGATTTATTTATAATACCAGACAAAGCAGTTTGACGTTGGTTTAATACTCACTTTTGATCTTTAAAGTGTTAATATTGCACAATTTAGAGTGAACGAGGTGATAGTGAATGCAAAGTACAAGGATCTCGGCAAATAATAAGAAGAGCGAGTTCTTAAGAAGGGCAAGAAATGAACGCACAAATATAAAGAGAGTGGAATGCTCACCTCGGTAACAACAATGAACTATAGTAACCGTGATCAATAATGACAAGTCTACTATTAATGACGATGACGACTTAAATAGATATCATAAAGCTATGTCTGAGTATTCTTTTTATAGGAGAAAATGTCGCCAGCTTTTCCTAATGTGAATTGGTCTGGATCTCTAAAACATTGGCAGGGCATTCCTCGACAAATTAGGTGTAGAGAATTCGTTGTAAGCGGAGTCTGAGAAAGAGGTTGATAATAATCGGTATATGTGATGAGAGACTTAAGTGTTTGTTGTGTCTCTTGTTTAATCAATATAATTTACGATTAGATACTGGTTTTTTTTCAAACGTCTTACACCGAGACGAGCTGTAATTTGTATTTGGATCTGATAAGGGTGAAATGGAAGGTTAAATTATCTCAGATTAACCAAGATACTGTGTTTTTATAGTAATCTGTGGAAGTTATAATTATTTATGGAAGCAAGATGTGATAAGGGAACCTGGGCAAGGGTTTGAACCATTTTTCATAAGAAAGGATTGAAGCGGGAATGGGAAAAGTGTGAGATACCAGCTAACACTCTATTATATATATATATATATATATATATATATATATATATATATATATATATATATATATATATATATATATATATATATATATATATATATATTACTCAAGGATATACTATAAAAAACAGGATTTTTATGTTACGACGATATTCAAGTTCATCCTGAATTTAAGATCCGCCTCTACAGGATCACCTTTGCACGATATATATATATATATATATATATATATATATATATATATATATATATATATATGATGAAAATTAATGCAATATCGCAAGAAAAGATGAGGAATGAAACCACATTCTCCGAAGACAATTTAATTCAGAACAGTGTTGGTGTATCTCACACCCTTTTTCAACTGACACTGGGTAGAAAATATAAGAAAAAAATGCATACAAGCATAACAGGTCGTAAAATATCCCCTCTTTTATCCCCAATCCCGTACTTGTGGCTAATCTGGGGGGGGGTTAGGCCTAAACATATTGAAGGGCTGACATTTTACTATTTTGTTTATTTGCTTTCTTATTACAGGATTAAAAGAAAATTGACCCTCAGATAGATTTAAATTAGGAACTGACGATATCAAGCTCGATTCTACGATTCTTCTCTTAACATAGTTAGCCGATTTAAATACCATTTTACTTCCATTGAAATCGATCGTAGGATTCTTGTCTCTAACATGGCAAAATATTCCACTGCTTCCGCTGCCCACTCTAATATCTCTTTTGTGTTCGTACACTCTCTTGTCTAGATTTCTCCCCGTTTTCCCTATATAAACTTTATGGCAATCGTTGCATGGTATTGCATAAACTCCTATGTTAATATGTTCTTTGGGTTTCCTGGCAATCATCAATTGGTTTAAGGAATTATTATATTTAAAGGCTAGATTAATACCCGCTTTTCCAAATGTGTCCTTTAAACTATTTAATTTATTATTAAATTGTCTTCGGAGAATGTGGTTTAATTCCTCATATATATATATATACATATATATATATATATATATATATATATATATATATATATATATATATATATATATATATATATATATATATATATATATATAGTGGGATGAAATAAGTATTCGTACACCTTCAAAATTCAATTTTAATAGACTTGCAACCCATCAAACTTTATGACATTTACATAATAGATTAATATTAAGGCAAAGTTTAATGTTCTGTGCACAAAAAGGCATTAAACAGAATTGATATTTAGTAAAATTGAAATTAATGAAAACACGGGTGAAAAAAGTAATCCTATAAAACATTAACCTAACAAAATTAATTTTTAAAAGCAAATGAGACACACACTATTAACTATGACGGTGCAAAAAAAGCTTTTAGATGGTTCCAATAATATATGCCGCAGTCGAAAAGAGCTCAGAAAAGATTGAAATGCCATTCAGCAGTCGACGTTTCCGCAGTAAAGACGTTATCGTGGCGAAGAAAAAGAACTTTCCAATGACCAGAAAAAAGCGATCCTGAAGCTCCATACTGATGGGCTGAGCTACCGGAAGATATTCGAACAGTTGGAAATACCTTTCATCACCATTGGTTGTCATTCTGAAGTGAAAAAAAGGTGGGAACCATGGTTTTCAACGTCCAGGTGTTCTTTGGAAGATTTACCCCAAACTTTTTGTGTAATAGTTAGGAAGGTAAGAGGTTTCCCTATGACGACCCCTAAGGAAATTCAAGATGACCTGCTGGTGGCAAGGACGTCGGTCACAAAGCGGACCATCAGTAATGAACTGAAGCGGCATGATTTTAAGTCTCGCGGGCCAAGTAAGATACCTATGCTGCTGAAAAAAGACACAAATGTAAGGTTGAAGTTCTCACTTGAGTATTTGGAGAAACCTGCTGAGTCCTGGGATAATGTTCTTTGGTCTGACGAGACAAAACTAGAATTGTTTGGCTGTAACGATGGCCACCCTCTCTTGAGGAAAGGCGGCAGTGCCTACCACACTAAGAACACCATCGCTACCGTGAGGTTTGGGGGAGGTATGTTCATGGTGTGGGTGTATTTCTCATCTAAGAGCAGCGGCAATATCCACATCATAGATGGGACCATAAATTCGGCAATCTACAGAAACATTTTAGAAGAACATGTGTTCGTTTCTGTAGAGAAGCTTAGACTTATAGAGGGAAGGATCTTTCAACACGATAATGATCCGAAGCATATTGCGAAAGCTCCTCCCGAATGGTTCCGTTAAAAAAATGTAAACGTTCTAGAGTGACCTAGACAGTCGCCAAATTGGAACTCAATAGAGAACTTGTGTATAACATTGAAGAGCAAGATTCATTTGAGGGGTCCCAAGAACATCAAAATATTGAAGGCAATTTGCAAGGAAGAATGGGAAAAAATACCAAAGGAGTGTGGCAGAGCACTAGTGAAGAACTACAAGAAACGAGTGATGGCTATGAAAGCTAACAAAGTTGACACAGCTAAGTATTAATTACCAAATATCGATTTGTACGAATACTTTTTTTCCCCTTTTTTCATTAATTTCAAATTTACTAAATATCAATCCTGTTTCTTGCCTTTTTGTGCCCAGAACTTTTAACTTTACCTAAATATTAATCTATTGTTTAAATTTCATGGTTTGATTGGCTGGAAGTCTATTAAAATTTAATTTTGATGGTGTACGAATACTTATTTCATCCCAATATATATATATATATATATATATATATATATATATATATATATATATATATATATGCAGTCAAAATAGCAATGGTAACATCATCGACAGTGACTCTATTATTCTAGCAGCCGCAACGAGAGAATGATTTCTTCTTTTTTTTTAATCTTTTATCTTTGTCAAGAGGAATTGACTTTTGAATTGCATCGTACGTGGTACGAGCTCAACCTGGCAAGGTGGTGCTGCGAATAGATTGACTATTACACTTATTAAATTGATGAGCAGCATGCCCTCTCGGCCTTAGTCTCACTCGGTAGTCTTAAAGTAGGTTGAGGTTACCTGTGTTAACATTCTCCAAAACCCCTTAAGTTATACCCCCTTTTGTGCAACTTTCTTTATAAGCCACTTTTCAATTATTTTTTGACAGCAGTTAATTTTACTGGCCTGCCGTCGACCAGGATTCGTCCATTCCTCCTTAGTCGGCGGTAAGAGGTAGAAGGGGGATCTTATGGCTATACTTCTCCATACACATTTTCACTTTTTCCATCTTCGTTTTCTCTACAAATCTCTCCCTGCAAACATTCTGAGAAATACGCCCTCTTTGGTAATGCGGTTGAAATTTGACGTTCTTCCTCATGGCGGCTGTCACACGGTTTAGAGTCCCATAGTTTGGATCCCATGTTAAAATATAGCCCGCCACTGATAAATTGAAGGCTCACGAAATATGGCCGATTGATGGTAAAAACTATACCGAATTATCAATTATGTATGTATAACAATGCGTAAACTAACTCGAGCTTAATAAGGGAAGCTGTAATGCAATCAGTGATGGTATGTGGTTAGTGTAGCAATCAGTACCCATCGTCATACTGTATTCACGCCAAGCAATACTAACCGCATAGCATCATTAAAAGGAATTTCAGTTTATCATATTATCGTAAGATAAAGCGTGCCCTTACAGTTAGGGGAAAACGAACCTGTGATCTTTGATGGCAAAAGTGAATGTTAAAATACCTAATTGATACAGTTCTTCTTAGGTCTGTTAGATTGGTCTTTTGCATACAGTCGCCTACTTGGTTTGGATGAAGGGCGTTCCTCAGTCGCGCTCGATGCCGTGTGAAGGTGGATATTTATTGCTATGGTAACCCCTAACCCGAGCCTCTCCGCCACTTTTAATAAGAAGAGGTAATAATATTAAATAAAATGCGTGGAAGGTATCTATATAGACACACTAGTCTAGAAAAGAGACTAAATGCGGTGCTCAGCCCGCCTCTCCCCGCTTCCTTTGGGGCCGGAAAGGTACGTAATCATCCAGCATTAGTTGTAGTATAGTTGCCTACGCCATAACCTTTACTCGTTGTAGAACCCTCATAAATACGAGAAATTGGTTGGTAATAGAGTTTCATCCAGAACTAGAGAACAAAACACTAAAATCTAAATATTCTTGAAAATATTCGTTTAATTTTAATGAAAATTGCAGAGAATATTCTTTCAAATATTTCTCTGATTTTGTCCAATTTTCATTTTCTGGAAAACGGATAAAAAGTTATTATAAAAATAATATATATATATTAAGAATGGATGCAACCAAAACCCTACAACAAAATGTATATTTATGCAACCATAACCAGACTAACCTGAGTACATCTTAGGCCGTAGGACTGTTCCAATTTGGTGCATTGTTCATGCGATATTTTATGTCATTTTTCTCACAAACTTTGCGACAGATCTTCAGCATTTGTCGATTTCCGAGTATCCTCCATATGTTTATAAGTGGGGGTTTAAATCAGGGCTATACGCAAACCAGTAAATCACAGATATTTTCAGTATACAAGGAAATGCTTTACCTGCTTTGCTGTGTGGCAGTGAGCATTGGACTACTTGAAAACAGGCCCAGATTTTTGCATACATCAACGTTTAATTTATCAAAAAACGGAGGAGTGGATAGACTCCATCACTTCAAATCATGCGCCCCACCCTAACGCTGCAGCCTCCAAATTGAACTCTCTTTAAATCTTTCACTTGTTTGACGCCAAACAAATTAAATCTTTTTTCATCGGTGAAAAACTCTTCCCAACCTTTCAGCATTCCAAAGGACATGCTCAATAACGAAGGCCCACCTGGCTGCGTTATTTTTTTTACATATGAGTGGTTTCTTAGCAGAGGAATGTCCCACATCTCTCAAGCAAAGTGAGATATTCCACATCGCCTGATCTTCCTTGTGAGTGTTTTTTCGATAGCGATCGATTTTCTTCGTCGACTCGCATGGCTTGATAACTGCATTGAGCTTTAATATGCGTGAAGGTACACTTTTTGACCAATTATAATGCTTCTAAAAGTCAGATAGCTTCATTCTTTTACTCTTCCAATCGGGAAACTACTTGTTGAAGGATTTGTCGAGCTTAACTCGTGTAGTCATTCTAATGACTTTGACTTTGACTTTGTATAAGTGCGGGTGCATGTGAGGGGAGACGATAGGGTGTGGGGGGGATACAGAGAAAATAGACAAGTGGAGAAGAGAGAAAAAAGTGTGGAAGAGGTGCAAAGAGATGCCTAGGGTCTGGTGATCAGACTTATCACTTTAATTTATTTTCTTGGTTGTGTGAATTCATTTTTGTTGTTTTTGGTTTTTGGTAACAATTATAAAGTTATAAAATTATAAAATTATAATTATTATGGCGTTCAAGCCATTTGTCTTAGCAACTTTAGTATTTTTATGGTTTGTGTTGCGCATTGCCTGTTTTGTATATGTTTTTAAATATATTTAAGTGCGTGCTTGTTGTATTGTTTTATTGTGTGTGTATTTTAGTAATATTATTGTTTCTTCTTTCTTCTTTCTTCTTTGGTAGATTACTTCTTTCGAAGTTCTCGTCGTAATCGGTGAGTTTTTCATTTCTTGGTAGGGTTGTCTATATCGGTAACTTGTTGTAGGAGGTTTTCGAGTTTTTTTATTGTTCTTGTGATTGATCTTATTTTCACAGGGTTTTTTTCTCTCATTTTACGCATAGAACGGCACTTCGTCTCCGCCAGCCACTCGGTTGGCGGAGCTGGGGAATCTGGGGCGACATTCAGCTCTTCTGTTCTGGTTAATCATCTGGGTGATTTCATCACTCAGTTCACGATTAACCAGATCCTGCATTTTCCGGGTCCGTTCTTCTATGACTTTGTTAATGGGAATTATCCCTGCCTCTCTGTGCAGGTCTTCTTGCCGTCTTCTTTCATGCCTGCGTGTACCCGTTATTAGGTACATGAATTTATTTTGCACTACTTGAAGACGCCTCTTTTGTGTTTTTGAGACACATGAGAGGGTGGAGGCGGGGTAAAGCAACGTAGATCTTAGTCATTCTAATAAATTAGGAATACCATTAATAGCTCATCGCAATAGACGTTGGATAGGGTAGCTAGTATTATATGATTCTTTTTACGTGTAAACTGAAAGCTAAAGATATTGTTATCTAGTTTTAGACTCATATTTTCTTCAAATACACATTAGTTTTCTCATATCATTTTGTATCAGCTGTTCTATGAAGTGAAAGGTAAACACTCACCGACGCGAACTTCAAACAATATTCGCTGCAATTTTCATAAAAATTAAATGCATTTTCAACAAAATTTGAGACGGTATTTTGTTTTCTACTTTTGTACGTATTGTATGTTCTGGGAATTTTAACATCACTATTATGTCTTGAGCCTTTTCTATATTCTAAGTGGTTCTATCTTTCACTCTGTTTTTCTCTGCGATTGCAATTCACATGCTAACGGAGTTAATGACCAGCGTGTTTAAGCTGAAGAAGAAAAATGCTTTCTAAATCGAGTTTTAATATTTTTCTTTTCTATTTTCACGAACAAATTAAGAGTTTAAAAAATATTTGAGAATAAAAATTATTCGGGTAAAAAACACTATTTGCAAATTTATCGCAAATTGTAATTTTTGTATTTGCGGTTTTAAATTGTGCATTAACTCCCAATTTGCATTTTGACGGAGAAGTCGAGCAGAAGGCGCCGATGAAAAATGAAGCAAAGGCGTTTATTCCTTATACCGCTAAGTGAAAATTGGTCCTTTGTTGTGTCGTTGATAAAACAAAATTGCTATTTTTGCTTCTAAACTGATGAAGAGAGCAAATAGATTGCATCGTTTGGCAACAGCAATTGGCTCAGTTAAAAATATGGAGTAATACATTTTTTGCCATTATGAAAGTTGGAGAACTTTTATAAAGATCTTATATAAAGTTTAAGAATAGAGAAATATTTTATGAAAAATTGAATATTGACGCGGGTGCTCATCAGTGATAGCATATGGATGAAAAGATAAAAAGAAAAAAAAATGAAGAAAAATGGATTAAAAGAAGTATCCTCACTCCTTCAAACACAAGTATTCATGTGAAAAATATCTTTCCAAATTTTCTCAAGTTTTTTGGGAGTCGTTAGAAATGGTAAACTGATACTTGAGTTTCCCTGGTGGTAACTAGTGCGTTCTATAGGAAGCGGGTAGTATCATTTTGTGCTATCTACTAACCGCACCAACTGTTATTATTTCCATATTTTTCAAAAAGTGTTTAGCATAGATACCCAAGAAATTATGTTTAATTCCCCGTTTTCTCCTAAAAAAAAGCGGCCGTTAACAGCAACACACTGTTGGAGTCGATCTCTGAAGTTTCGTACAGCACGTTCGCACATACTGCGGGGTATGGTGTTAACTTCTACAATAATCCGCTTCCTTAGCTGTGGTAGGGTGTGAGAGCGACATTAAACATCTTTTCTTTCAGATATCCTCAAAGAAAGAAGTCACAAATGTTCAAATCAGGTGACCACGCAGGCCAACCTAAATCACCCCTCAGAGACACTAGACGTCCGGGAAACATTCGTCTCAAAACATTGAATGAATTCGGGCTGCGTGAGCTGTAGCTCAATCTTGCTGGAACCACACGTCCCCCAATCCCTTATCTTCAATAATCTCCTCCGTTCTGGGCTGCAGAAAATTGTGTAACATTGAGACATAAGTTCGCAATTCACGGTCACGGTCATTCCTTCCTCCTCAAAGAAGTACGGGCCTATCACGCCCAATTGTAATATGGCAGACCACACCATTAGGGGAATATAACGGTATTTCATGGATAATTCGTGGGTTATTTTCAGCCCAGTAACGAAAATTTTGCTTATTCACAGCCCCAAAGAGGTGAAAATGTGCCTCGTTGCTACTGAAGAAAGCTGCCTCGGGAGCGATCTATGCAAGCATGCTTTCACACAGATTTTAGCGGTTGGCAAAGTCTGCTTAGTTCAATTCTTGAACCATCATTATTTTGTAGGGATTGAAATTCAAATCCATATTCAGAATCCTCCTCAAACTGGGGTCGGAAATTCCCAAAGCAACAGCATGCCTTCGAGCAGAACGTCTCGGTGACTGCATGATCGCTGCTCTCACCATCTCCACATTTTCTGGTGTGTTCTGATGGACCTGCGTCGGCCATGTGTATCTCTTCTTAGTGTGCTACCAGTTGTCTCCAACTGACAAACCCAGGACCGAATTGTGTTCATCTGAGGAACGGCATCGTTGAGCGGAATATTGAACAGTCGCCGAAAAGCTTCTTGCGTCGCAATCACAGATTGATTGTTGTCAAAATACGCGCGCACGGCAAAGCCGCGATATACTCCGACCCACACCGTGTTTGCTACTGAAATAGGGATGTCTACGGAGCAGAAGGCAAACAGCGCACCTCCCCCCCCCCCCGAACATTGACTCCTCAAAACTGCTCAATCGGTTCTGCCACCCCGTGTATAAGGTTGCTATTTCGAATAAGTTTTGTGGGGACTCGCTAGAAATAGCAAAGTGATAATTGATCTTCCCTGGTGCAAAATAGGGTGTTTCCCTGGGGATTATATGAAGCATGCGGTATCATTTTGTACTATCTACTAACCGCACCAACTGTTATTATTTCCATATATATATATATATATATATATATATATATATATATATATATATATATATATATATATATATATATCTCTTAAGAGAGCAGAGGGGTTGCGCGTTGCCAGGCATATACTTATTTTTAGGATAAATAAGCAGGCTAAATTTAGGAAGTTCATTATTATATTATAACTTCTTGGTACCGACGTTTCGGGCAGGAACCCATTCTCAAGGATGTGAGATTATAAATATATACAACGATAAGAATTTTTTAGATAAATTATTAGATATTTATAAATTAATTATATGGGAAATGGGAAGCAGCAGAGGTGATAATATTCAAATTATAAAAATGCAGGGCTTTTAACTATTAGCAAATAGGAAATATGTTTTTATTTTAAAAATAAAACTAAGATTAATTAGTTTTGGGTGTCTTCATTGTAAAAAAGGGGAGATAATAGAAATATTTAAAATATTATCACCTCTGCTTTTCAATCTTCTCGATTTGTCTTATATTCGCTTTTTCTTCATTGTTTTACTTGTGGATAAGCGTACCGAAGTTCATCGGAGACTGATTTTTGTTATTTTGCCAAAGGTAGAAGTAATTTAATGTAATTTAGCACTTTCTTTAATTTAACTGACGCGTTTTGATACATCGTGTATCATCTTCAGAGTTACAATGGGAAATTATTACAAAATATTCAGTTTTTATATGTTACAAAATGTATTAATAAAATTACAAACGAAGCTATACACGTATAGGCAGGTTGGGTCCAGGTGACAAAGGTCGGAGAAGTAGGTAGCCAGAGAGGGCGGGAGGATTAAGCTGCTTGCCAGAGGGGATTAGTGGCTAGGGGCAGCTCTGAGTATACCTGTCCATCTGTTCAACAAAATTTGCATATATATATATATATATATATATATATATATATATATATATATATATATATATATATATATATATATATATATATATGATGAAAATTAATGCAATATCGCAAGAAAAGATGAGGAATTAAACCACATTCTCCGAAGACAATTTAATTCAGAACAGTTTTGGTGTATCTCACACCCTTTTTTAACTGACACTGGAGAGAAAATATAAGAAAAGTGCATACAAGCATAACACAATCCCCTACTTGTGGCTAATTTGGGTGGGGGGTAGGCCTAAACATATTGAAGGGCTGACATTTTACTATTTTGTTTATTTGCTTTCTTATTACAGGATTAAAAGAAAATTGACCCTCAGATAGATTTAAATTAGGAACTGATGATATCAAGCTCGATTCTACGATTCTTCTCTTAACATAGTTAGCCGATTTAAATACCATTTTACTTCCATTGAAATCGATCGTAGGATTCTTGTCTCTAACATGGCAAAATATTCCACTGCTTTCGCTGCCCACTCTAATATCTCTTTTTTGTTCATACACTCTCTTGTCTAGATTTCTCCCCGTTTTCTCTATATAAACTTTATGGCAATCGTTGCATGGTA
This sequence comes from Ceratothoa steindachneri, assembly GCA_963969495.1. Classification (NCBI taxonomy): domain Eukaryota; kingdom Metazoa; phylum Arthropoda; class Malacostraca; order Isopoda; family Cymothoidae; genus Ceratothoa; species Ceratothoa steindachneri. The sequence goes on along the minus strand of OZ018330.1, from coordinate 40,342,256 downwards.
TTGCATGTACTCCTATGTGAATATGTTCTTTGGGTTTCCTGGCAATCATCAATTGGTTTAAGGAATTATTATATTTAAAGGCTAGATTAATACCCGCTTTTCCAAATATGTCCTTTAAACTATTTAATTTATTATTAAATGGCAATGTTATACATTTGTTGAAATCGTTAGTGCGGGAAGGCTTATTACCATAGAATGTTTTCCTAGCTGCAAAATGGGCAGACGATATGAACCAATCGGGGTAATACAAATTAGAAAAAATAGTCCTGATAATGACAATTTCTTCATCTAAATAGGAAGGATGACATATTTTGTATGCTCTAAGGAAAAGGTTAGAAATTACCGATTTTTTAACAGTATTATCGTGAAACGAAAAATAATGTATATAGGCATTCGAGTGGGTTGGTTTCCTATACACGTCAAGTTTTAATTCATGGTGATCTTTATTAATGAGGACATCTAAAAAGGGTAATCTATTATCATATTCCCATTCATATTTAAATTTGATGGAGACATGCAAACTATTCAAATTATTAAAAAAAGGTATAAAATTCATGGCCATTAGGCCATACAGAAAATACATCGTCAATGTACCTTAACCATATAAAGTTAGGGGGAGAAATTGTGGGAAGGAGTTCAGTCTCAAAATATTCCATGAAGAGACATGCCAATATCGGAGATAAACTATTTACCATGCTAAGGCCAAATATTTCTCTATAAAACTCATTATTCACTCGAAACAAATATTTGGCATCAGCATGGGAAATAGTTTATCTCCGATATTGGCATGTCTCTTCATGGAATATTTTGAGACTGAACTCCTTCCCACAATTTCTTCCCCTAACTTTATATGGTTAAGGGTTTCAAATTTCGTTAGAATCGCCCGAATAATTATGATATTAAAAAAACAAAATAGCAAAACGGACCGACATAGTGAGATGTAAAGTCGCTCGCGACTAAAATATACAATCGGTATGATAGAAAAACTCTTTTAAAACATTGATTATAAATACACTTCATAAATTTCCCTTTCAAACACAAACGCAGTGTATATCCTTAAAAGTTTTTTCAAGTTTTAGCTTGTAGTTATACATAATATACAGAAATTTGGCAGTAATCTGTTCGACACGGGTCACTAGGAATCTGTTATATATAAATAATTTATACAGAAAATTAATCTCTTTGTAAAAGCTAGCATACTAAGAATAGTATGTGAGAATCTCGAAAAACTAAATACCCTGACCGGTAAACGTGGGTCTACGAAAGACTGGTTTGGAATCTTGTTGGTGCCAGGGGCAACTAAATAGCCCCAAAAGGAAGATAACCACATGCAAATTTTATTTGGGAGTAAACACTTGATACATTGCATAAAGTTGTTGCATAATTCTTCAGAATTTAAAAAAAATGTATTATCTACATATATACCGGCGATAGCACAGTGGTTGATTGAACAACTATTCATCAAACTATGTCATAAATATGGCTATAAACACAGGGTCCAAGGGGCTCCTTATGTCCTCCCAATCTATTTGACAAAAGACTCATTGTTACAGACGAAAAAATATAATTTGTCGTTAAAGTTAAAGTTCTCTGAAAATTGTAGGGGAAAGACATGGAAAGTAGAATTGGGGTGAGAGAGACATGATTTGGTCAAGTTTTTCAATTGTGAATAAAGAGAACAAATCAAAACTGGTCAAGAAAAAACCTAGGGTTTAAGATTTAGCAATTCTTTAACAAATGTAAAACGATTTTTAATTTTAAAATGAGTTGTAACAAAAGGTGACATTGAGGAGAAAATATAACTTGCTAGTGTATGACGGATTGTGAGTGACTACAATTGGGCGAACTGGAATGCCTTCCTTGTGGTATTTAAGAAACCAATAAAGATAACCAACCAAAGAAACATTCAAAAAACAACATGTGCAACTATCATTTTGGGTTCTTTGCACGTCTCTGGTTCTTATATGGTTCTCTACGCGGTTAAATAAGTACATTTTTACACTTTTGCAGAGTTAAGACAATTATCCTAAATTAGCAAGAATATAATGCCTGTATGTGAGCCGCATATATTAAAAGGAGTATAATCCCGGATAGGGGGCTGCTGGTCTGGGAAGACCTTCTACCGGAGATGCTTTTTGTATAGGCAAAAAGAGGAACTAAGTTCTCTCGGCCCCCCAAAAGGAATAAATAGGTCCACAGGAAGGTGGTTAGATATCTGCAAGGGTTTAATAATACAATGAAGAATTCAAATGTATTAAATAAATACAGTCCACAAAAGGGTCACATTTTCTACAATGTAAACTTATCAAATAAATACATTGCACAAACAGGGGCATTGAATATGTCACAGGATTAAAGCACCAACTACAAAACGTCGTTACAAAATAAGCACTGCTACTCCGGACAATCTGTATAGGAATATATATCTGTAGGTCTCGATAACGAGAACCTAAGAATGGAGCGTAAGATTAAAAGAAATATTCCAAATAAATGTCGCAAAATTAGTATTGCAATACACACATGGCGGTTTTCCTGGAAAAGGAGAGTGGTAACGAGCTCAGAAGTATTCCGACTTGTCGGGGAGAGCGAAAGAGACGAGTAAATCGGGAAATTGCACTCGGTGCGACGTCAGAGGAAATAGCGGCAGATGCTGGCAGGGGTCTATAGGTATCAACCAGTCCTTGCTCTATGAACTCATGATCCGCTCTACTTCTTATATTCAGGGGTTTCTATTTATACCTGTCACCATGAACGCCTACGTGACGAAATTCAGACAGATTTCAGTTTGTTGACCCGCGCTCCAGTCACTACGGTGTAAACTAGGTTGTAAGTTATCGAACCGCGCTTCCCAGGAGTTATGACGTAAGGTAAAAATGGGTCGTAAAGCACGTGGTAGGTTATCCTTACACTACCCCTGGAACAAGAATCTACTGGGAGTAGATTAGAATATTAATACAACATAACAAAACATAAAAAAGGAAACAAATACCCCTGAAACTAACAAGAATAATAATTAACTGGGAGACCTAATCAAGAGGTCAGCACCTAAGTTGTCCTTCCCAGCAATGTGGACAACTCTAAACTTATAGGCCTGAAGCTCAATGAAGTAGTAATTTTTTTCCCTTGAAAATAGCTAAATATAAAAGAAGCGTTTGGTCAACTTCCAAAACAAATTCCTTATCACCAATATAGAGATCAAACTTAGTGATGTAAAAAATAACTGCAAGACATTCCCTCTCGATGATGAAGTACCCCTTCTCTCGGTCAAGGATTTTCCTACTCGCATAGGCGATAGAGTGTGGACATGCTTCTCGATCCTGTAGGGGAACAGCTCCCAGTCCATGAAGAAAAGCATTAGTCCTCAAGACGAAGGTCACTTTGGATCCGGTAACTGTAAGACAGGCTCTGAAGATACGGCGGCTTACAAATGGTAGAAGTGCTTCAAGAAATCTTCGTTCTAGGGTAAAGGTTCCGGGCTAGACTTTCTTAGCAGGTAGGATAAGGGTCCCGCGTAGGAGGCTCTTGGGCTAAATATTTTTAAAAAGTAGACTAGACCAAGAAATGATCTTAGCAGTTTCTTACTCGTGGGTCGAGGCATGCATGTTATAGCCTCAATCTTGCTATGCTGGGGCCTTAAGGATGTTCCGTCCAGAACAAAGCCGAGGTAATGAATGGAGCTAACTCCAAACCGACACTTGGATGGCTTGGCGGTCAGGTGGTGATCCCGTAGTCGTTCAAAGCCGTGGTTGAGAGCTTCAAGATGTTCATCCCAGCCCGAAGAGAACACGAACATGTTGTCAAATAGAAGCATACGTTAGGTAGGCCAGCTAACACAAGTCTCATCAAGCGGTTGTAGGTGGCAAAAGCAGTAACCATCAAACCTGGATGAGTACGAGAAGCATTCAAGCCCTTTGCCTTATCAGAAAAAGGGACCTGGTAGTAAACCTTGCAGAGGTCAAGTTCACTGAAGAACTTTGCTTCCGAGAACTTATGAAGATTTCCTCCATGCTGCAAATAGGTTTCGCATGGAACGCGCTGACAGAATAAGTTGGCGATAGTCAATGGCAATTCTGTAGGAACCATTTGTCTTCCTTACCATGAGGATGGGTGAACAATAAGAGGAGGAGGATCGTCTGATAAACCCTTGGTGGAAGAGGGTCTTGAGCTCCTTCTCGAAGACAGACATAATGTGAATAGGTACTGGATATCTCTTGGCCTGTACCCTGTGGGTAGTAGTTAAAGTAATGTCATGAACAAGGGTCGAGGTACATCCGGGGTCATTGGAGAGAACATCCTGGTACCTATTTGTAAGTTCCTGAAGCTGGGAGTGTTGGTTCTAGTTGAGTGTTCCAATCTCAGGGCTGTCAGTTGAAGGAGGGTTGAGAATACCAACTGGTGTCAAGAGCAGCTGCATACAATCATTGTCCTTTTCCTTAACCACAGTCATTTTTTATTTTCCAGGAGCGGTAAGTTCTTCGAGGTGCTGCACATAGGCCCTGCGGTAATATTTTTTTAACAGATTAGCATGATAAATCCTGGGCCCCTGAGGAACCTCGATATGATAGTCTACCTTACCACGCCTCTCCAGTACTTTATAGGGTCCATTCCATGAAACGATCAGTTTACTGATGTCACCTGGTAGGAGTACCAGCACTTTATCTTCCGGCTTGAATTCACGGTCTTGTGACAAGATCGAAGTAAGTCTTGAACCGGGAATTACTAATGTCAGCATGTTGGGCAGCAATCTGGGAACACTCGACCAGCTTCTCCTGAAGTTCGATGACGTACTATAAGCTGGTCCTTTCGTATTGCTGGAGGATGCGATCTTCCCACAGATATCTCAGAACGGAGAGTGGACCTCTGACTGAACGACCATACAGTAGTTCAAGGGCCGAAAATCCAGTCCGATCGCTCTGAAGTTCTCTGAGGGAAAACAAGGTTGGAATGAGATATCTATGCCACTCACGTGGCTTCTCGGCACATAACTTACGGATGAGAGCCTTCAGAGGTGAATGTAGCCTCTCGATCCTACCATTTTCACTAGGGTGGAAAGTAGTAAAGATCGGTTTCACACCTAGCAGCTTATGAATTTTTTTCATCAAGTTGGACGTAAATTGCGCCCCACGGTCCGACAGCATTTTTCGCGGACTCAGAACTCTGGAGAAAACTGTCAGCAATGTTTCAAAGACGGATATAGAGTCTATGTCCTTTAGGGGTACAGCCTCTGCAAAACCAGTAGCAAAGTCAATAAGGGTGAGGATGTAACTATGTCCGTCGGAAGATGCTGGAGAAAGTGGTCTAACCAAGTCGATGGCAATGCGAACAAATGGTTCAGTGATGATGGGCATGGACTGTAATTGGACTGGTCGTACTCGTCCTTTCATCGCAAATCGTTGACACTTGTCGCAGGAACGGCAGAAGGCTCTGATGTTGGTTACTATGCCAGGCCAATAAAACTGTACTGTCACTTTCAGTTTATTCTTCCTATGGGAAAAATGGCCAGCCACGGGGTTATCATGAGCAAAAAATAGGATAATTTGGTGACAATCACGGGGAGCAACCAAGGTTGACTACCCTACCTTATCGGGACGGTCAGATGTCAAACATTTCCGGTAGAGGAGGCCGTCAACCATGACGAATTGTTAGCTAGATCCGTTCGTCACTTGGTTAATATTTCCCCAGATGGCTTTAGCTCTATCAGCAGAGAGCGTTTTACAAGGCGACTGAAGTCATCAGTCGTCACGGAGAGAGGATGAAAAGCAGGCATAGCTAGGGGGTGAATGCGTTTTATTTTATCCGCTCCGGTCTGGACTGCACATACTTGATAGGATTCCGGTTTCAGAGAAGTATCGATATTTGAATCAGAGGAATCTCTCGGCAGAGTAAAGTTGGCCGTTGGTAAAGCTGAAGCATTCCATGCCGGACGTTGAATGGCAGAATCCAGGTGGGAAGAGACAACTAGGTCATTAGCCTGTGGAAGGCAAGCGTTTAGTTACATTAGGATCTCTAGCTTCTGGAATATTACCAACTAAGACACTGGCAAATTTGATTGGAGCTCTAATAACGTCCATCCAGCCTTCGTAATAGGGGTATCGAAGGCAGCAAGATACAAGAGAAAATGCATCCACTTGTCCCAAGTAGTCGACAACGAAGACTTTTCTGCAGTTGGAAACGTCAGCATCTGGTAACACATCTTCTGAAAAACCACACATGAGCAGCCGGTGTCTCTAATGATGGTGGATACCCAAGCCCGTTGATAGTACCAGAGGCTTGGAAATATGGGACACTTCGGTCGGAGGGGGAAAATCCCACCTTTAATGGCTGCGCAGCGGACGTGTCATCATTGAAGGCGCAACACCTGGGCAAAGCTCATCCGGAATTCAAATACAAAGATCTCACCTTTTGCAAGCGTAAAGAAGCAATATTTAAGAAACAACGACTGTATCCAAGCGGTAGGTTTTTCAAACAAACCAGTGCAGCAGTGAAGGCATTTTATGAATTTTCACTTCTGATTGCTAAACAAAAGAAAGGTGAAGATGAATCAGCAAAAAAGCTTAACTCCATTTCTCCGTATAACAGTACAGTTCAACGACGAATTGCAGATATGTCAGTAGATATTTTTAACAAGTGATTAGTGAGATTTCTATGTCTGAAACTGGGTTTGCAATTCAACTTGACGAGTCCACAAATGTGACGAATTGTGCTAAGTTAATAATATTTTCTTGGTATGTGGGTAATGAAGGCATCAATGAAGAGCTTTTGATTAATGTAGCACTAGAAGCAACAACAAAAGAAGATGATATGTTCCAAATTGTAGATTCATTTTTCAAGCAACATACTTTGAGGTGGAAAAATCTGAAAGGATGCACAATTTATGGTGCACCAGCTATGTTAGGACGAAGGGCTGGTTTTAGAGCTCGTGTCATGGAAGTGGCTACTCATTGACATTTATGAATTGCATGATCCATCTGTTTGCTTTGTCTTGCAAGGTCCTTCTTGTTGATCTAGCCAGTGTGTTATCAATGGAGGTTAAGATCGGTAACCATGTTAAAGGGACTGCTTTTAACAGTCGGTTATTCAAACTTCTGTGTGAAGATTTTGGGACCGATCACAGTGTACTTCTATTCCATACTGATGCTCTTTGGCTTTCCAGAGGAAATGTCACAAAACGTGTCTATGAGCTTCATAGAGAATTGCTGGAATTTTTTCAACATTCCCATAACTGCGAAAGTTTTTTACTTCCTTAAAAAAAATCATTCCTTTATTCTGAAACTTGCTTACCTAGTTGATATATTTGATCCTCTGAATATGCTAAACCAGAGTGTCCAAGAAAAAGACATAACAGTTTGTGAGTTTAGAGCTAAGCTCAAAGCATTTCGTGCAAAACTTCGGCTGTTGAGGAGAAATAGCCAGTCTGATACCTTTCCTATGTTTAGTACTGTAACAGAATTTCTAGATCAAATTCCACATTCTGAGACCAAAAACATCACAAAATTAACCACTGAACATCCTATGAACCTGGACGAAGAAACTGATGGCTATTTGCCAGACCTTGGTGAAGATGAAGTTGCATATCTTAGGGAATCCTTTTACCACAAATGTTCAGGTGCTGGAACAGGTATGCAAGATGAAATACAGATCAAAACTCCTGAACACGATATTCGTTGTGCTATTGCTAAAGTTTCCAATCGAGTAAATGAGCTTGTTGGGAAAAACAAGCCAATCCATCTCATTAGTATTGCTTAGTTTTGGTTATCGGTACATATATTTGAATAGCTTTCTGTATTTTTACTTAGTAATGATCATTATGGATAATTATAAAAAATATGTATGAAGGATTAAACTATTTTATAAATTACCTGAGTTTAACTCACTGTTGTTATGAGTAATTATAAGAAAGATATGCATCTAATGCATCAAAACATTCTGTATATTACATGAGTTTAGTTTACTGATGCTATGGATAATGATAAAAATGTATGTGATGCATCATATTTTATGAATTATGTGAGGCTCGTGAGCTTCATTTATTGATGTTATGGATAATCTTAAATATATATATATATATATATATATATATATATATATATATATATATATATATATATATATGTAAATTTACAGTGTAGTTTACTCAAACAGATTTCATAATAAAATATAAAAAAAATCAATTTCATTGTTTTATTTTTTCATCAATTTTTAGGGGTATATAGGAATTTATGAATATGCAAAAGGGTACAGAAAAACAAAAAGATTGGGAACCTCTGCAACAGACTATATTATGGTTACAAATCTTTTAATATTAAGAATGAATCTGAATAAAGATAAAATATATTTATACTTCGATTTAGAATATAGCCCCTATCTCCTTTGGAACCTGATGCAAAACTATAATTTTGTAACGAAAGAAATATACAACCAACAAAAGGTAATTGTATTTTAGATAAGTGTTGGTGAAGAATTTTATAGAAGTAATAATAATATAATAAAATATGATCCTCAAATTCCGATATGAAATAATAACAAATTACACAAACTTCATTTTAACAAAGGGCATTATGAAGCTATGAAACTAAGCCGGGACCATAGTACCGATAAAGGGATAAATAATGCTTGGATTTCTTTCAAGAAATATTTTAGGAAAGAGCACACTTTGTCCTTAAGAATACTAGAAATTCTCTTAACAATAAAGATTCCATGTGGTATAACAAAGAAATAAAGATTAAGGCAAGTATGACAGCTTAACGCAAAAATTTTAAAAAACACATTAAAACAGCCAAGAGAGAAGAAAAGATAAAAAGGCACAAAATACAATATTAACCGAAATGAATTCTATGCTCTAATGAACAATAGAGATTAGATAAAGAATACTATTAGTCCATTAGAGATAAAGGTAAAGTTCACAAACTACAATAGAGCCTTTTTCCTGAACAATTATTTCCTGAGTGTATTTATGAAGGATGTAATTCCATATTTACATACCTGAACGAAATATTGCATGTGAAGGCTTCGTATTATTAGATTTAAAAAGCCCTTGCTTTGCAAGAATTCCTTAAGATACTTCGGAACTGGAATTAATTATCAGATAAGAGATTATTAGAAGGACCCCAATGACTATTTGCAAAGATTTAATAAAAAACTTTAATATAAAATATGATGATGACGATGAGTAGTAGGAAGTATAATTATCTATCTTAAGTGAAATTTACCTAATATTTTAATAATATACCACTTGTTATGATTTTTAGCAGGATTATTCTGTATACTCATACTGGCAAATCAAATTATCCTAAAATCAGTCAAAAATGCATTTAAAGTAAAAAAAAGCCTTCGAAAATACTAGGCGATATGAAGCCTCAATTTAGATGCACAAATGAAATCAAATTTTCCTTTGAATTATGCATTAGTTCGCCCACATTTAGAATCATGCAGACAGTTTTGGCCCCATTTAAGGGAGTTAAAAAGCTTAAAAGAGTGGGGGCTCGATAAACCAAAGTAATAACCTCTCTAAGAAACCATAAGAACCAAACAGAATTGAAACAATTAAATCACTTTCTCCTGAAAACTAGAAGAAAGATATTTTAAGATATTGAATAACATTGAGAATCTATAGAGTCAAACATGGTTTAAAATAAGTGACAATGCGATAAATATCATGATGTTGAATCTATGTAGTACCGATGCGTTTTACAAAAAATCTGTGGTAATATTTCTTCTTAGGAAATTGCCAACCTTTGGAATCAGGTGTCCTAAGAAATAACATTCAGTAACAGAGTAAATTACTTTAAGAACAGATTAGACAAGATTCTAAATACACTAATTTTTACATTTTTGTCAACTCTGTGCATCACATTAAGAAAATATTACATTTAATACGTTAACAAAGATTACAAGAATAATTAAGGCCCCTACAAATATTCAGAAGAGGAGAGAAGAATAGATTTAGATATGACTTTTAAGTGAAACACACATTAGTCTATCCTGTTCGCTAAGAATTAATGTTTATTTCCCCTACATATTATATTTACAACATAGAGGAAAGTTTTACTTGTCTATATGCACATTAACCTGTGTAATCATTTAATTATTAATTCGGTGCAAATGGAAAAAAAATGATTGAATAATTATACCAGAGAAGAATCCCAAAAGAACTATAAAGTCGCTTTAAACTATATTATGGAAAACAGAACCAAAAGGAACTATAAAACCTGTTTAAACTCAGTTAGGGAAAACAGAACTCATATGAATATAGATAAAAGATATTTATACTTCGATTTAGAATATAGCCCCAGCCCCATTTTGAACCTTATGCAAAACTATAATTTTGTAGCGAAAGAAATATACAACCAACAAAATGTAATTGTATTTTAGATAAGTGTCGGTGAAGAATTTTATAGAAGTAATAATAATATAATAAAATTTGATCCTCAAATTCCGATATGAAATAATAACAAATTACACAAACTTCATTTTAACAAAGGGCATTATGAAGCTATAAAACTAAATAAACAGTTTGGGAGAGACCAGAAACCAAAAGAACTATAAGACTTGTTCAGCTGTGTTGGAACAATAGAATCCCCCCCCCCCCCTCCTCGAAACAAAAACACACAATAAAACCTTTTTAAACGGTGTTGTAGACAATAGAACCCAAAAGAATTGACACTAAAAAACTTAACAATAAGACTAAAATTTAACTACATGTAATATATAACTTCATAATTATGTATTTAAAAAAAACATTACTATTTGATTTCTAAGCCCATGGAATCCACTTTTACCTGGTAATCAGCAGGTCCCTCTTGCCCTATGTGCCTGGGTATTCCTTTTTCACCTGTTACTACCGAGGTTGCTCATTCTGCCTCCTCACTAAACTTTATCTCTTTTAAATTTTCATTTTTCCATCTTCAACTATTAACCCTCTTCTAAAGCTTGCTCGGGACTTCCACTAAAAGCCAAATTCCGGACATTGCTGAAATGGATTCGAGATTGGCCACCATAAAATGAATACAAATTCAAAGCTCATTTCCTTTTTCTATCTAAAATAACCTTGAAAGTAAGAAGCAAAAAATATTTCAAAATTAAAGCAAATTAAACTTTCTAAGTATTTTAGGTTGTAATTAAACCAACCATTTAAATACTTACCGCGTATATACCTTCGGAATGGATACTCTTAGTGATTATTCATCCATATAAACTTGACAGAATATTTTACTCTATAAAGCGTAAATTAATAGCACCGCATATAAAAGTAAAGTGGCAATTCCTAATACTGTTGGTGTTCTTCATTTTAACTCAACTACGTATCTATTCCGTTTATTCTAACCTCTTTGTTGGTGCAAGTAAGTAGGGATAGCGTACATTTATGTTTACTGTTCTTATACTTTAGATAAATAATATTAAGTTCTTTTACATGAAATCCATTGAAGTGCAATGAGGAAAGATCCAAGTTTCAATATTGCAACAAATGAAAAGTTGATTACCAGTTCTTTCTAATTTTAGTCTGTCCACTCTCAATGAAAACTACAAGAAAAATTGAGAAAATAGTTTATATAAATAAATCAAACGCTAACCAATCGCAAATAAAAAAAGAGGAAGAAAATGTAAACGTAAGATCCATCGATATAGGGGCGGGAAGCGAGGTTAGACCAATGAGCCTCAGAGGTTAAGAACAGGACCAAAGGAAATAAAATTACTAACGTAGAATTTTTTTTTTTAATTAAGGCGCTATCTGGCGACTGCCGACTTAGGCATAAGACGCCGTAAACAAACAGCCTAGTTCTAGGCTACTTTAAAAAATTGAACAGAAAACAACAATAAAAAGAAATAACAATAACAATAACAAAGCAATAACAAAAACAATAACAAAAACAACAACAACAATTGAACCTGGTTAAATGAAAGGGAGAAGGCCGGCCTCCCCCCAAAAGTCAACAAGTCCACCAGTCAAGGTGCACGCACTCGTCCCGAGTACAAGGGACAGGCGGTAGCGACCCCGCCCATCCCTGTACCGGGACAGGTGTGGTGCGCGAAGATCACCCAGACTGGGACATTCGACAAGAATGTGCCGAACAGTCTGGTGGACGACACAGTCGTTGCAATAGGGCGCAGGCGAGCGCTCCATCAAATAGCGATGCGTCACACGAGTGTGTCCGATTCGGAGACGACAGAAAGCGACCTAAAGCCGTCGCGGCATTGGAGGATAGGTCCATGGGAACAGTCGCGGCGCAATGGCACGCAACTTTAAGTTCCCTTCAACCGTCTCCCATCTTCTTTGCCAAGCAGTCCGAAGAGCTGCCCGTATTCCTGCCATGTAGTCAGTGTGAGGAAGAGCGAAACGCTGGTCCGGTCGCAGAGTCCTCACAGACTCTTTGGCGCCCTCATCGGCGCGCTCATTTCCCGCAATTCCTACATGTCCCAGGAACCCAGCAGAAGATAATCTTGACATCTGCCTGACTCGCCAAAACCGTGGCGTCACGGATTTCGCGAACCGCGGGATGCGAAGATTCCAATGCCCCGAGAGCACTCAGGGCGCTTTGTGAGTCGCTATAGATCACAATCCGGTCTCCGAACTGGGCACGTCGCGTAATCTCCCGTACTGAGTGGTGTATTGCCACCAGCTCAGCCATGAAGACAGACGCAGCGCCTGGTAGAGCCCCGCTGACTTCAAACAGAGGGGATACGGCGTGGAAGCCGACCCCCTCTTGGGACTTGGAGCCATCCGTTTTCCCTGGCACGGTACCAGCGTGACACGATGTGTGCTCCAAAAAGGTCGAACGCAATACTCCCGGCGCAGTACAAGCTTTGGGAGCAGAGGCGTGGCGACAAATAGCCAAATGTGGTACCCTCCAGGGTGGCGTCCTGGGCAGAACCAGGGGCGCCACCGGCCCGAGAGCTATATCTACCTCTCAAAGGAGTTTCCTGGCCCTAAACCAAAAGGGCTTAGGGTATGACTGGCATCTCTCGGCGGCATAGGCACCATCGAGATCAGCTGCGGATGCAGTGAGAGCTGTTGGCGACTGAGGGAGGCGCCGGGCTCGCGCGTACAGGCGAGTGATGCACTGCACGCGGCGCAGAGCGAGTGGCATCTCCCCGGGATCAACCAACAGGCTCTCAATGGGGGAAGTGCGGAAGGCACCGGTCGCCAGGCGAAGGCCGGTGTGGTGGATCGAATCCACCTTCCGCAATAAACGCTCGGCTGCGGATGCATAAAACTCGCATCCGTAGTCGAGCTTCGAGCGAACAAAGGATCGATAAAAAAGTAAGGCAGTAGCCCTATCAGCGCCCCAAGCGCTGAACGTCACGGAACGGAGAATGTCCATGGCGCGGGTACAAGAGACCCTAAGGCTGCGAATATGAGCCTCCCAGGTTAGGCGTCGGTCGAATACAAGACCAAGGAAACGGTGCGACTCAACCACATCCAGGCACACCCCTTTAAGAAACAAATCTTGGTCGGGGTGAAGCCGTGGATGGCGGCAAAAGTGCACCGCCTTAGTCTTGGCCAAAGAAAACCAAAACCTGTGCGCTTTGGCATAGCGAGAGACGCGGTTCAATGCCTGTTGGAGTCGACGCCCCAGAGTTGGCATCTGGGCCGCGCCAAAAGAGATCGAAAGGTCGTCCACGTAGAGCGTAGCAAGAACATCTTCCGGCAGCACCGAGGTGATGCCGTTGATGCTCAGGGCAAAGAGTGTGACACTGAGGACACTTCCCTGCGGGACACCCTCTTCCTGCTCCTTTGGGCCGGAGAGGGCTCCCCCCACCCGTACGCAGAATCAACGATCTCGCCAAAATTCAGATATAAACATTGGGAGGCGTCCCCTCGCCCCCATCGTGTGGAGAGTCTCCATGATACTGTATCGCCATGCGGTATCATAGGCCTTCTCCAGATCAAAAAACACTGTGGCGTAGTGCTGTCTACGTAGAACAGCCTCGCAGACGGAATTTTCCAGTCGGATCAGAGCATCCGACGTGGAGTGGAACTTACGGAAGCCGCACTGTGCAAAAGACAGATAGCCTCCGCTGTCCAAGAAATAGGCTAATCTAACATTTACCAATTTCTCCATCAACTTGCACACGCAAGAGGTTAGAAAGATTGGGCGGAAACCGGTCGGAGTAGAGTGATCTCTCCCCGGCTTGCGAAAGGCGAGCACAGTAGCGATTCGCCAGGAGTCTGGGAGAAGACCTTCCACCCAGATCCTGTTGAACAACTCTATCAGAAAGGCCATGCCTTGCTCACACAGGTGTCAAAGCATGGCGTACGGGACATCGTCCGGACCATGGGCGGTGTCCGCGCACGAAGCGAGAGCGGAACGCAACTCACTCACAGTAAACTTGTCGTTGAAAGGTTCTCCGCCTCTAGGGGATGAGTCCACCCGGCGGCCTTCCGCGACATCACGACGTGCATTAAATGCTGGCGGAGCAGCATCACGGCTAGAGGATGCGGAAAAAGCGGTCTCTAAGGATTCCGCTACGAACGCGGGGTCCGAGATTGCGGTCCCATTCTCCTGGAAAACGGAGGGGGGTCCTGTGAGAACTTGCCATGAATCCTTTTGACTCACTTCCACACCTCAGCTAAAGGGGTCTTCCCGTTAAGTGAAGACACGTATGCCCGCCAAGAAGAGCGGCGGGCGTGCTTCGAAATATAAAAGGAACCTAGCCCTAGCCCGACGAAATTCAGCGACAGTGAAATCGTTCGGGCGGCGCTTATAGCGCATGTAGGCATAACGCTTCTGTTGGAGGGCCGTCTCACACTCGGCCGACCACCATGGGAGTGGTTGGCGTGAAAATCGGCCAAACGTCCTAGGAATAGTAGTCAGGCCCACGGCGATGAGGTTGCAGGAGAAGAACTCAACGGCCTCATCTACCAACCTAAACTCCTCGACTGAGATAGAGAATTCAGTCATTTCCTGAAATGCAGGCCACCGCGCCCGTGCCAAGCACCACCGAGGCGGTCTCTCAGGCGGCAGTTGCCCTGAAAATGAAATTTTGATGGGAAAGTGATCACTACTATGGAGGTCATCGACCACCTCCCAATCAAAATCAGGCTGTGCATCCGAAGAGCACAAAGATAGGTCGAGGCAAGAAAATGAAGCGGTTCTCGAACAGTGATGCGTAAACTCATTCACGTTTAGGACACCCATCTCAAGCTCTTCAATCAGATCGGCAAGGACTTGTCCCCTGGGATTTATGAAGTAATCTCCCCAGAGAGGATGCCTGCCGTTCAGATCTCCAAGCAATAGATAGGGCCTCGGCAACCGTGCCACGACGCGGCGAAAGTTCTCCGCGTCGAAGTCAGCTGACGGTGAAATGTACGCAGAAATCAGAGTATACCTCCTATCCAGGTGCAGCTGCACAGCCACTGCCTGAAAGGAGGTATCTAAAGATAAAGGAAGAACGGAAACATCATGCCGGGTGTAAACCGCGCATCCCCCGGCCCGGCCATCCCGCGGTGGTGGGGTAGCAAGGTCTCCTGCAAAACAGAGGCTAACGGGGAACGGGGAACGGGATGAGACGAGCCTCCGCAGCTCCTCCCAGTTGGCCCGGAGTCCACGGCAATTCCATTGAAGGAATATGCCCTCCAGGCCTAGCTCGGAGGAGACGCGGGGGCCCTCCTCGAACTAAAGACCCTCACGGAAATGGCCGTACGCTTCCCGGGGGCAGAATCCCAGGCGCTGTTGGCCGGACAAAGCGTAAAGGCGCTGTCGCCTTCGAGGACTTATTGGGGGAGGTTGGGCTCGCCATGCGAGTCTTTTCCTCCCTCCGCCTCGAAACCTTAGGTGGGCGTTGCGGCTTCGGAGGCGGGGGGCCCTCTTTTGGAGCCACTCGCTCCACCTCGGGGCGTAGGCAAAGGTGCCGAAGCTCCTTTGTTGCTGTCCTCCTTTTCTGGAACAGCTTTAGGAACCCCGGAAGATGGCCTAGAGACCATCTTCAGGGGTGTTGCCTCCTGTGAGTCTAACGACTCAATGGAGGCGCGTGGCCGATTCACCTTACGGAAAACGGTCACGCTGGGGGAAGACGGGGGAGCCCTGGTTTTAGCCGGGGCAGGGTATGAACCCTTTTTGCCACCAGCTTTACCAGGGGAGCGCCCGGGTCGGGTAAAGCGTGCAGAAGGGCTCCAAATGGGCGCGGAAACAACCGTGCTCGTTGGCCTGGATGGGCCAGGAGCAGAGGGTGCCTTTTTAACTATTGAGGAATATGACGTCCCAGGCAGAGCCGGGCGCGCCAGGACCAAGTCCTTTGCCTCGCGGAATGAGAGTCGATCCTGGGCCTGAACGGCCAGGATTTCTTTCTCAAGGAGATATGCACCACATTGTTTTGGAAAAGCAGGGTGCGGCTCTCCGCAATTGAAAAACTTGTCCACACACGATTTGGACTTATCGTGTGTGACCTTGGAGCAATTGACACAGACTTCGGGTGACCCCGACTTTGCACGTCTACATGAGCGATTCGTATGGCCGAAGCGGTGACAGTAATAGCACCGCCGCGGCAGTGGCACGAATGCCTTCACGCGGTATCTGTACCAACCGGCACGCACCGACTCAGGGAGCTTGTTACAGACAAACGTGATGAAAAGTGTAGGGGTGGGTCTCGAGGCCCCTCCCTGTTTTCTCATCACACGTTCGACCTTGACCGCCCCATGGTCGGCCAGCTCTAGGGTGATGTCCTCAATGGAGTAGTCAACGAGTTCCCTCGCATAAACTACTCCTTTCACAAAGTTCATGGTAGAGTGCGGCGTCACACTCACCGGGGTGCCATGAAGTGTCCGAAGAGCACTTATCTTGGCCGCCTCGGCGGGATTCACCGCATTCGCCAGAAGGCTCCCGTCCGAGAAACGGGTCACCTTCGGCCCTCTACCAATTGCACTAGCTAATTCTCTCCTCTGATGGATCATGTTGCCCTTGGACAACATGGTACCATCAGTGTATTGAATAACGAGGAATTGTTTGAAGCCAGCGGGCTCGAAAACGCCAGGTAACCTCTGAATCAGGGGCCCTGATGTCATCGAGGATCCGCCCTGTGCACTTTTCGTCTTTGTCCTAGTCAGGAGCTCCGTACCTTGGGGGGCAGAGGGCTCGGATGTGCCGGTCTTGGCTTGGTCGCTTGCCAAAGTGGCAGTAGACCCATCCGTCCCCACAGCCCCTGCGGATGGAGAGGAGCCCCGAGTCTTCTTAGTCTTTCTTGTCTTTTTCTTCTTTTTAGGAGAGGAGGGCGAAGAATGAACCCGTTTCTCTCCTCCGCCAACAGAAGCCCCTAGGCCAGATGGACCGGCCTCGCCCAGGTCCTTCTCCAAAATGGAAAAGGTCCTGGTG
Source organism: Ceratothoa steindachneri (assembly GCA_963969495.1). Lineage (NCBI taxonomy): Eukaryota > Metazoa > Arthropoda > Malacostraca > Isopoda > Cymothoidae > Ceratothoa > Ceratothoa steindachneri. Next base: position 40,324,950 of record OZ018330.1, on the reverse strand, counting down.
GTCGCAGGGGCACTGGTCAGAGGAGATCCCTCCCCTCCTTGTGCTGCCCCGGAGGCCCCAGCCGTTTGAGGAGGACCTTGCATAGGGGCGGATTCAGGTTCTGTGCTTGGCGCCGAGCCCGGATTCCCCCCCATGGAAGGCCCTACCTTATGAGGCTGGTTTTCCTCAAGGACCATGTCTATCACAGGAGGGGCCTCCAGTTGGCCATCCCCTCCCAGGACATCGCAGGTCCTCTTGGCAGCGCCATAAGTCTTTAGTGGGGAGGCACAGGCCTTGACCCCGGCAAGGTTTAATATTCTTGCCAGCAGGTCTTTTGAGGGAAGCGACCGAAGGGGCCTGGCTTCCCTCTCCCCCCTAAGGGGGTTTGCCCTACCGAGCCGCTTGCACGAGGGGCGGGCGGCAATGGGCTGCCTGCTGGCTTTCTTGGCAGTCCCCTTAGAAAGCAAAGGAGGGACTGCCGCTGGAGATAGGGAGGTGCCCGAAAGCACCTCCAGAGAAGAGGGTGAGGGGGAGTCCCCTACACCCGTAGGCGTAGGAGAGGAATAAGCCTCCTCTCCGGTTAAAGAGGTATGGAAGGTCCCCTGCGCAAGCACAGGGGGGGGGACCTCCATCTTTTCTGTGGAGCTGCACGAGGGCGGCTCCGTTGTTTTAGGGTGAATTAAGGGGAGATGTTTTTGTTTTGCATCATTGGGCATGGTGACCCTCTTTGTTTTACGGGACGCAATTGCTCACCACCTTTTGCAGTAGCCCGCACTGCAAGAGGTGCTTACAGGCCCGGCAGAGCCAGGCGCCGCCATTTGGGACCACCCCTCCTTCCTGGTGGCCTAGAAGTCCTTAGGCATGGTGGCTCCACCTTGAACACGGCGTAAAAAAGATAGATTTTGAAGACGAGAGGAAAAGAGATGTGAGGAAGGTATGGGTGGGGATGAAGCAGGTTGTTAAAAGCCAACCACCCCAGACCGGAGCTCAGGGGTTAGGGGACATTGTCCCCTCCCCCCTCAGCCCCGATTTGGGACGATTGGCTGAGAAGAAGGTCAGCTTCTACCCTGTGAAATTAGAGGCTGACCAGAGAAAGTTGTGGGAGAGGTTGTATGAAAAGCGACGAGGTAGGAGAGAAATACAGGCTATCTGAAGAAAGGAAGAGAAGCTAAGCTGGGACCGGACTTAGCGCTGGATCCCGTCACCACGGCGGCCAGGGTGGCAAATCGCCGCGCCCCTTACGGGGTATTAACGTAGAAAATATAAACTAGGAGGTAAAAGTGGAAAGAATAAAAGAAGGAAAATTACAAGGAGTTGGAAGGTAAGAAAGTATGTGGAAATACATCTAAAATATTAACCCAATATTTTCCTTACTGATTACTTTTAACTCTATATACTAAGTGAAATATCAAATAATAGGGAAAATATAATTCGTCTTTTAACTCTATTTATAACCAATATAATTATTTTTCTTAAAAGATCGTATTACAAAGTTCATTGAAGTAAATTAATTACATTTTGATTAAAGTTTTCTTGTTTATATCATTATACCATCTTCGACTGACTATTAAAAAAACGACATTTACACTGATACAAGCTAATATTAGAAAGATTAGAGATCTTGCAATCACAATGTATATATATAAATGGGTAAAATTTGAGGAGCTTGAGACAAATGGTGTTATTAGTACATATAAAGCAAAAAATGACAACCAACACTGCATCAGGTCTTGGGGTCCAGGCATCGTGGCTTGCCAGGAAGTTTTTTTTAAATAATCTTTCTAACACTTGCCCAAAAGGGAGTGTATCTCTCAATTCTCTTATAGTAGTCTTCGTTTACCCTTTACAGTAAATAGAATCTTTCTTATTAGGTTCTGCTGTTTTCTTCAATCAATTTTACTTCATCCTCCACACAAACCGTGCGCTTCAGATTTATGCGTCGGGTCGGAAAGATGCAATTCAACTTGGGCCTGTGTAAGTTAGTGCACATAGGCCGTGAGAATCTATGAAGAGATTATAATATGGGCGATCAAATTTTCTATACAGTTAACTTGGTAAAGCTTTCAGAGGCGTCTTAACCTCGAGTGATTTAAAATTCTCAAATCAATGTACTGTTGCGTTACAAAAATGGGGTTCTAAGATGCATAGCGACACAATTTGCGTTACGATATAAAGATAGTGTATTATTATTACTCTTATGCATGCAAAAAAGCATTGAAATATTGGAATGTCTCCAAGGCTAAGCAAAAAATTTAACTCATCAACTTAGAAATAGATCGCACGGAGAGAGATAGAGGCACCTTAATGCACTTTCGCTGAAAGGTTGCCTTGATAATGGCCAATCTTTTGAAGTCTTTAAAATACTAAACGGTTTAAAAATAAAAATTAATAAAAATAACAGTTTCTAGCTAATAAAGATAAGATTTAATACTTGAATAACACCAAATTTATCTCCCTTTAAAATAACAACTTGGAATTATTGTTTTTCTAGTAATGTTATTAAAAGTACTAAAGTAAATATGTTTAAGAATAAAATTGACATATATATTACATTAAAATATGATTCTACTGAAATATTAGTAGTGAAACTAATTATTCTTACCTTCTCCTTTACATTCTTTCTTGAGTAAATCTTTGTGGGTTATTTTTGGTTCGTAATTCTTTCATAAGACCAATAATCTTTCGAAGAAACCAATGCTATTTTTTTACCAAGAAAGAGTCATCAAATATGGATTGTTACTATATACACTCGGACACTTAGACCATGTCTAGTGGAAACCTTACAATGCTGTAAATGTTTTGGATGGCTGTTGGAAATTATTTAATTTACGTAACTTGCATGGAATAAATATTTTAAAATCAACTCTTCTTTTGATGTCTGACGCTGAAGACCACAATTATGACTATTTTATAGATGGTGCAAGCAGAGTGAAGCAGTGAAATAAAGGGGGGTTTTTAACCCTCTGGAAATCGCTGGTGTAATTGGGGTTACACCACCATCAGGAAGAGCTTACTTCATGGTCATTAAAAGAAACTTTGATTAAACTTGCTTGTAATTTTGCAACCAAAAATCATGATATTTTAAATACGCCTGATTTGGAAGAAAAAAAACAAGAATCGCTGCGTACCTCGATCTCAATTAACTACATCCGAAATCATAGATTGATTCATTAGTCACCTAAATCTGGATTGGAAAGTGACTTCTTTGCGCGAAATAGCTTTGGACAATTGTTATTTATGAAACCATTCCTTTCATTAAACTATATCTTTAATTTAAAGGCAATAAAATGATAGCTCAAATGATACAAATTCCGTCACTACTTATGCGCCTCCTACATTTCAAGCCTGAAATCTAGTATGTAGCATCAACTTGAGCTAACCCAATCCGTCTTGAATGTATGGGCTTAGATGTGTCCCTTACAGACTCATAATCTCCCTTTTAACAACCCGAAAACATACAATGTTTGTTTTCATAATGGGAAAATTGCCTGACAAATAGAAATTAATAAACCTCTGAGCAAAAAATTTGTTCCCACTGATTTCCTTCGAATTGTTCAATGTGATAAAATTTCCTGCTTGGTGAGGATATAGTGGCACCCACTTGCACTTCCACATACACTCTTTCTTTGGTAGTCCACACATACATTTGTGCAATAATATATAGGAGATAATTAGAATGTAAATTTTATTCACTGATTGCATCCAGACCCTTTAAATCAGTGGTTCTTGACCTGAAGGGCGCGCCCCCCTAAAGAACGTGGGTAATTTTAATTAGGGGAGCGATCCCTTAGGGATTTCTCTGTAAATGTTATTCTCTTAACGAGTGTTTGGGCAAATATTGAGAAGTTTTTAAATGTTATTTTGATGCAAGGGGGGGCATGGGGAAAAGGGCCAATTCCTAGAAGTTGCATAATAGTAAAATGGTTAAGAGCCAATGAATTAAATAATTGTTTCTTTCAATTTAACAAGAAATTTTTTATTTAAAAAAAAAACCCTATTGCAGGATTGTCTGGGAGCTATCTGTCAAACACCACAATCTGCAATCTATGACTATCCTTTTCTAATGTCAATAGAATTAGATTCAAAGTAAAGGGTCAAATATTGATTTGAGTATGAACTGGTTAAAACATGCGTATACCAACATGAATTGTCCTTCTGTTCGAAGCTCTCTTAATAACAAATATATTAAGAAAAAAGCTTTAAAAGCGGGGGCGAAACAAGAAATTCACAAAAACAATAAGATTGCTTCATCAATTCCGCCATAATGATTAGGCAACTATAGACATTTTTTTCTTAAATATCACTATTATTAAAAAGAGTAATGGGTGAGTTGAAAAGGACCAAGAAATCGCTAACCTTTTCCACAGAATAGTAATTTCTGTTGGGTGAAAACTTCGTGTTTTGAAATAATAGAGGGAGAGAGCTTTGTAAATTACCTATCAGAGTTTCATATAGACAGGATACAACCAAGAGTTAAACGTATGGGCACACATAGTGTGGAGGGTGGAGCTGTTTGAAAGAATGATGACGACACAGGGTTGATAGCGTGAGTACAATGAATTAAGGAAAAGCCTGCATTTTCCTAAACAAGGGCGTAGGCAAATATTATTTAGTAACAAAGAAAGAAAAACATTAATCTGATTAGCTAAGTAGTATGGAACAGTATGCAAAAGTACCATGCGATAGTATGAAAAGGACAGGGAAATCAGAGAAAACTTGAATTGTTTCAAAACCACAGGGTTAGTTGCCTTTATGGAAAAGATTAAATAATACTATTTAACACTGAAAAAAAGTAAATGCGAATAACATTTTCTAATGCTATTTGTTGCCTAAATTACGAATATAACATCCGTCTCTTTCTGCGGCCCTCCAGTTTCTCGTAAATTTCCACCTTACTTACGAGGGTTGGTCAATAAGTTTTGCAATTCGGATATAAGGAAACGAGATATGAGGAAAAGTGTTTTATTATTTTTCAATATAACTACCCTCGACTTCAATGCAATTGCGCCACTTTTCCCGGAGGCTTCGAATTCCCGACAACCAGAAATCTCCCGACTGCTGGACGGCGAGCTGGACATCTTCATCGTCCCCAAACCGGCTTCCACGCAGTGCAGCCTTGAGCTAGCGAAATAAAAAGTAGTCGCTAGGGGCCAAATCTGACTGTAGGAGGGATGGTTGAGCTCCTCGAATCCGCACTGGCACAGGGCAGCTTGTGAAATTTTGGCCTTGTGGACAGGGGCATTGTCGTGGAGAAGCAGGACACCGCGTGTCAACTTGCCACGCCGCTTCTGACAGATGCACTTTTTCCACCCAGCCAGTTCCTCGGCGTAATATTAGCCTGTGATGGTCCTTCCACGAGGCGCATACTCCACATTTAACACTCCCTCAGAATCCCAGAAGATGGTGGCCATGATCTTCCCGGCTAAGGGTTGTTTCTGGAACTTGATGGGGGTCGGAGAGCCCTTGTGCTTCCAGGCCATGCTTTCGAGCATGGTCTCGAAATCCCAGTGATGGACCCACGTTTCTTTACCTGTCACTATGCGTGACTCAAATCCCGCCTGGTCTTGGTTGTACAGGAGCAGCAGCTCCCCTGAACTTTGACGACGTTGAAGTCTATCATAGGGCGTGAGGTTTCGTGAAGTTTCTAGGGACCCAACGGGCAGAGACCTTAGTCATGGCCTAAATTGTCGTGGATGATGTTGATAACACTTCCATGTGATATTCCAAGTTCTCGCTTGATTTCTTCGACCTTCAGCCGTCAATTTTCGAGGATCATCCTCTCCACACGGGCCACATTGTCCTCGTTGGTCACTTCTGACGGGCGTCCTGGACGGGGGTCATCTTCAAGGGACTCACGACCATGGCGGAACTCCCTATTCCAGTGAGCACAGGTTGCATAGGAAGGGGCGGTGTCGGTGTACACTGCAACTATGCGTTCATGGATCTCTTTTGCATTCTTGCCTTCTTTTGTCAAAAATTTTATCACTGCGCGGTGCTCAACCTTCTCCATTGTTGAAAAATTTATGACTGGCGATCTGCGATCAGCTACTGCTTCTTAAATAGACGAGGCAGGAGCGTGCGGCTGCAGGTCCTGACGTGTCATAATTTCTCCTAGCACCCCTAAAAACAGCCACTCTCCTTCCTCTGTTTTGTCCTACCGATTCGCAAAACCCATTGACCGCCCCTCGTACGTTAAATACACTGGTGGCTCCATTGCGATTGGATGCAAACAACTCTAAATATTATATACGGATTTTGATATAATTTTAATGAGGTATTCCTAAGGTATTTGTCAACCTTGGGTGGGTTTTGTCAGATGCGGATGACCTTTGATAGGCCCCATGTGGCTTTTTTCATCCGTGAAATTATGTTAAACAATCTATGAAATTTATGAAAGTATACTCAATATTTTTCTAGTTATGTGTATCCAAATCCGTGGTAACTCTTACGTAACGCTTGATAATTTTTTAACTTAATATAAATGCTTCCTATTTTTTTTTTTTTTATTTAATATTTGTTGCTGTTACGTTTTATATTATTCTTTACATACTACAGTATTTTATTTTTACAGGAGAAGGGCTAAAATGCCTAGAGAATGCAAAAAATTCCCAGAAAGTTTCTATTATATATGTGGATCAGTAACATTAAGACAATACAAGAGATAGTTGACTAAACATTTGAAAAAACTTTATGACCAAGACAAACGCTGGGCACCTCGTATATGTTTTGTCAGGTGTACAAGTTCCCATTCTGCCTGGGTGAAGGGCAAATGGCCTGGCTTCATGTTTGGCGTAACAATTGCTTGCTTAGATTTCTTGCTTAAATCTGTCCGTCGTTGTCGACGATAACGTCACTGCCCAGGTTGGTACAGTTGATGGGTGCTTAGGTGGCTGACAAGTCTGATACGCAAACTGCATATGCGTCCACATGTGACGCAAACATGTCACTCAGCCGGAGCACAAGGCCAGTGCCAACGGGTTTGTCGTTACTCAGTGTCCAGATCGAAGTTCCATCGATGCGTGGCCAAACCCGCCGCACAAGCATCCCCACAGGGCGCTCTGTCTCCCGCCAACGGCTTGAAGTCACGCGTGTTCAGGTTACACTTCGTCAAGTGTGCTGCCAGTACATCCTTATGAAGCCTCCTCTGGCCGCCCGGAGACCTCTGACTCACCGTAAGTTCTCCCTAATATATGCGTCGTGGGAGCCTGTTCTCGGGCATCTTCTTACATGTCCCGCACAGCGCAATTGTCTACCTACAAGGATTGTTCCAAGTGGTTTGATCCCTGCTCTTCTCCGAATTTCCACATGAGGCACGCGGTGCCGCCATCTGATCCCAAGGATGCGCTGCAGTCACTGAATGTGGAATCTTTCAAGGATCTTTAGATGCCTACAGTAAGCAACCCAGCATTCAGATGAGTACAGTAAAATCGAGAGACATACGGCCCTGTACACCGCCACCTTTGTACCCACGCGTAGGTGTTTGTTCTGAAATCTTTTCGTAAGCCCCCCGAAAAGCCGCCGAGGCGAGGCAGATTCTCCACTGCACATCGTCAGTGATGTTTCCATCAGCATTTGGCACTGATCCAAGATATGTGAAGTTGTCAACCTTCTTCAGTGCTATGCCGATCACGTAGAAGGGAGCGAGATTGTCTTTATTTGTGGCCAATGAGAGCGTCTCAGTCTTATTGATGTTTAGAGTCAAACCTGCCCGCGTGTATCCTCTTTCAACCGCATTGTGTTTCTCTGGAGAGCGGTGGCAGTGCAGCCAACAATCACGGCATCGTCGGTATATTGCAGCTCATGACCTTGTCCTGCGATGTTTTCGTGGCCGCACGCAATTTACTCAGATTGAACAAGCTACCATCCAAGCGATAGTTCATCAGTACTCCATCATCCGGATTCATGTTGAGTTTGGCAACACTAAATACAGCAGCCATGAGCAGGTTAAAGATTATAGGTGCAATGACACACCCCTGCCTTACTCCGGTACAAACTTTGAAGGGGTCAGACCTAATTCCTTCACTGTTTATACGAGCCATAGCTCCTTCATGCTGGTCTTTAACCATCGCAAGGAGCTTCGGTAGCCATCCAAACTTTCTCAATACCTCACAGAGTAAGGGACGATTCACTCTGTCAAATGCCTTAGTTAACCCCACAAAGACCATGGAAATGGTACGATGCTGCTCTATCCACTTTTCCTGTAGCTGGCGGGCCATAAAGGCTATGTATACCGTGTACCGGTTCCTTCTGAGATCGCACTGGCTCTCCGGAAACACATCCCCTGCTATGCTGTCGATCAGTCTCAAAAGAATTATTCGTGTCATACATGATCTTACCACCGCTGAAAGCAAAGAGATGCCACGACTGTTGTTACACACGAATCTATCCCCTTTATTCATGAAGATGCTGATGACGTTATCTTTCCACTACTACAGAACGTGCATAGAGGACCACGCAAGATCGACAAATGAACACATGCAGAGTACCACCGCCTCACCTCCACAGCTAGACAGATCACCAGGCACCCCATCAGGTCCAGCAGCCATTTCCTGTTTCAGACTGCTGATGGCAACCTTTACTTCCCCCTCCAAAGGCGGCATATCTATGTAGTTCCTGCAGAACGGGCAACTCAGACAAGTCCGCCAGTAGTTGCCACTCGATGTCAGTTTTCCCGTTCAGTAGATTACGGTAGTGTTCTTCCTAGAGTCCAACGACAGCCGATCATTCGGTTATCAGGACAGTGCCATCTGCGCTTCTCAAAAGGAAACCATGCACCCCTCCGCGCTCTATAGGTGTCCTTCAACGTCATGTAGAACTTATGCTGATTACCGGTGACCGCAAACCCCTGGATCTCTTCCGCGAGCTTGCGCCACCGGCTGTTTTCAATGGTTCTGAGTTCTCGTTGCAAGCAAGTGCGCAGCTCGCTTTATCTACCGCGGTTTGCGGCACATGGCTTCCTCAACACCCTCATGTGCGCTTTATGCTGAATGTCAATCCTATGCTCGTCAAACATGTCTCGGTGTTTCTTTTTAACCATTCCAAGAGTATCTCCGGCCCCCTAGAAGAGTGCAGCAGAGACAACTCCACATCTCCCTCAGGAACTATGTTGTGATTGAGGCGGGTTCGTTAGTGAAATTGATGTCAAAGCAGTCTTGTAGCGCATTTCTAAATTCTTTATAATTCACACTGTCGTTGAGTTTAGACACGTTTATTTTAGCAGGGGGAGCATTTGCGCGTACACGGGGCCTAACGCTGAGGTTTAGCTTTGCGCGCATCCGCCGGTGATCTGTGCTGCAACCCCCCACGCTCATGACACGCGTAAAAAGAATGTAGGAACAAGTTTTTGATCGATGTTGCATCCATGTAGACTTATGTATAGGTTTTAGCCTAAAAAGCGTGTTGGTGATAACGAGAGTTCTGGGCAAAGAAACTCAGCAACCATAAACCATTATCGTTGCATTTTCCAATTCCGCAAGTACTGAGCACGCGATCTCAGAGATTCTTGTTCCTTCCAACTCTGGAGTTAAAATCCCCGAACATCAACATCTTCTCGCCAGCGGGTACTTACTGCACAACCTCCTTAGAGTCTTATAGAAACGGTCCTTTTAGGTCGTCGGCAACATTTGTGTCGGAGTATAGACTCAAATTACAGTCAGATGCCGGCTACCATATAGCGGGATGCTCCACGAGATCAGCCGCTCACTGATGCCCTTGGGAGTGTCTGGCACATCTTCAGCAGGTCAGTGCGCAAAGCAAACGCCGTTTTGAAAAGCCTGCAGTCTCTGTCTCCGTGAGGCAGGCCGTTCCAAAATTGGTACAATCCCTCGTCGGCGATGCACCTTTCCAAAAGCGCAGCAATGTATACTCCATATCTCTTCAGTTCTCCAGCAACCAAGGCCGTTTGCCTCTGTGGGCGGTCGCTATCATTTGTGCCTAATAGTGTGCGAACGTTCCAATCCGCCGCACGTGCAGGTCAGAAACTAGGAGCTTCCAGTGGCATTCAAGACCCGCTACCGTAGCCCCATCGCTATCGCCGTTGGACTATTGGGAATGATGCTTGGGCAAAAGGTTTTTAAGTGGAAGGCGAGAGCACACCTCGCAGTCCACTTTCTTGATCCAGACGCAGAGTTTCCAGTGGTAGTGAGCTCTTCGAGACGACTGGTCCGCGCCGAGGCTGCAAGGTGTCTGGTTCACGATGTACAATTATATAACTCCACCAAATCGTTTGGAGCTTCCCCCATCCGCAACCTAGGGGACGCGCCTCTACGCTGACACCCAAGCGCAAGGGGGTGTCAGCGTACCAACGGTTTGGAGGGACCCAACAGACCATTCAACGGATTGCTACTTCTGCTTAACAGATATTAAAGGTGGGTATTCAATATCCTTTCTTTCCCTGTCTTTAATATATTTTCAAGAGATCTATCAATTAAAAAGATCAAACTACATACTATATTTTACTTCCACTATTTTTGCAAGTGATCAAGGCCAGTAATATCCATTTTTAGTCTAATTTATTTTATTTCACTGGAGGTCGCAATAGAAAAGGCAATAAATCCATCAAGTATCCAGATCTTCAGTCTGCTATTCACACAGTTAGACATTCAAGTGCTATTCCTTTACCACAGCCGCCCTCTGAACTACCAAGCGATGACACGAGCAACTCAGACGATTCAGAATCTCAAGTTACACCATATGTGGCACAGCTTGAATCTCACCAGAAACCATACCTCATCACCCAATTGGAACTCAATGATCTATTTTGTAATCTAACACTTACTAGGCAACAGAGTGAACTCCTGGCCTCACGTCTGAAACAATGGAACTTTTTGGATAAACATGCTCGAATTACAGTATTTAGGAAGCGTTCTTCAGATCTACAGCAATCCTTTACTTTTTAAAACAACTTGGCTTATAGTAATGATATCAGTGGCCTATTAAATGCTCTTGAGCTGACCTATGAACCAAATGCGTGGAGGGTATTGATAGATGCATCTATTTACAGGATAAAAGCGGTTTTGTCACACACTGGGAACACCATGCCGTCAGTTCCAGTTGCTCACTCATTCATTTTAAGAGAGACATACGAGTATGAGGAAATTGCTTTTATGCCAGACCGTATAAGTTACATCCTTGTAACTTATGCGGTCTGGCATAAAAGCAATTTGTGCCGACTTGGAAGTAGTATCCTACTTAAGTAGCGACGAAATGGATACACCAAGTTTATGTGCTTCCTTTGGAAGTGGAACATTAGGGCCAGAACAGAACATTATGTACGTTTAGAATGGTCACCTTGGGAAAACTATGAAGCCTGGATACCAGAATGTAATTCATGGGCTACTAGTGAAAAAGGAGAAAATCATTTTGCCACCACTGCATATAAAACTAGGCCTAATGAAGCAATTTGGCCAAGCATTGCAACATAACAAGCTAAGTTTCCAGTACCTTTTAGCGATCTTCCCTAAAATAAGTGATGCCACGATTAAAGAAGGCATATTCGTAGGCCTTCAGATTTGTCAACTTATAGCTGATGAGAACTTCGAGGTGACAATGGATGAAACTGAGCTAGCGCCCTGGCATGCATTCACAGATGTATGAAAAAACTTTTGTGAAATCACCAAGGGGCCCAGCGAGGGCGTATAGTGGAGAGCCTAATCAAGTACTACCAAGATCTCGGATGCAATATGTCACTGAAGATACACTTTCTTCATTCTCATCTGTCCTTCTTCCCAGAGAATGCAGGAAATGTGAGTGATTAACATGGAGAGAGGTTCCATCAAAATATAGCGTCAATGGAAACCAGGTATATGGGAAAATGGAGCCCTGCTGGGTGATTTATGCTCGAGCCTGAAGCGTGACAAACCTTAGACGTCTTACAAACAAAGAAGTAAATACTAAAATGTAATTTAATGCATTATATAATGCTAACAAACATGTTGATTCATTATATATATTCATGAATTAATTACAATGGACACATTTAATCTTACTTTGAGAGCGAAATACATTTATGGTATCGTGGAAATCGGTATCATTTGCATAATTATTAAATTGAAAATTTACAAGAAAATGTTACGTGATGGGAAATTACTGTTATCATATTCGAATTAGCAAACTCAACTTCATAATAAAATGCACATGAGATCTATGTTTTTTTCTTGATACTGAAATTTGTTATGCGGTGTAATTAATGAAGAGTTGTGCACGCTCCCGATAGCAAACTCACTATGTAGTCTCTTCTTTAAGCTACTTGATCTAGTACATTCCTTCCTCACATCTTCACTTCTTCGAATCTCATCACCTTTTTTGCAAACACCTAAAAAACATTTTTCTGGAAATGCAGAAGTTCGATTTTATTTCTCTCACAATAATAATCTTTATTGCCAAATTGCCAAACATTGTAACTAATACAGCAAACTACAGTGCCAAAATTAAAAATTTCTATACAAGTACCCTTTGCTAAAGTTATTCTGAAATTAAATTTTCACCAAGATATATAGACTGACTTTTATTTTTGCATATAGAAGTATCTACTACACACTGTTTAAAAACATCAGTATACAATTTTGAGTCTTTGTATACTTTGCATGATCATTTTGACTTCAGTCTTTATGGATTCCAACAGCCCCTAACTCTTACGAATGAAGAGTTTGGCTATTCTATTTCTTTCATTATTATTTTTTGTCACTCTTTTTATTCTATTCCATTTTTTCTTCTTTCGCTCACACTTTATCACTAACTATAGTCATCTAACGATAGGTAAATGAGGAGTAAGTCCTCCCTCAAAGTCATCTTTTTACATCGATTTTCAGGAAGGATTCTTTAAACATCCGGAGAGAATTTAATCTTCTGACACAAGAGTTTTCTAATTCGTCAACGACGAATCTCATCATACAAAGTTCTTTGAATCAGATTCTGGGGCGGGTTTCTTTCTTAATAAATTTAAAATTAAGTACGTATGATCCTTTAGATAAGGAACTCAGAGGCGAAGGATGACGTGGGAAAGATACTGATAGAATGAAGAATGAAAAAAAAAACGAGATGGTGAAAACAATCAAAGGTAACTAAAAACAATATATTGTATTCTCTTGAACAATAAATCCTTGAAGCGAGAAAAAAAATCCCCCCCTGGAAAAATTTCTTGATGAACTTATTCTTTTAATGGTAAGTTCTTCACCATCTACCAGCACTTGAGGTGAGTATAGTTTGCTGTCACATTTCTTTGCTTTATTTGTCTTTAATATTGTTTCTGTTCATTAGTTTCTTATTTTCCGTTTTTTTTATCTCGTTATTTCTTGCATATGGATAAACCACAGGATGAGTAAAGGAAACGGACGAAATGTCATGGCTAACGGTCTCTTTGGTATCCTGCAATGAATAATACTCATATAAAATAGGTTTTTAACCACACAAGAACGCTTCAGTAGATTCAATACAATTTCGGATAAAACTACGCAGGCTGTGAAATTTATTAAATAAGATTCAATGACAAAATCTTATCGCTGCGTTTTCTATTTTCGAAGGAAGGAAAATGCATTCTCGAAATCTGACATACATGAAAGAACTGTTTTAGGCAGTTCTAAATCTTGAATTTTCAATCTAGTCTTATTTCGATATCAGGATTTATGAGACTGCGAAGGAGAGTTTTTAAGCAAAATTTAGAAACTTAGGTTGCTTACACAGCCAACAGCAAAATTTTTACCTACAATCAGGGAAGTATTGAAAGAGATCTTCAATGATGCACAAAAACTACCTCTTTAATCCATGTACACGTAAAAACCAAAATTCTCGCTTATATATTCACTTAAACATGATATACATAGTTTACACTCGGGTATGCTCCCAGTCACACCCATGCCACTGTTTTAACACAAATCTACTCTTTTCATGGCCAACAAAGTAACTTCTTCAGCACATTTCAACAAAATCTTGACATCTCTACCCACTTGTCAATTAAAAAAAAGAGAGCACTCCAATCCATACACAAATAATTAACAGCCACATATACAACCTCACAATCAATCCTATACTGCATTCGCCTCCCACAGGCATCAGACGAAGAATATTTCCCTCTCTCCCAGAAAAATACGAGTCACTCTTGCAGACTCAGATCCGAATACCACCTTGCAAACCTGCAACTCTACAAACACCCCATAAACCAAACAAAGAAACAAAAGGTATCACCCGCCGCCGAAAAACGTTGGATACCTAATAACATTTCCAACTCCTAAACCTTACAGACAGTGACGCAACTTATCTTGAGTCAGAGTTGAGGGTCAGTCATCCATGGTAGAAGCTGACTGCTCCTGGTAACCAGTCAGGAAGAGACAATTGACAAAGTAAGTTGATCTTAAACTCCGAAAATACATTCGAACAATAAAATATGAATTTCAATGTATGAATTTATTCTAACATTGGATTCCCCCTCAACCCCACCATAAACTAATAGAAATAAGGTATTGCAACCCTTTTCAGCATTGATCACTTTCATTACTCGTGATTTATCTTAATTTCCCCCTCTTTTTGTCTATTTCTCTCTTTAATCTCTCCTAACTATCAAAAACGCCTAACATAGATTACACAAGACTCAATTTCCTTGTCACTAATTAACGAAGTCCATTTGTTAGGAATGGACGGAGGTGGATTAATCTATACCATCTGTCATCATTTCTCTGTGCTAATGGCCGTTGCACTTCCATCCCAGTTCTTTATTATTTTAAATAGTTTTACGTCACTTTAAAATACACATAGCATTGTAATTCATGTCTGATGTCTTCTTTGATACAATATAAATGAGGAAGGAATCATTTTATAACCAGTAAATAAACAGCGGATGCGTCTGCTAAATTTTCAAATTTAATTGTGCCCTCGACATATTTAGCATGAAATATCTTTGTTCATCTTTAAAGGCAGGAATAATTCCATGCAGATGCATCATATAAAATTGGAATCATGAAGATTGCGGAGGTTAACTGCTTTGCGCGAATACCACAACGAAATTGATCATTTTTAGTGGTTGGTTCAGGTTAGGAGTAAAACGCAGGTGGCCCATGATTATTGCTTTTTCCTATTTCCTGTCTTTCCAAAGAGAAGTTTCGCATGTATTTATTCAAAAACATATCATAATATACATATTAAGAAAAGTCACCGTGATCTCTTCCATTGAGTTGCATAGGCATGTACGCGTGTAAACTGATCGAAGTGTGCACACAAAGAAAAGGTGTACTGAGATTAAGGAAATATGTTTTGACCTCTCCAATTTTCTAACATAATTTCCAGCTTCTGACATCAATGCATAATTCTGGCGCAGGTGGAAGAACGAAAAATAATTAATAATGAGGAATGAATGTCATAAGAATTAATTGAACAAGTAGTTAATAAAAAAATATGATTGAGGTAAATAAAACTCAGCTATTGCTAGGATTAGTATTAAGTAACTGGAATGAAAAGCAAATAATAAGGGTTACACTTAATGAACACAAATGGAAATAATAAATATAATATTGTGCTAAATCTATGTAATTAGAATTACAATAGAAATCACAACGGTCAACAGTGATGGAGAGATGCCACTTTCCGACCTTCAACATTTCCTCTCAAAAAAGAAGACCTGTTCTCTATTTGATCTGTCTCTAAGTTTTCCGTTAGTTCTCTCTTATGGCATCAGGTCTCGAGGGTGCTACTTAATTTCAAACATGCAGCCGTTCACCCCTTCTTTAAGGAACCTAACCTGAACTTAAATGACCCAACAAGCTACTGCTCAATCTCTCAACTCCTCTTCTTTTCTACTAAAGTCCTCTAAAAGCTGGTATCAGCCCAGGTTTTGGATTGCTTTTTCTCCTCCACCGCGGAATAAATTTCTTCGCTGACATTTTAAGGAATATTTAAATTGAATCAAATTGTATTATGATCGCTGTTCACAAGTGTTTTTTTAGTGGTGCATCAAATCCCAGTAGCAACGCAATCTTGGAAGGTACACACCGAGTGATTAAGTATAGCCTACATGCAAAAGTCTCCTCCCCTCCATCTGACGTTCTTTTGGCTCTGCCCAACTCGCCAAAGTAGAAATCGACGTATACAGGTTCACTCGCCCCCCCCCTCCAAAGAAATCGGGCTCCAACTTTCGATAGGGTTCATGTCTTAATTTTCTGCAAGGATTGAATTAAACTTTGCTAATTGTGAGGGGATGCCCTCGAAGGACCCGCGTGAGAGGAAGCCCCTTGGAAATACCCATCTATTCTTTCAAGACCACGTGAGCCAGTGTGAGAATTTTAGAAAGTCGATGAAGAATCCATCACTCGCTTAATCAGCCGTGCGCAGCCAGATTACCCAACCCCCATATCGCGAGGCAAGTTTTATCGTCTGAAACGCGGAGTTATCATGAAATTGTGTTTGGATAGACTAGCTCCAAGAATCCCTCAGGGACTGCAAGGCCCTGAGGCGTCTATCGGATCAGCCACCCGGGTATTGACCCGAAGCTCACCATCTCTCGAGGAGATTGAAAGGTTTACAACACACCATGAAAATGCATTTGTAAGCACGATAGGTAAATGAAACTTTTATTACTGACAGGATATTTATTCAAACAATAAATTAAATCATCAGGACCATACAAAAACATCAATATAGTTTTTTGTCGAAGAAATACAATTAATTAGTAACGCAAAAGTTTACAACACATATATCAAATCGTTTCTTAATATTTAGTAGCATAACCACTGTTGCTAATAACAGCTTGTAGCCGCTTAGTGTAGTCTCCTAAGTACGTTTACATATGTTTGTGTTAATATTACTCCAATCCTCAATGCATATTTTCTTCAGTTTAACATGTTTGTTGGTCCTCTTTTTTTGGATTCTGAGCTTCAGTTCCTTCCAATAATTTTCGATAGGGTTCAGACCTGAGGATTGACTAGGCCATTTTAGAACATTTACACCATTTGATCTAAACCAATTTTGTGTCAGTTTTGCTGTATGCTTTGGATCATTGTCTTGTTAAAAGATCCAACCCTGTTTCAATTTAAGAGAATGCACACGTGAACATAAACTTTTCTTCAAGATTCTTCTATAATTTTCTCCATTCATCCTTCCTTCTATGATTTCGATATTTCCAACACCTGTGTCACTAAAAAAACCTCAGATCATGATTGAGCCACCTCCATATTTTACTGTTAGGGTAGTGTTCTTCGGTGCGTATTCAGTACCTTTCTTTCGCCATACCCTCTGAACTCCATTACGGCAGAACAGTTTTATCTTTGTCTCATCAAAGCAAAGTACGTAGTCCCAAACTCTGCAGGTTTACCAAAAACCTCATTTGCAAAATTCAAACGATCATAAACCTGTTTTCTTGGAAGAAGTAGGGTTTTCCTTGGAAACTGTGAGTTTATGCCCATGCTACGAAGCGATCGACTAATTGGGTCTTTACTCACTGTAACTCCATTCACTTCTAAGTCACGAAGTTCTTTAAGAGTAACCTTGGATGTGTTACCTACCTTTCTTACTAATAATCTTCCTGCACGTCGGAACTGATCGGAGGAAGAGTAGAATTTTAGAACTTCTAGTAAAGTATTATCGTTCCAACTGAACTCAATGGAACTACTAACTAACGAGATATTTTTCTATAACCAATGCCACTTTTATGAAGGTCTACAATAGATTTTCGAAGATCCTGATCGATTCGTTTCTGTTTACCCATCGTGCGAATGTTTACAGGACGCTAATTGATAAAGAATGACGGGATAGCTTATACGATTCCTTAAGTTATGTGCGTAGATTAATGTAGAGCGTTCTAGAAATTGTAAGTTTCTCCTTCTCGAACATTTATGAGTAAGTGATAGAAATCGATATGTGTTGAAAACTATTGCGTTACTAATTAATTGTGTTTCTTCAACAAAAAACTATATTGATGTTTTTGTATGGTCTTGATGATTTAATTTAATTCATTGTTTGAAAACATATCCTATCGGTAATATGTAAAAGTTTCATTTACCTACCGTGCTTACAAATACATAAACGTATGTCTTTCATGGTGTGTTGTAAACTTTTGCGGAGCACTGTATATATATATATATATATATATATATATATATATATATATATATATATATATATATATATAAACGAGATATGAGGAAAAGTGTTTTATTATTTTTCAATATAACTACCCTCGACTTCAATGCACTTGCGCCACTTGTCCCTGAGGCTTCGAATTCCCGACAACCAGAAATCTCCTGACTGCTGTTCAATCCACTCCTGGACGGCGAGCTGGACATCTTCATCGTCCCCAAACCGGCGTCCACGCAGTGCAGCCTTGAGCTGGCGGAATAAAAAGT
Source organism: Ceratothoa steindachneri (assembly GCA_963969495.1). Classification (NCBI taxonomy): domain Eukaryota; kingdom Metazoa; phylum Arthropoda; class Malacostraca; order Isopoda; family Cymothoidae; genus Ceratothoa; species Ceratothoa steindachneri. The sequence goes on along the minus strand of OZ018330.1, from coordinate 40,306,645 downwards.
AGTCGCTAGTGGCCAGATCTGGACTGTAGGGGAGATGGTTGAGCTCCTTGAATCCGCACCCGCGAAAGCAGCTTGTGCAACTCTGGCCTTGTGGACTTTGACGACGTTGAAGTCGATCATGCGGCGTGAGGTTTCTAGGGACCCATCGGGCAGAGACCTTGGTCATGGCTAAATTGTCGTGGATAATGTTGATAACACTTCCATGTGATATTCCAAGTTCTCGCTCGATTTCTTCGACCTTCACCCGTCGATTTTCGAGGATCATCCTCTCCACACGGGTCACATTGTCCTCGTTGGTCACGTCTGACGGGCCTCCTGGACGGGGGTCATCTTCAAAGGACTCACGACCATGGCGGAACTCCCTATTCCAGCGAGCAATGGTTGCATAGGAAGGGGCGGTGTCGGTGTACACTGCAACTATGCGTTCATGGATTTATTTTGTATTTTTACCTTTCTTGGTCAAAAATTTGATCACTACGCGGTGCTCAACCTTCTCCATTGTTGAAAAATTTGTGACTGACGATCTGCGATCAGCTACTGCTTCTTAAATAGACGAGGCAGGAGCGTGCGGCTGCAGGTCCTGACTTGTCATAACTTGTATTGCCTTTATATGTATATCCTTTGAACTACAACTTGACAAGCCATTAATCTAAACCCGGTTAACCGTAAAATCGCAATCTTTATTAATCGCCCTGAAGTATCTCAAGCAGCATGTGGTCAGCTGTCTGCTTGTGCTTGTGTATGACTCTGAGCGCCGAGCTAGGCTACACAAGTATAACTCGACAGTGATAACTAGTTTATTGTGTTCAATAACATCATATCAAAACATGAGAGTCTTTGGCTTTTCTTCTTTCCCCTAGAGCATTTCTTGAAGCACAGCCCAAAGTTGTTCATAACGTCCTTGCACACCGAACGACCAATAGCTCTGATCTCCTCCCTGATGTCTTCTCTGAGTTCCGTGATGGTCCTGGGTCTTCCTTCGTACACTCTGTCTTTAAGGTAGCCCCAGAGAAAGAAATCTGGGGGGCTAAGGTCTCGGCTGTGAGTTGCCCACTCCAAATCAGTCTTGAGACTGATTACACGGCCACCAAAGTTCTCTTTCAGCCAATCTCTGGGCAGGTTCGAGGTGTGAGAGCTTGCTTCAACTTGCTGGAGGCAGACCTTCACCATAATGATGGGAACAGGGTTTCTAGATTCCTCGAAGAAGAATGGTCCGATGATGCCTCTGGCTGAGATTGCAATCTATATCTTGCACTTAGGGAAGTATATGAGCTTAATGACTACCTAATTTGGTCTGGAGGACCCCCAGAGGACATTTGTATTCGAGTTTACCTTTCCTTCATGATGGAAGTAAGCTTCATTTGAGGTTCAAAGGAAGTTAAGGAAAGTTGGGATCTCCTGAATCTTCTCCAGTATCTTGACTGCCATAGCCTTTCTCTGCTCCTTGTCTGAGGCTGTAAGTGTCTTCATCCTCTGTATTCTGTATGCATAGGCCTTTACATCAATTATTAGCACTCTCCTGCAAGTCTCACGGGGTATACCGAGGGACTGACTTCGCTTGCGCACAGAGCGTTTTGGACTCTACTGAACTTACTCTCTCACGCTTTTAACCAGCTCATCTGTACGCTTCCTGGGGGCATCCTGAATGGCTTGAACGGTTGTTTCTGGCAGCATTGAGGTTATCCACTGTCTCATAGTTCTCTAAGTGGTCCACCCAATCCTGAATTCTGCTCTTGGAGTTGCTTTATCACATTCGAACTGATGCACGAAAGTCTCCTGCACTTTCTTGAACGAGCCTGCCTTGTAGTAATATTTGGCGCAGTATATTCTTAGCTGCAGCTTCCATTGAGATCTAATTGTGTTCATAGGCGTTGCTTCTGTCATGTCCGGCAAAGTAAGGGCGATCAGTGAATGATGAAGGATATATCACAAAAAGTGGATGCAGGCCCGTTTGGGGGGGGGAGGTTACCCTGTAACACGTAAAATGGTATGCAGCTGCAGTCTTAAAGTCCTCTGGAACATGTTTGTCTTCGATCTGTACGATAGGATAAACTCATTAAAACCCCTCTTCTCAAGGGAATTGGCTCACTAAGCATCTTTGTTCTCCTACGAGCAAAAATGTTGCCAGATTTCAAGAAACTTCTAGGATGTTCCTGAAAAGGTGTGCTCTTATTTTGCATGTGTCAATATTTGATTTTGTTAGTTTATTTAAAATTATTTCTTGAATATACGATTGTATCATTTGAAATCTTCATAAATATATTAAATGCATACATTTATATACCATGAAAATTTAATTTGCCTAATCATATTTTTACAAATATTTTAATAAAGAAAAATCGTTCTCTTATTTTTCTTGGTAGTGTAATTAGTAATAATAATACAAAATTAGTGCACAGCTATTGGTAACATGTGAATGAGAAATAGTCCCAACTATAGGTGTAAGAAAAGAAGTAAGCCATTTAGAGAGAGTATAAGAAACAGAGCCAACATAACAAATAATAGGGCGTAAAGGAAAGTTTGATTTGTGCGTTTTTACACTAAACTCAATACCATTCAGTATTCGAATAATTTTACCCTTGTTAGTTTCGATGTCTGCTTATTATTTACCAAGGTTCCAGTTAAAGATCTTTTCAATTTCCTTAATGATAAATTACAAAATATTGTTTTTCCTGTACCTGCTACTATTTTTATAAAACTCATTTCAATTTGTACCAAACATTTTAAGTTTTCGTTCGATAGCAAATATTTTCTTCATAGTTTTGAATTAGCCTTTGACCTGTTCTCTTTAATTTATATATAGAGTTCTTTGAAACGAGTCTCCTCCCTACTCTCCTTGACTTCCCGATTGTTTGGTACAGTAATATTGATGATCTCATTTGACTGTGGCATACTTATAAAGATGTTAATAGCTTTCTTACCAAACTTAATTCATTCATCCCTTCCATTAAATTTACCTATGAGGTTGAAAATAATAGAACTCTTCCTTTTCTCGATCTTCTTATTCATAAAACACCGACTGAGTTTAAATACTCCATCTATCGTAAACCTACTAATTCAAACCCTTATATTCATTTTTACTTTTCAAATAGCCCCAAAGTCAAAAGTTCCGTTTTTTCCTCTATGTTTTTACGGGCTTTACGAGTTGTTAGTCCTGAATATATGGATTCTGAATTCTCCAATATCTTTTTAATTGGCCATAAACTATGTTACCCATATCCCTTTCTTCTAAACTGTCTTTCCTCCTTTCCAAAAAGGACGTTCTATAATACAGCTCCTGCTATCCCTTTTAATGTTAAAAATATTATGCCTTTACCCCTCTCTGTTTGTTTCATTGACCTTCCCCGTCTTTTAAAAAACTTTAACATTTCACTTGCTTTCAAATACGAGTCAACTATAATAAAAAACATTCTAGTTCACAATAATTGTAATAATATTGGGGGAGTCTATTCGGTCAAATTTTCTGTTTGTCCAAGTAAATATTTTGTACAGACAGGAAAGCAATTACCTGTCCGTATTAATCAGCATAAATACAATGTTAGAAGAGCTGTAAATAATAGTGCGCTTTTGTGCATATATATATATATATATATATATATATATATATATATATATATATATATATATATATATATATATATATATATACACCTGTCCGTATTAATCAGCATAAATACAATGTTAGGAGAGCTGTAAATAATGGTGCGCATTTGTGCATATGCCCGAAAATAACCTCCTAATTAATTGGAATTCAGCAAAATTCATTTTTAGCTAAAATGACTCAATTAAAAGAAACCTTATTGAATGTACATGTATTATCCAATTTAATAACTTTAACATTTCCTCTGGCCTTTTTAAAGTTGATGTTGTTATGGAAAAACTCATTCTTAAAGAAAATAGCCTTGACTTATTTTCCTATTTTTTTTTTGGGGGGGGGGCAATTTACATTATAAGGGGAACCCGATGTGTCAACTTAATTATTGCATTGATTTTATATTAACATTATTTTATTTCTCTTCCTCTCTCCTTGTATCTCTCCCCTTCGTTTGAATTTACTTCTCGTGTCGCTCCTAATCTCCATCTTTAGACTATCGCTCATCCGTTAATCGTTTTAACCCTTTTGGCTCTGTTCTTGACTCTTTCTCGCCTCTCGGTTTGACCTTGCTACCTGATTTAGCTAAATCTTAATTTGAATCTACCCATCCCTCTCCTACTTCCTCATTGGTGATTTCTTGTCTTAGAGGTAGTCCTTTATCTTTGACTAGCTTATATATAGCCTTATTATATTATTTTCGCTTGTAGTTATCCTTGAGAATAAACTGAATAAAGCTCGAAAGTACTTGGAAGCACCTTTTAATTTTTCTTGCGGGATATTGCATTCAAATATATATATATATATATATATATATATATATATATATATATATATATATACATATGTGTATATATATATATATATATATATATATATATATATATATATATATATATATATATATATATATATATATATATATATATATATATATATATATATATATATATGATCGCAATCCTGCTGGCGGTGTGCGTTACTAATAGTGTAAGGCATAGAATTTTTCTTCGTTGCTTGGAAATCATGTACACATGTTCAACTATTTCCTCTCCTGAATGTCTCGGTAAAGAATCTGGCAAATGGGAACAGATCAAACTAATGGCGTTGTAATTTTCTCGATATAATTGATTGTCCTTGTTGAAAGTTTTCTAATTAATCGAGAACAACACGTTCAGACCTAGACTCTAGTAATAATGAAACTCTTGCTCTGATATTAATTTTGTTATTGTATTTTAAGTGACATAATTTGAAATCCTCGAAACTTGTTTGATTTCCTCTTGTGATGAAGATTAATTAAAGTAATATTTTCCTTGAAATGTCAAAAGTGTGATGATATTTCGATGGCTTTTGAGGGTCGTATCATATTTCTTTAGTTTAGTTCTATTCTTTCACAATCTTAATTGCATATACTGGAGTCTATATCTATTAATTTTATAATTATTATTTTATACTTAACTATTTTAGGTTTTTCTTTATTTTATTCTAAAATTCTCTAAAGATAATTTCCTTTAAGTCGAGCTAATATAGAATAACTTTGAGACTAAATGACTCTTACATAATATCGTAACCAAGGGAAGTTTGTCTTTTAATGTCTCATCTTAGAGATCATTTTATAAAAGAATTTGCCTCAAAACATATAAAATATTGTTATGAAGTAGTGGGTATAATATAGGCAGAACAAAATTGAAATTTCGAGTATATTTTTAATAATAGGATATAGACCACACGCCCGCGAGAGTGTCCCTGGAAAGTATGACACCTTTCTTATTCATTTAGCCCTTTAAGGTATAGTGGCCAGTCCTGCTAACCACCTTCTGAAATGCGATTTTCTGCCTAGCCGTTCAGTGTGAGCGAAAGCTGACCACTTGTTTTTCTAAGTAATCGTTATAGCAAATAGTGAAATGTGGCAACCCCATTATCAGCTGTTTGTTCGTTTTGAGAAAGTAAGGGAATTTTTTGCATTAATTATTTTTTTTATATTTTAAAGATAATTGTGTATTAATGCTATAATATTATTAAAATAGTTATTAAATAACATATTCTATATTTATTTTTGGGGGGAATTAAGTTGTTTGTGCATAGGAAGGCTTAATGTGGTGTTCATTCACACTAACCACTTGTACCTATAGAGATTAAAACCTAGCTACATGCTGTTATAGGAATTACTGACCTATATACTAACAATTATGAAAAGGATATGACTTTAAATTTATTTTTATATATATTTAGATGGAACGAATAGATGTTACTGACTCAGAAGCACTTCATAAGCTGCTTGATGAAGTTATAGTAGATTTCCCTGATGAATCAGAAGATGAAGAGGAAGGGATGAATTCAGATAATGAAGAGGAGATTGCTAATTTAGATAATGAATTGATCTTTATCAACGAAGTAAATTAAGGTATGTTTTTCTTTATTTCATTGTTCTAAATATAGAAAAAGAAAATCACAGAGACGAATAAAAAAAGCTTAATATGTTGGTATTCATATTTATCTTATTGTAAATTATGAATTTTGCAATTACATGCCCAATTGAGTTGGCAATATATAAAGTGTAGCAATGCTACAGTGTTTTTGCAGATGAAAGTACTATTTCCTTGCAGTTATTAGAACATTGAATATCTAAAAGAGATTAAGCTTCAATTAGGATTGGGTTATTCTTTCTTAAAATTTGTAATTTTATCAGCTTTATAAACTGGAATGGTTGATGATATTCAATCAAATAAATTAAATAACATTTTTCTATTTTAGTAATTCTCCAAGTGCCTCACTCTCAAATGGCAGACAATGAGATTCCAACTAGAATTCAAGATTTAATGCAAGATGAACTACTCTCTTTCACGCCAAAATGCAAAAAAGAAACAGGAGGATATCATTCCTTTTCATTTTGAAGAAGTGGTAGGGCCTACTGATTACATTACTTCTTCAACATCTCAGCAAAAACTAACAGAGAGAGATTTTTTTAACAGACTATTGGGAGAAGAATTGTTCAAACATAGTTTTTCAAACTAACCTCTATGCCACTCAGAAGCAAAAATCATTTGCCTCAACAAACGTAACTGAGATAAAAAAAATTGTGCAATAAATTTTCTAATGTGAATTAAAAAGTGCCCATCGTATAAAGACTATTGGTCATCTGACCCAATTCTTAGGGACCCATACATATCAAGTATTATGAGTTTTAATAGACTTAAATGGCTCATCTCACATTTTCATTTGGATGATAATAGTGTCATGCCTGCAAGGGATGATAGAGATTATGATAAATTATACAGAGTAAGGCCATTCATTGATTTTCTTAATAAACAATTTGGTATAAGCTACAAGCCTACAGAATTTCAAGCAATAGATGAATCAATGATTAAATTCAAAGGCAGAATTGGATTCAAGCAGTACATGCCTAAAAAGCCAGTAAAAAGAGGGTACAAGGTTTGGGTTCGAGCAGATGCCAATGGATATACATCTCAATTTGAGATTTACACCGGAAAAGGAAAAGAAAATAATATAGGTATGGGATTAGGTGTAAGTGTAGTCAAGAGGCTGCGTGCTTCCATTGTAGGCAAAAGTTATAAAATCTTTGCAGATAATTTTTTTTTCCAGTATTCCATTGGCTTATACTCTTTCAAAGGATAGTGTTAGCCACTGCGGTACAATTAGGCAAAATCGAAAATTCATTCCTCAGTTGTTGCCAGATAAGCAAATGAAAAGAGTAGATATTGATTGGAGAATGGATACAAGTAGGTTATCCATTACAAAGTGGATGGACAATAGATCTGTTACATTTATATCAAATATGCATGATGCTTAGCGTTTCTCAGACTATTTCTAGAAAAAATAAGGATGGCATTGTGAGTTAAATTGGAGGAAATACTATAATTAAGAATTATAATAAACATATTGGGCATGTAGATAAGGCAGACATGCTTAAGAGCTTGTATGGATTGAACAGAAAAAGTAAGAAATGGTGGCATAGGATTGCATTTCCTTTTCTTGATGTGGCAGTAGTTAACTCTTTTATAATCTTTTGTCAATTGGGTGGGAATAGGAAGGTACCTCTAAAAGATTATAAATTAAAATTGATTCATAGTTTGGTTGGTGCTGCTGCCTTTAGAAGTGAGAAAAGAGAGAAAAAAGATCTAATGAACAATTAGGGCTTCATGTGTCTATAAAAGGGCCTAAAAGTAAGATCGATTCAGCTATTAGACATGATGGTTCACATCATATGCCAACAATTGGACTTACATGGAGACGTTGCAATCAATGCAGCACAAAAATGAACCCTCATCGAACTAAATGGGAATACACCATCTGCCAAGTTCCATTATGTAACAATAGAAACCAATGCTTCAAACTTTTTCATCTGAAATAATTATAATTTAATAGTTTTTTATATTTTTATGGTTCTTTTTCTAACTATTTTAGGCTTAAGAATTACTTTTGTCATTAGTTATTAATAAAAGTCTAGCTCTTTGTCATTTTTCTATCCTTTCATGAGTATGACTGAAATAATTCGCTTAAAGGAACAGTGGCTAGCAGGAATAACCACTTCCGGTTTAACACAATGAATATATATATATATATATATATATATATATATATATATATATATATATATATATATATATATATATATATATATATATATATTTATATTTTAAATTCAAACTTTATTCTTCTATTAAAGAAATTGAAAAATATTAGCAAAAAAAAATTAAAAAATTATTTAAAATGCCTATGTTGTCCCTTAAAGGGTTAACTCCCCTTTTCACAATTTCTCACCATCCATTATCACCTAGCGTTCATTACTTCACCAGGAGACAGGGTAGTGGGAGGAGGATGGTTCGTTCTACACATCTCTTGGCTTTGGTTTTGGTTGGGCTAATGCTTGGATTCTTTATAACCCTTCTCCGATCTACTCTCCCACCTTTCTTTTAAGTCGTCTATATTTTAAGCCGTGAAGGATTAGCCATCGTGCGGGAGAAGTGATATGAAGTGATGGCAAGCCAGGTAGACTGACAACCCTATGTTTTTACTCCGGAGCAAGCAATCGGAATGGTCATTTGCGTTACTATTGAAAAAAAAGGACCGCAAAGTGATATAAAAACCCAATTCTGACGCCTGGTGAAAGGGGATTCCATTTTAAGCACTTTTTCCGTAGAACCGCCTCCAAGCAGTTAGCTATCTAGAAGAGAGGTGGCTACCCTAATTTATCCCTGGGAGCCCTCGAAAGTTCTCACGACAGATAAGGAATTCCCCATCTCCTATATCTATGGATAAATGGTCTTTTCTTTAACTTTCTTCGGGAGAGTTGCTCACAAGCATATCCATCCAAAAGGGGAGATCAACTGATGGGGACTATCAGAAGTGCCGGTAGCGGACTTTGGCCTTCATTTTTAATCATAGACAAGTGACTTTTTTGTTAGCAGGAGTGCTTGTGCCAGCTTTCTTCTTCCTGGTGGCTGGCGCAACGTCTATTTTGGTCCACGCAATACATATAATACAGGTACTTGATGTTCTCGAAACCTTAAAGGATGCCTTTCTGAAGCCCCCCTCTCCGCCACCGAGTTAAAAGGAAACCCAAATCCTGGAATGAAATTTATCCATTCCAAGAAAGAACTGTCATTCCACGAAGTGGATGGATCAAAGCTTGGCGTATAAAATGCCAAAGCCTGGTTTTATTCTTAGGAATGGCTCTGCCAGGACAAAACGTTCACCCTCAAAAGGAGAAAGAAGAATAAATGAGAATGGAATCTCTTTCTTTTGAAGGTGCGACAACTGGGACCAGAACCTTCATCATGTTGACTAAGGGGGTGAGTGAAATAAAAAATTGCCATTGTAAAGCAAAAAAATGGATCAAGAGCATGCTCGAGGGCCGTAGTCAGGCTCTCTCATTGAGCGACTGTCGAGATCTTCGAGCGTTCTTTATTCATCCAAGCCACCGAGAAATCAAAGCTAACCCTGCCTATTCTGCGCAGAGTGCCAAACTGAGTAGTCTCCTAACTTTCATTGACATACCTGCGCTGGTGAGAGCACGCTATAACTTCGTTAACTCTATTAAAGTGGTAGTTTATGGAGAAAACTGGTAAATTGCGCCCTTTAAGACATTTTAATTTATATGAGTAGGGGGCCATCAGAGTCAAGCCAGTTGGCGGGGAAAAAGGGAGACATATCTCGAACTAACCCGTGCTATTATCACTTTTGAAGTGTAAAGGCTTCCCAAATAGATGAGCTTTGGGGGGTATCGCTAATTCATGAATGGTTCGTGCCGTTTCGGCGTAAGTGTTACCACTAACAGAGCATCGGCCATTTAAATAAATTTGCTGAGGTGAAAAATCGAGTCGACTCCAGATACATATTTGCCAAATATTCAATGGCCAAACAAGACCAAGTGTGTGAATTATGGCGACTTGCACCCACATCTTCTTATGCCGAAACGAACGAGTTTTAGTTTCCTATGGCCATGACCAAGATGTTGCACTTCGGTTGCTATTATGGGCAGCATCCGAATACCTTTTCCTAAATGGAACTCGCATAAAATGATAGACTCGCCCCGATTCTTTAGCTTGGAATTAAACCGACCCCTCACCTGAGAGGTACATATTCGCAGCCTTGTAGTTTCTATTACCCTTACCATTAAATTTACTTGCCTTTATAATTTAGCAATTGATGTTCTGAAAAAGTTACCCCGTTACTTTCCACTGCTCCTTTGTTTGCGCTAAGCTAGACCAGGGGAGCAAATTCCATTCCTCTGCATCCTTACATGTACTGGTACTGCGAAAGGTGAATAAGATCCAACACACTGGTCTTCTGTTGGCTACTGACACGTTACGTAAGTTCCCTATAAAGAGCCTCCTTGTCACCACGAAGAGTATTCCACTTGCTTTATGCTGTAGGACTTGCATAATGCACTTGTACGCGAGGGTTCAGCATTTTCCTTAGTCGCAATGTGCCCTCATTTCATTTGCGGCCCGTCTAGACGCGCTGCCTATACGATTTGAATCGTACAATAATCATTTTGCATTCAGGGTTATAATTCCATTTAGAGTTTGACGTAACTCTTTGGTCATTGAGGTCATGGTCTTGCCAAGGATATCAATCACTATGTAGATAGCACCTAAGGTAGCTTGTTTCGACACCTCTGCTCCCAAAGATACAAAGATTCTAGTATACTGGCATTATTGAGTTCAAATTTCTTGAAGTAAACATACATTGTCACACTAGAGACGTGACGGTGTACACAGATGACGGAGGGAAGAGTCAGATTCTATGATATCGCTCCCATGATTGAAGCCGGCACGGCTCTTCCTCCCACTTCCTCCGTCTTCAATGCTGAGCTGGTTAAAATACACCAAGTTCGGAGGCAGTTTTCTAATTCATATCAACTTAGAGCGCGCTCAGTGCCTTTGAGGTATTGGTATGAGCACATCTGTGGGGACACAGTATCCGTGATGTCGTGGCTGCTAGAGTAAAGAGGATGTCGAGATTGTTTTATGTTGGATCTGGATATGTAGGGGGTAGCTGGGAACAAGTTTGGTAGACGAAAGGCACAGGGACTTTGCACAGATTGAGCAATTTTGCTTTCCCCCACTCTGACTATACAACATGAATCATGTCAGCCCTTCAGGTTACACGGCAAAATATGAGAGTCGGCGGACGGGAATTTAAAATCGCCTGAATTGGGTCCTGACTTTTCCCGTATAGCTATGGTCCCAGCCCAATGCTTCGATGGTATCAAGTCCTTTTCTTTTGCTTCAAAATTAGACACAACTTGAGGGACATAGCACCATTGTTTGCACCATCCTTCTTTTGTTCTCCAGATATTATGACAAACTTTGATCAAATTTCTTGGTCTAGGAGAGTTTCGCGTTGGGTACTTTTCCCATTATCGAGATAGTACAGGTAGCTATTATTTAGCCATCATAATTGGGCAAGGTCTTCTTTTACTCTGATTGTGTTTTAATCAGAATTTGGGACGAGACCTTAATTTTAATTTAATTTTTATTTCTTGATAGTTTGGTTGATTCCCTAGGAGAGGTTGGCTTCTCCTAATGCTATCCATCAAGCTCTTATTGCTTCCATTGTTGTTTTATTGACATTTATGTTATTATTATCTGTTTTTTTTGTGTGTTTTGAATAATATATTTTGGTTTAATTTTATTTCAATTTGCGAGAGTGGCTTTACCCTACTGGCGGCCACCGGTCGAGATTTTAAAAGAAAAAAAAGAAAAATTGGATACAGTTTAGCTTTAAAAACACCTAAAATTTTAATTGAAATAGAATTAAAACCGACTTCTATAGGTGTTATCTCAAAACTACTATTTGCTATAGAGATATTAGAGGCAGAAATCTGCTCTTCATCTCTACTCCAAGGGTGATGGAAAATATTGAATTACTTCAATGTTTCGCAACCAAATTTTAACTGCATCGTTTTTTTAGCAGAAAATAATGGTTGACCATTTGGAAAATCTCTTCGCGCCTAGAATATTCATGCGCACTTCTGCACCAATTGGATTATTTAGTAAAAAAAGTAAGGGAAATTGGCTTATCCGATGAAATGTGTAGAGGAAATTGGATTATTTTGCGAAATAATTACTCCGATTTAATGGCATGAAATAAATTGAGAAATATTACAAATATCTCCTTTGGCTTGTCTGTTTAATTTTGGTTTTAATTTATAGCGCTATAAAAGATGGTGTATTAAACGACATTAAGTATGCAATGAGAGTTCTTAATAGGATTGATAATATTAGATAAAGAGAAAATGTGATAGATGGCTGCGACAGGGATGGAACAAACATCTCCATAGGTGACATGGCCCTGTAGAGATCAGTCTTGACTGTTCGATGTCTTGAATGATCTATATCCTTAAACCTGACCTGTTATCCTAAATAATATAACTGATAACTCATTAAACCCAATTACTCTTCTCCAATCATTATATAATTTTGGGGGTAATTAAAAGTATGGAAATTTCGTTCCTACCATGTTTAATCGCTATACAAAGTTGCCTGTAGAAGATAACTTGAGTACAGCCAATTATGCTAAGTAGTTGCCTATTGGTAGTATCCTAGTTGGTGTCCGGGAGTTAATATAATTGAATATTGGTCTTTGCTACCAATTCTTACGATGAAGTATTTGTTTTAATGCATAATGTGTTGTTCTCTGTCTCTTGAAGTAGTAAAAAAATTATGTTATGGCTATAGAGCCTTCTAATAAAAGACAACAACGATTTTTACAGAAATAAATTCAGGCGTTAGACCAATTAACCATCTGCTCAACTGTTGAATAGAAATTGTAGCACATAAATTGCCATAGAAGCCAGATGGCATTAAAAAAATTAAATCGTTAACTGTGTAACAATAAAAACAATTTGCCCAAATACTTCTTTAGATTGCTTTAGGTGGTATATTCTTAGCATGTAGGCACACAATCTATTTCATACCCAACTCTCAAAGGATTCGCAGGATTGAGTATTGGAAATGCAAGCGCTCTTAATATAGCAGCCTTCGTTTCTTTCCTAACATTCTTTATAAAACCTATAACTAACTGCTTACCAGTCATATTGAAATAAACTAAAAACTTGCTGTACTGAAATAACATGTAGTCAAATAAACTACATAAAGGTGATGAAAGGAATAAGAAAGAGACCTTTGATTATATACATAGAATTGCGGAGATGCAAATTCCTCTAGAGCACTGAGGGCGATCTATGCGTCATTATAAATCATAACTTCGTCTCCGAACTTGGCACGACGCTAATCTCCTTTAGTGAAGAGTGTATAACAACTACTTCGGCCATCGTAAAGAGGTAGGCAGAACCCAGTAGAGTCCTGCTTAATTCATAGAAGCAGATCCATCTTCAGGTTTTGCGGTACACAGCGTGTACTCCCAAAGGTTCGAACGCAATACTTGTAGTGTCATGGTAACTTTAGGCATAGCAAATGTTTATAACCTAAAGTCAAATGGGTTAGCGTTTTAAAATTCATCGTAAAGATAGGCCGTGGATGGATGGAGAGTTATTCTAGACTGAGGACCCTCTTTAAAATGCTATCTGCGAGGTCTAAAGCCATCGTAAATTGCATTTGGAAGAAGGAGCAGAGCATCTTTAGACTAGTCAATCTTATAATGCTGACCTGTACAGAAGACAAGTTGCCTCCACTGTACACAAAATAATCTAATATTATACTTACTAATTTATTTATCAACTTGAACACAAGAATTTCAGAGAAAAGGGGCATAAACTCTCCTAGCAGAGTGATTTTTCCCCGGTTTTCAAAAAACAAGCTCGGTAGCCATTCGCCAGGGGTCTATGAGAATACCCTCACTCCAGGTCCTTTTGGACAAATCTAACATAAATTTCATGGTTTCCTCACCCAAGTGTCGGGTAATAGCGTACCAGATAAAGTCTGGACCAGGTGCGGTATAAAGCAAATGCGAAAAGCAACTCGGTTAACGTAAACAGAACTTTGAAGTGTTTCTTGCCCCTAGGGATAAAATCTACTTGTCGTTCTACAGCGAGTCCACAAATTGCAATTAATGCTGGTGGAGCATTATTCCTGGTATAGAATGAGGTGAAATTGTTCGCCAAAAAATCCGAAACGGACAAATTATCCCAAATTCCAGCCCCTTCCTCCTTTGAGACGGAGCGTGGATGGCTGCGAGGATTACCCAATTACTTATAACATGCTTCCACACCTATGCAAGAATAGTCTTCACGTTGAGTCAAGGAACATGCCCGCCAGGAGAGCGGCGATCGGGCTTCGAAACATAACTCTTGTTCGACGAAGCGCTAGCCATATAGGTCTGTCGCTTCTCTCTGAGGGCTGTCTTGCACTTGACCGACCACTAAGGAAGCGGAATGCGTGCTAAACGGCCAGACGTCCAGGGAATGTTAATAAGACCTAAAGCGATGAAGTTGTGGAAGAAGAACTCAACAGCGTGATCTACCGACCTAAGATTTATGCCAACAGACCTCTTATAAGCACCACCTAGGCGGTTTTCATGACTAGCTGCCCTAACAATTATATTTTGATTTTTTAACTGGTCACTACCATTAAGGCGGCGAATTTTGGGAGCACAGGGGCGGATCAAGACAAGTAAATAGAGCTATTCTCGGAAAATAGTTGCGTAAACCTATTGACATTAAGGATACCAAAGACCAGATCTCTACTAATGATCGTGTACTCCATCCGTAGTTAAATGTCTAGCAAGCGAAAGGGAAGGTAGGAGAAAAGAAAGCATGTGTCATAAGTTGTAGCAAAAATGTAAGAAAAATTTGTGGCGCACAAGAGAAACTAAGTGAAATTATTCGGTTGAAATATTTTGAAATGTTAGCCGTATGGGAAACGAATGGAAGGTCAATGGATTGGCGAGAAAAATTAACTAAATCTGTGAGAAAGGGGTGTGAGAAGGATGTATGTCATCTGACCGAAAAATGAGAATTATGTATGTAATGTGAGTTTAAAGAGGAATAGATGGATTTGTACGTAGAAGAGAATACAACTTTACGACGATGAAACACCTTTGTCTTGGTTCCTCTCACAAAGAATTGTTCTAGTAGAAAATGTAGTGGCCGATGCCGGATAGCTAAGAACAAGCTGCATTGTGTACAGTTAAAATGATTTCCGAATCTCACTTGTTCTCTTATCGCCAACACAACATTTTTTTTCGACAGTAAAAAAAATGCCCGGAAAAATAAGTCATTTTTTTCCATATTGCAATATTCTTTTACTATTTTAGAATATACTCATCAAATTTACACAAATTAACTATATTGTTTTGAGTATATAATGCAATATATAATTATATAGTTGTATGTTTATAATACCATTTCCCCGTGTTACCATAAAGAACCTCCAGAGCCTCACCAGCTAACAGATGCAGATTCAGCGGATAGTGGAGATGAGGCTACCAACATACCATCACCTCTAAGTGGTAATCAGTGTCTCGTAGGTTGAGGTTATATCCCAACCTTTTCCGAATTCCTCAGCCCGAGAGAAAGGCCTATGAACGGATTAGTTCGTTATGAGCGTGGGTAAAATTATAAATACAGCTCAGAGTGCAATTAAGTTTCAGAGTGAAGTTTAGGTTGGCCAACGTCTAGTTATCTTGGAAGGTTCTGGGGTAATAGAAACGGAGTACAAAAATATACTTTACTACTATGCAAATCATATATTACAAAATTAAAGGGGGTTTTAAGTAAGATATATAAACATAGGAGATGTACACGAGTCTTGGCTTCAAAGAGCAAATTGGGAGGTGTCGACCGCCATAAACACAAACAGACAATTGATGGATGAGAAGCTTAAAGGAACTTGAGCGCACGCGAAGCTCAAATGACGGAGGCTAAAGGGGGGGAGGGGAGCTTGCGCAGGAGAGTTGCGCGATGCGGTTACCTCGAAGATTTGGTCTGAAGGAATAATCCTGCCTTGTTAGGGACGGCGCAGATTCCAAAATAATAGTCTCTTGAAAAGCGACTATTGAATGAGATGAACTTAAATCTGGCCTTCGGATTTAGAACACCGAATCAAGAATTTGACGCATCGCGTTTGGGTAACGGGTACCAATGATTACGAGTTTTATTCACGCGAGTTATAGGAGATTACACGGAGCTTGATGGGTTCTGCAAGGGTTCGCGCAGAACTACGGGGATGGGAAGATGCCGTATACTCGGGGACACGGGCAGTTACTGGAGTCCAAGTCTAGCATCGGGCGTTTTATAGGGGGGAGATAGAGGGGCTTTTCCTCGCGCCTGAAAGGGGAGGATTCCAGTTGACAGACGCTTCGCCTGGCGAGGTGAACTTTGCCCGACTCACACCATCGCGGCATAATCCTCGTCGGGACAATTCGTGCTCTTAAGCACATCTTAGCCTTCCGGGAAGTAAGGCATTCAGCCCATCACGACATTCGCGATTTTGCGCTTTCGTTAGCGAAGATTAAAAAGATCGCCCATGTGTGTCATATCTCTCTCTCTCCTTGAAAGGGGCGACCGCACGCGTCTTTTTTCGCTCTCTCTGTGACACAGTTACTTGCGCTAGCTGAACTTCGTCGAAAGAAAGGTAATCAGCTTCGACCTGATTCGGATGACTTCGATGATGCTGAGGATGATATACCACTAGCTCACCTATCTAAAATAGTTCACTCCTTTAATTTGATGTCGTTAAAAGTAGAAATACTTTATCCAATATTTCCTGAGTCAAATTTGTCAAAATATAGGGATTTTACGCATAGGGAATTTTTTTACTTATTCTTTGATGATGAAGTTTGTAATCACGTTGTCATCCAATCTAATCTGCATGCTTCTCAAAAGAATCTACCCAGCTTAATTCTTAGTTTACACAACCTACAAGTTTTCTTGAGTCTTTTGACTCTCTCTGGGTATAGTAGTACTTCAAGTAAAGTAGCATATTGGGGTGATGGAGACGATTTGAGGAATCAAGCAATTTACAATGCGATGAGTCGCAATAGCTTTGACCAAATCATGAAAGCATTATACTTTCAAGACAATTCAGAGCTTGAGTGCAAAGATAAATTTTCTAAGGTTCAACCACTAATTACGTTTATCCAACGTCGTTTCATGAAACATTATATGCCATCTCAAAGTGTTTCTCATGATGAAGCTATGGTGGAGTACTTTGGAAAGCATAGTTGTAAACAATCAATTCGCAATAAACCATCCGTTTAGGCTATAAAATATGGTGTCAAAATTCACCCTCAGGATACTCGCGGTTATAATTGCATTGGAACAATCAAAGATAATCGCGTTCCAAAAAAGTGCACATTATCAAATGTAATGTAAAGCAAATATCAAAAAAATCCTGTGGCTTCTACGAGTATATTATGGGTACCACAAATAATAGTAACAAGGTTTTCCTGACAAGGTGGATAAACAATGCAGTCGTAACTATTGCCTCAACCATTCAGAGCTTGCAAAAATCAAATAATGTAAAACACTGGTGCAAAGAGAAAAGGGCAAATATTAATGTTCCGATCCCAGAAACTCTTTACATGTAAAATAAAAGCAAGGGAGGAACGGATAGGATGGATTAAAATATAAATATGTATCATATTGCTATTCGAGGAAAGAGGTGGTGGTGCATGTTCACTTGGCTCATAGACGCTGCTATAATAATGCATGGATATTAGCTAAACAATGGGGATAAGATATAGGTGATAAACAATTTCACCGTGAAATCGCCATGTATTATATTGGGAAATACGGTGTACCTCCGAAGAAGGTTGGGTGGAGACCGGGAAACTCTTCATTTTAAGATGAATTACGATATGATAACGAATCTCATTTAGTCAAAAATGTAAAGTGTAATGAGAGAAGATGCTGTGTCCAAACAGGCTGCAAAAGTGTGGGATGTAATGAATGTTACAAATGTGATGTTGGATTATGCGTATCATGCTTCATTCCTTATCACACTAAATAATAATCTATTATGTTGAGTACCTAGACCTCAAATACGGGACAATTAATATATTTTGTTACTTTTTTAGTTGTATAGAAGTATATAAACCAAGTGCAAGGAATGTTTTGTTTTTACCGAAAATTAAACAATTTGTTTCTTAAATATACTTATTTTGTATTAATTTGTGACACAATCTTAAATTATTTTAATGCCATAAATTTAATTGAGAAGCGTAAACATTTATGCTGTAATTTTTAGAGTTAGATGATGTTTTTATGTATACAAATTAGTGGTAAGGAAAGTTTGTTCAATTTTTTATCCATATCCTCATAGTGTGACCATAAGGTAACGTGTCATATCTCGCAAACGATTAAAGTTAAATAATTTATACTTGATATGGTAAGTGATACAAACTCGTATGTTATACTGTGTAAAATTTAGTGAAATCCTAATTATTTTTTTTCAGGAAAATTAATCTGGGAGGATTCGGGTTAAATTCTAATTTGGTGGGTTGTGACTGTTTCTACTTTACATGATTACATCCCACTAACGGAAAATCTCAAATCATTACATAGGAAATGGCTGTATTAAACTTATTCACTTTTGAATAAACTTGGGTATCTAGCAACGCTAGAGCTAATCATTGACGAGTACACAGTATCACGACAAATCACAGCAGAAAGGACGCTGTTATATTCAAAAGAACTAAAAATTAATAAACACAGACTATTATTAGCGCACTTTGACAAAACTGCACTAAAAGCTAGCTTAAAAGAACTGGCATAATTTCATTACCTAAAGACGATATCATCCAACGATGATAACCAGCCTATATGCGATAAGGGTTTCTTGGGACGTATTATTAAAACGTATTTCGCAGAGGAAAAGGTTTAAAAAGAAAAAGATTTCTAAACATTTCCGGAGATCACGGATGGTAGATAAGTGATAGGGTCAACATAAAAAAGAATTCATCCAAATGTGCCAAAATAATTCTAGCATAAGCACGTCATTTTCTAAATATGGTAGTCAAATTGAGGCGAGATAACTCTTCTCTTTGTTAGGTTTATAACCGGTTTTTCGGGAACAATTGGTGAAGGGATACATTGAGGGAGTGAAGATGGACACCCTTCATATAAATGGTGAAACAAATGCACTATTTAGCATACCAGGCGGCCGAAAGATCCCAATAACTTTCTTTCATGTATTATTAGTCTGTTCTGCTGGTAGTGTAGGTCTAGACAACTGTTTAATTCATGATCCATCATAAATAAATAAATTGGACCATATCCTTAGTAGATTTAGGTAGTAACCCGTTGCATGCATTGCCAAAATTCAGAAACAATACTTTCAAATAATGCTAAGAGGAAGTCAACGACTCAACCCCCCTTTCTATTGCTGAAAAATTGGTCAAAACCGGATAGTCTCTTGGTAACATTTAGATATCGAGTTGTTTTCTTTGACTCATTGAGCAGCTAATTTCTGCTGAATGCATCAGTGATTGAGGTAATGCGGACACAAGGGGGAAAATGAACCCCTAATTTTCATAAAGGTCTTTACTGATATAACCCTGCCCCTATATTTATTATTGAGGAGAAATTAATATCTTTCTAAAAACAGGGCAAAGGAAAACATAAAAGAAGCCAGTTTCAATTTGAGAGAATGGCATTCAAATTTCCACCTTTTTTACTCCCTTTTAAGAGAACGAGGTAATTATGCCAAGAAACCAATGGATGAAATTGGTTTAGGTTTAGAAGTAAAAGGAAATTTTTAAAAGCCATGGTCTTTATTTACAACCCTCTAGGCTATCTTCTACCAATTACTATTAATACAAGGTCGTTTATGAAAGATATATGGGAGAAAAAATGGATAAGGGTGAGCCTTTTGACTCAGTTTCATAAACGATATGGAATAAATGGCTGGAACATTTAAAACAAAGTTTTGAGATTACCTTCCCGGCAAACCTTTCTATATGATGATATTAAATTTCACTGCTTCATGTCATGGATAAGGTCAAAATTGTATACATAATTTATATCCATTCTCTAAATTAGAACTAAACTCAGATTCATTTGCAGCTAATTAGTTATAATACGCTCTTGACAAGATTATTAAAATATCTCGACATGTGAGCCGGGAGCAAGATCGCTCATCACTGTTTAATGTCTGATACGAAATAATAGGCGGACATTTATGGTAAAAAAAATGATCGCAATGGCATGTATGAAGACGTTTTATCTAAAATGAATCCATGAGACCAATTAATACGAGGCCATTCGATCAAACTATTTACCGATTTATTATGGGTAAAATGTCTTGAATTGATGCTCAATAACGAATTTTGACTTGAAACTACTATCTTGTTTCTTGCTATCAACTTTGTTCCAGTCATATTGAGTAATGAGTCAGCCATTGAAATAAATAATTATATGCAGCTCCCTATCTAAACTACTATAAAAACCACCTTTTTGACTCTCAGGTTTTTACTTCTGATCAAAGGTAAGGTGACATTTATAGATCTCTAAGCAGAACCAGTCAGGCAAAATATTACTCTAGAAGAAATACGAGCTGCCCTCGATTTCTGTATTAAAGTAACTCAGAGGAATACAAAGAACTGGTGACTAGTCATCGAAAACAAGGGTTAACCGGATTAAACAGCTATACATATTTATTCAGGAAAGTATACTAAGAATCGATAGTCTCCTTTCATATTTTGATGTCCCAAATAGCATAAAATACCGTTTTCCTGGCGGCCGATCATCGCTGCAAAGAGCTATTAATCCTCCACCTCCAGTATATCATATACCCACCGTCTTCTGATGACCGTAAGATCAAGGTACTGGATTTGGGGTTCAAGGTGAGTGATTAAGATCATCAGGAATGTGTGCCTTATTTGCCGCACACTGGAAAAAACTGGAATATGCTATTCCAGATCAGCCTTCTTTACCCGACGAAAGGGTTTCGTATGCTCTACTCTTTGATACAACCTATTTGAAATGCTCATGTTGTTTTACATTCTGTTTCGAATAATATAATTGGTAAAGTCCTCCCAGGATTGGCCTGGGAATTATTTGGCAATAACATCATAACTATACGGCCGAATCTAACGAAATGTGAAACCCTTATGTTGTTTTACATTTTCTTTCGAATGATATACTTGGCAAAGTCCTCCCAAGTTTAGCCAGGGAATTCTTTTCTTTTGGTAATAACATTATAACTATTCGACCGATTCTAACGAAATTTAAAACCCTTATGTTGTTTTATATTATCTTTCGAATGATATAATTTACAAGGTCCTCTTCCAGGTTCGCCCGCGAATAAATCCTTTTGGCAATAACATCGTAACAATTCGGCCGATTCTAACGAAATTTGAAACCCTTATGTTGTTTTGCATTCCCTTTTGAAAAATAGAAATACCACGGTCTCCTCAAGGTAGTCCGGGAATTATTAAAAGTTTTGAAGTTCGAAAGGTCATAAATCAGAATTAGTGAGAGCACGCGACCTTTTGGTCAGCAGACCTTGTATAGGTTCTTATCTAGCTAACCTTAAAATTTATTGACAAAAAAGTGAAAAAATCGGAAAAACTATCGTAAATCCAGTATCTGAACAAGTTAGTTTTGTGCTTTTCTTTAATTATAAAATTATGTTAAAATAATCAATGGTTTAGAAAATTAGGTAGTGCAGTTATGGAACAGAGTTTCATTTTGTCAGGACTCAAATCTCAACTAGAGTCTCTTTTGTATGGACAAAATACTATATTTTGAATGTCCCAAAAGGAGTAACCTTGAAATTACAACACGAGCTCAGAGCTTAGCTAAAAAAAACCTTTTGCTAAGACACAAACGCATGGACATTTGTTTAATTATTGAAGTAACGACGTCGTTCAATTTAAAGAAATATATATTGAAAATGAAGCAGCTGGAAAGAACGGGCTTGACGAAAAAGAAGGAAACTGGAACTCGAGACCAATTTGGTGAGTGGTTACTGGAAGAGGAATGGGGAAAATAATGATTGACCTGAATAAGAAATGATAATAATCGAAAAAGTTTTATACATCAAGTTGATCAGCTATAAGCACCCCCCTCGCCCACGATGACCCACTTGAAACACTTGAAATACGACTAC
Source organism: Ceratothoa steindachneri (assembly GCA_963969495.1). Classification (NCBI taxonomy): domain Eukaryota; kingdom Metazoa; phylum Arthropoda; class Malacostraca; order Isopoda; family Cymothoidae; genus Ceratothoa; species Ceratothoa steindachneri. The sequence goes on along the minus strand of OZ018330.1, from coordinate 40,284,514 downwards.
ATAATATGTGAAGCAGCAAAGAAGATACTGACGCCTTTGATGCCTTTTATTCTCTTCCTCCATTTGGATATAATTCAATAGTGATACTTTCTGAGAACAAAATTTTAGGACAATAACTGACATCGTTAATTTTCTCCACGTTCCGAGAAAGAATTTAGATTTAATTTTAGCCCCTTTAACTTATCAAGGTCACTTATATAGGAGATTGCATCCAGGTAAAAACCCAGCTTGCTCGAAAAAATGGTGTTTTTTTATGAAACTCAATACTATTCAATTTATTCGCATCAGGCTACTAAAAAACCAGATCGACCCCGATTCCGATTATGAGTGAGCTTAAATCAGTTTCGCTTTATGGAGTTAAGTGCCGAGGGAACTTGAATTTAAGTACGGTCGGTTTTTCCATATGTTATTATAACCCATTTTTGGTTATAAACTCGGGTTAATCACTCTTATATCCATGACCATAGAGCTCGAAAGGCATTAATTGGATAATCCAACACCTCTTCTTATGCCCATCTAATTCTTGTTTACTATTGTGATTTAAGTTTATACTAAATCAGTCGGTAACTAAGCCGTGAGTAGAGTACTAAAATTATAAGATAAACGAATATTATTTCTCAGTAAGATTGCTAGTTTAAGTTTATTTTTATTATTTATTTCCTAATTTAACTTTAAATACTTTAAATATATTAAAGTTGAAAATCTCTAGTCTTCATCGTGTTTTGTGCATGTCTTAGCTGTTTTATTTTATGTTAATATTTTATTCTAATTTAAAGTAAACTAGGATTTGATACCGAGTAGAAAACTTTGGTAAAATCCATGAAGACACAAAATATAAACCAACTAAAACCTCTTTCCATAGACAGAATAACCTGGAAATGGAAAATATCTTCCTTCTCTAAATAAATGCTTTCTTTTTGTATGCAAATGTATTACCGAAGGATAACTTAGTACGGAAGGATAAAATATATTCAGGAAGAAATAAACAGCCATTATTGTATGGCAGGGTATCCTTTCAAGCTCTTTGCATTTATTATGACAGTATTGTTCTACCCATTTAGATTGAAGTGGAAAAATTCAAAAGGAATTCAATCTTTAAGCGAGGCATATTTCATCAAACTGATAATGAACTTTCTTAGTGGTTATTATCTATGAATTTCCAAATATCTCTTTCTGGTATCAACATAATAGTAGTCAAATGTAGAAAAAATACAGGCATCAATTAAGGCACCTCCTGGTTGGCCCAGATTATTGTGATATTCTTTATGCTGTTGAAAGTTATGTTATGAAGAACTCATAAAAAAATATTCACAAATCCCCCCCCCACCCCAAATTCAAATTACCCTAAGAACTTTATAGTTACATAGGTCCATTTTATTAATATTAATATATGTAATGATTAATCAAATGAAATGCACTAATTCCTAACTTTCTGTCCTCTCAATAAGATTAGTACAGCTAAAACATTGTGAAAAGAGTATTTAGTCATGAATTATTCTTAGATAAATTAAGAGGGCATCTCTGAGCAACATACCACAACGGTATATGAATAATTTAAATTACATATACATCTATATGAAATTTGAAATAATCCTGAAAATTGTTATCTAGCATTCGCTCTCTGAACTTGTAACACGGATGGGCATTTCAACAAGATAATGAACCCCAAAATACAGAAAAAACAAAGAAATTGGCTGCACACAGGTATAATTAATGTCTTGGAATAACTTGACCTGAATCGCATAGAAAATCTTTAGGGAATTGAAACTTATGGTCCATAATCGAGATCCACGTAACTTATCGGTGTTGAAGAAAATATATTTTGGAGGAATGGAGCAAAACCAGCCCAAGCACTAGTATAAAGATAGTAGGAGACTATTAAAATCGCCTGCAAACTTTATTTGACAACAAGGGTTATGCAACCAACCACTAAACCATGTTTATATGAATGTGCTTTAAACTTTTGCGTTGGAAAATTTCCTTATTATCCTTATGAAGCTTTTCCTCTTACATTACATTTATTACATATAGTTCCACATGCTTTGTAAATATCATTAATCTGCGATTACTAAGTATGTAAATTTGCATTTGTAACATTGTTTTGTAAATATTTCTCGCCCACTGTACGTATACGGGAGGAATGGATATTAGTACTGTTTTTTTTTTAAATGACATACTGGAAAGTAGCAGTAATTACTCAGTTACTTGATGTTATAGATTTTCTAACATTATTTTTCCACCAAGTCAAAGATATATTTGGAACTACAAGTTGTGTAAACTGAAAGTTAAGACTTTAATTTACGTATTACTATCAAAAGGTTACTCCCTAAATGAGTGCAAAAACAAATAACCTTGAGTTAGTGGAAAAACGTATGGTATTTTTAGAAGACCGAGACGTCCTATATCGTCCCTTCATTCCTTCCTTTGCCTAATATATCTGAGGAAAACACTTCTCTTCACTGCTCTCAATACCAAAGATGACGAAGAACTTTAGTGTTGTTCGTTAAAAAACTTAATGCTCTAAAGGAGAACCCACCTCCTTCGTGTAATAGTAGAGGAAAGTTGCACCACCCTTTTCTCCCAAAGGATCCATGTATAGTATGTCTCTTCTTTGCGTTACTCGGACTATGTGTGTTGCATAAGTTTCCACGTCAACATCTTATTCACTTCTTTACCAAGCTTATTAATAAAACTTTATGGATATGATTACAATAGTTTTGCCAGCCCCTAAATATATTTTACCACATTTGAAGCTTTTTAATGAAGTTTATTTCAAAAAGATCTCAATAATGTCACAAGGATTTTGCTCAGAAGGATTAAATTGGATGAGTGCAAAAGATTTAAGACATTTAAAGAGATTTGGGTCTCAAGTAATAACGATAAAGTCAGAAATGAAAGAAAATTGAGTTGGAGGAAATTGTTGGCCAAACATTCATTAAATGATGCCAAAAACTTATGTTTAAAAAAAGGAAAATATTTTTGGGGTAAATTTTCCCAACTCTGAGGATTTGTTTTCTTTTTATTTAAAAATATAAAATTAAAACCAGCTAGAGTAGTGTAATATAGGTTCAGAAGGAAAAAATGTGTGCTAGTATTAACTACTCGGGATATTTTTGAAAATTCAACCTTTAAAAATAGAAAACATTTTTTTTACTAATATATAAAACAAAAACGAACAAGACAATTGCCCCATTTAATTTTCTAGGGAAAGATATCTAAAGGAAGCGGTAAAAATAAATAGGTAAAAAGAGTGGAAAATATATACACAGATCCGCCTACGGGTGTTTTGAATAGGAGGACACGTAACTGCGGGTGTTAGGAATGGGGGAGGGGGATATTACATCACTTTCAGCAGTTTCTAAATGAAAAAAAAAATTTCATCTGGTATATGATCAACTGCTACTTAATGTATATTTTCTCAAACAAAACAGAAAAATGAATCGACAGAAAGACTCTTATTTGTTGGCATCTGTATCTGAAAGGTTAAAGGCGTACATGTGTAGGGGGAAATGGGCGGGGATGAAAAATAAAGAAATACTGTATAGGGAGATGCACTTGCCGACCATCTTTAACAACACAGCTCCCTAACAGCTTAGAAAACTGCGCTCAAAAGCTAATAAGCAGCCTCTTTTGCCCCTACCACGCTAATGGTTAATTTTCAGTGCTACAATTTGGGGCAGAATTTCAAACGAGTCGATTTAGCTGGACTCAACTACCAAAGCGCAATCAACTTTCATCGTAGAAATAACAGACTATCTAAATTATTAGATCGCCTTTTTATGGATTGCTCTGAGATATTTCAGAACAGGGTTCAAAAAAGGCGATTGTAAAATTTAGAGATGAATGGAAGCCAATAATAATTTACTGATGCGATCAAAGAATTTCGTAGGACGCTAAAAAGAATTACCATAATTGGATTAAAGTGTCATGAGAACCAGTTTTCCATAGAAAATGTAATAGTGCAATTTATTATTTTATTTAGTGCATTTTCTAATGAGCAAATTTCGCATATAATTGCAAATTACAGCCCAAAACACTATTTTAAATTACAAAAGGTTTATTTTCTGCTACCAAATGTCAGATAAAGTTTGAATTTTACTACCAAATATTTATTCAGAATTTAAACTCTACCATAGATGTAATAAGTATGTGTTAACACATATTAATTGCTTAAACATTGTGCGAAGTTATAAAAGAGTTGCCTCAGTTAATTCTCCTTTTAAAAATCAAATATAAAATTAATGGTTATCCTCGTCAGGTTGAATCTAATATTATAATAGATCGAAACGTAGATCTTGAAAACATCCTAATTAAAACTTTTATACAAAGAAAGAAGTAGAAAAATACGAAGAAATTATATGCACATAAGTAAGAGATATAAAAAAACGGATAATAAGCTAAGTACAATTAAATAGCTAGTTAGGGTTTTGATGCAGGTATCCGTATTATCGTCCGGAGTTTCAATATATATAAGAGAACCAGGGCAGCAGAAAATAAATGTATTTTTCTTTCTTCATTTAATTCTAACCAACGTTTCGAGGTCCAGCATCATCTTCTGGGTACTGGAATTATATTAAGTATAAATACAAAGAACTTCTAATACAAATTAATATGAAGTAATTCTAATTGACATTAGATAGGTACGAGTAACATAAGGGGAATGGTCTTACATGTCACTTTTTTGTGTAAGTCATGATACTACAACTATAGTTGATGGAATTGCATTGGTAATAGCATCATTACACAAATTAACATGAAAGTAGCAAAGTAAGAGAAACATTAATTTAAATTAACATGAAGGTGGTAAAGTAAGGGAACCATCTAACCTGCAATATGCAATGGGAAAGACGAAGTTTGGTCGTTAAGTGAGGGTTTACTATCTAAAATACGAGTATATATGGATTCAAGGATTCGTAAATCAGAGACGGTATTAGCTGTAGAGACTATAGAAAAGTCTTCGATCTTTACCTGGAAATTGCAAGAATTGGTGTCGAGTCGGATGATAGAATAGTCAGGTTTGGCTAGGGGCAAACCCGTACGGCAGGATCTCCCGGCGTGCTGTTCAACTCTTGAATGGAGAGTTCGGCTGGTAGAGCCAATATAGGTCGCATCGCACGATGGACACAAATCATTATATATGAGAGATGAAAGACACGCATCAGGAAGGCGATCTTGATAAGGAAAGAGCGAGCCTATTGTATAGTGGTTTGGGGTGATTATTTTGAGGTCCAAAAAAGCCACATTTTGGTGGATAATCGAGCGTATTTCGACAGTCATCTTTGATGTTTGTGGGCCAAAAAAGGGTACCGACCAGAAGTGTAAGAGCTTATTAACGGTGGCTTTATCTTCAGTCGGATTAAGGAAAGGAACAAGACATTTTCTTATGCGGTTTTCCATAAAAAAGTTTGGCAATCTGTCCTTCATGTTAATTTAAATTAATGTTTCCCTTACTTTGCCACTTTCATGTTAATTTGTGTAATGTTGCTATTGCCAATGCAATTCCATCAACTATAGTTGTAGTATCATGAGTTACACAAAAAAGCGACATGTAAGCCATTCTCCTTATGTTATCTATCCAATGTCAATTAGAATTACTTTGTATTACTTTGTATTAGAATCTATTTATATTTATACTAAATATAATTCCAGTACCCAGAAAATGAGGTTGGTCCTCAAAACGTTCGTTAAAATTAAATGGAGAAAGAAAAATGCATTTCTTTTCTGCTGCCCTGGTTCTCTTATATATATATATATATATATATATATATATATATATATATATATATATATATATATATATATATATATATATATATATATATATATATATAATGATGAATGTTTGTATATGCATGTATGTGTGTATATGGGTGCGAGAGGGTGTCACTCAAGATAGGTGACTCTCTTCAAATTTGTACACCATATATACCATTGATTTGTTTCAACTGACACACGAGAGTACGATGTACATTCAATTAGCTGATGACATCACACATAATATTACTAACGATAGAAAAAAACAGCTATAGCACAAAGTAGTTCAAGAGCAATAAATAACATAAACGATTATGAAAGACGATCATAATTAAAACGAACAAGATTAAGTTCAAATTAATTCCCGTGAACCGAAGTTAAACAAACAGCTGCTGTACGAATGGATGGAGAGGCGTATTTTTATATCACGGAAGGGCAATTCTCGGCCCTCAAATTGACAACAAAAGATATATGTCTCATTTAATAGAGAAGGTTTCGGAAGCGAAAACGATCATAACAGCACTGCACAGAATCCCCAAACTTGTCAAGCAGTAAGAAAAAAAACAAACTATACATGGCCCTCGTCTGACCAAAGATAACCATACGCATACATTGAGCAAAAAAAAAATAAAAGGACGGCGATAGAATACAAAACTGGGCTACCAGATTTACATCAAACGAGAGGAGAAGCAATAAACTCACATCCGAGGAAATATGCCGGAGCAAGACATTAGAACCATTGAGCCAAGTCTTACCTGAACGTATGAAATAAATGGAAGAAATCGTATCACAGAAAGAGATAAAGAAAATTACTATACCTGATAATCCAATTCGTCCAATTCGATATAGAGAACGAGTTGACAGAAGCAGAATAAAAATAATACGAGATTTTAACTCGATATATAGCTAAAAAAACAAAAATAACTAACAACTCTATATATGACTAAAAAACAAAACAAAAACAAATAAGAACAACTCGATATATAGCTAAAAAACAAAACAAAAACAAATAAGAACAACTCGATATATAGCTAAAAACAAAAACAAATAACAACTCTATATATGGCTAAAAAAAAAAATAAACAAATAAGAACAACTCAATATATAGCTAAAAAACAACAACAAATAACAACTCGATATATAGCTAAAAAACAAATAAGAACAACTCAATATATAGCTAAAAAACAACAACAAATAAGAACTCGATATATAGCTAAAAAACAAAACAAAAAACAAATAAGACCAACCGAATAGACAAGGTAACCAGAAAACCATAATAGACCAGTTGAGTAGAAAAACCGAAATAGTTAATCAATGAGACAATAAAAAGATAGAATGATGCAAAGCCCGAAGAACAAAAAACAAAAACAAAATAAAATAAAAAACAAGAAGAATACGATAGAGCAAAATGCGCGAGAAAAAGCACAAAAAACAACAAAACAAACAAATGATACAGAAGCTCAAATGAGCAAACAATAACACAGACTCGAATGCTAGAAGTACAGCTTAATAAACAGCAAAGGAAGCAAAAAAAAAAAAAGAAAAAAAAGCGCTTGCACTGAAAAACCTGGCAAATATCATCATGATCCTCACCCGAATCACTCCCTCTCCACCTCCATATAATAAAAATTACGCAACACACAATATTTTCTAACTATCCTATCTTATTTTCTCACACATTCACCTCTTTTGCTATCCCGATCCTAATCATTTCAGTCTCTGACGATGCCATAATGTGTAAATTAACGAAAACTTAGAATAATAAAATGCATTACAAAGTGAAAGCTATGTGTTTATTTTTCATTAAAGTAATACTGAAAAAAAATATTTCTAGGAGAAAAAGATATTTCGTAAATTAGAAGTGAAAAGTAAGAAAAAACAGAATAATGAGTGATCATTTTTTTCCGCATAGCGAGCGAATCTTTTTTATTTTAAATTTAAAGTTTTCCCCGTGCAACACCCGTTAGCTCAACTAGTTATATATAAAGCTGTAAAAATATGTTTAACTTTCAGGAAATTTTTACCTTAACTAGAAAATACTATGAGGAGGGCGATGTAAATAAAATATGGTGACCTTAGAAGTCAAAATTAGGAGAATAATTCAATTTAAATCATATTATAATATCTACCCCTCTGTGAATTATCATATGGATTCGATTCGATGGTAATAACAGTAGCTATAGTCACACAAATATAATTTACCCACTTCTCTCAGCTAATCCAAACCCCATGAAAGATATTCACAACTATTATAAGAAAAATCTCCTATGAAATTCTTTAGACCTCAAAGACACTCAGGTTTTGTGGTTACAAATTTGCTGTTACAGCCTATTTTGAAACAAACTCGAAATTAAATTGGTTTATTTAAAAGCTTTATAGGAGTGGTATCATCACACGATCTTAGAATAAGACCTATTTTAGGCTGAGATTTTTCTAACAACTCTCATTCATGTTCTTTACAATACTACCATTATTTCTTTTCAGCAGGTTTTCTTTAGCCTTCATTTTTCCAACTGACTTAAGTATTTCCTCAGTTTGATCCCAGTTTTAGTTGCGTGCAACGCTACTCAAAGGTATGACAAAGTTTTACGTCTAAATATAACGCGTATCGACAAAAATAGACGAGCCTAAAATCAACAACCAGGGCCAAGTGTGGCCAAGGGGAGGCATAAAATGGAAAAATTACTATTCTCTTAATCTGAGGGTTTTTAAAGAATAATATCAAAATTCAATATCTGTTTAAAAAATGGATTTCAAGAAATCCAGAAATATCCTAAGTAACTCGTAACTTTGACCTGAGTCTGGATTAAGGAAGCATTCACTGATCTACCTTGTTTCAGTCCTGCTTCTACCTTACCCCCATTTAAGATTAGAGAAGCTGTCTTCTATTGCAATCCTTTTTATACATATTCTTTTTGATTTTTTACTTTTTATTCTCATTCATTTTACTTTTCTGTTTGACATCCTTTCATTCTTTCGATTCAAAAGAAATATGCCCTGATTGGATTAAAATATTCCGTTCATATTTTTAACGTAGTTACATTTAAGGACAACAACACCCCAGGGCACAACAAGGGTTACCGGGGTCAATCAACCATTATACACAATCTAAAACATTCTTTTATTAGCTTCATGTCCTTATGCACATTTTAACTTTTTTTAACTTCCCATTTTATGAATTTCTTTTAAAAACATTCTGTTGGAGATTATTTTATGTGTGCTTCTTTTATTGAAGAATATAATTGATTCCATGTATCATTCAGTTCCGGTGGTTTATTAACAACACCACGGGAAAAAGTGTGTTTGTATGTTGCTGGTAGTTTGTTTTCAGGCAGCTTGGTATAAAATCCTTACAGCCTTAATGCGTGATTTCCAGCATTGAACTGATTTTCAAAGACTCAGTAAAGGTGTTTGATCATCAATTCAATTTAACACCCTTATGAGTCTTTGATACTTAAATACGTTATATCCCTAGCCTAATCTTATATAAACCAAACAAATAGTTGAATAACTTGCAATAGAGATAGTTCCTCTCGTTTAATATTTGCTATTCTCATCTCTTCATTTTCATCTCCTCCCGTTTTACTTATTTATCCACATATCCATATGTATATGTGCCTACACGTTTAATAACCTCAGGTTAAATGAACCTAAACCCATGATATTAATAATTTTTGTAGACAATTGATGCGCACAGTTAATATTTACAAAGATTTCCCCTCTTCTTTAGGACTCCTTCAATTCATTTCGGCTTCATGAAGATCAAATTTGTCATGATATCTTGATTGATATTGCTCCATTTTTATTCATTAATCACCTGCCATTGCTCACAATCAGATAGTTTCTGTTTATCAGCCGTTAGTTTGTTTATCGCCCACAAATTCTCTATTGGGTTCAAATTTAGCGAATTTACGGGCCAAAGACACACAAGTTCAATGTTATTTTCAGCCAAGAACTTCCTTATCGCTTTTGGTTGTGTCAAGGTGCACCCTCATGCTAAAAAATATAATCATCATCTCCACCTTGTTCGGACTGTTGGAAAAAGGTGTTATGTAGCTTATGTCTCGTTTAATACAAGAAGTCTAAAGGCACCTCTTGGGCCACGCCCCGAACGTTTGCATTCTTAGATCTAGCACACAATAGCATAACAATAATTCCCTTAACCTTTTTAACCAGAACCTCTCTTATGTTATCTAACCCTCAGTATGTTTCAACTCTGCATTTGGACAGGAAAACAGAACGGCGACCCAGCCGTAAACACCCCTCATAGCAACACATTTGGTTCTCTAGGATTGTTTCCTACGCAAAATAACAATGTTTCTATACATAGAACTGTTCTCCGTTCATTACTCTTACACTTTCTAGGTAGAATATCGGCACGCACCTTCAAAATACGATTCCAGTAATTTCTTCCGCGGGGATGCTCTAGCGTGACATCAAAGTCTACGCCATACCACATTCTTTGGCAGAAAATTCCCTCATTTATACAATAGAGACAATAGCGGCAACAGAAGCAATTCGAATCGGTATTTGGTGAATCGAGGGTTGTGCACCATCTTTCGTCTACGAATAGCCGAAGATTCGGACCCTCTCCAACTTCTGTCACCTCTTTACTCTCGTCCTCATTCGTCGAAGATTCCTCCGCATCGTTTGACAAATCGACTTCTTCATAAGGGAGACGGGCGGTCTCATCAACATGTTCTTCAAAGGACAGACAGCGCAAGTTATCGGCCAAAGTTTCCAGTGGGTATGAAATACGCACATAAATCGCAGATGATTTCTAATATACCATGATGTACATTTTTCACATTATTAATATACCTACACTCATATAAATACACACATACAAACCTACAGGCACTCAGTGTTTAATAAATACGAATCTTTGCAAATCTTTCTCTGTTGCCAGGCCGCAACTTTGTGGAAAATCATATACCACCCATGAGATAGATAGATAAAGAAAGGAATAAATAAAAATAGAAATTATAAAATGAAAATAGGGAACAAAGAGGGGAAGTTTGAAAACCAAGATATACATACCTGAATAAAAAAATCGAACTACATTGAGGGAGAAAGCGAAAAAGAGACTAATAGTAGAATTGTCATAGAGGCATGAGTAATAATAATAATAACGCCGAAGTATGAAAAACAATCCCTACATGCGTGTAACAAAGTAAATGTACGCACTACTCCTAAAGGTTGTAAAACGAAATGAATATAAAATTAACATGTACAGACGTTCAAAAACTGCAATAACGTTTGCCTTAGCAACGTCACTACATACATGTGCAGAAAAGCGATAGCCAACGAGGGAATTCCTTGCCTCCCTTCTTCCACACGTAAGTAAAACAAACGCATATAAGCCTCACAAAATCTCCATTGTATTCTAGAACCACATTACATCTGTCAACAAACTTATAAATGCTACGCTTGTAAAATTACTAAGATTTTGATGCAAAATATGAATCCAACTTGTCTTTAACCACACTTATCTTGATGTCGACCTAGGCCCATTCAAAATGTTCTGTAATGCCCTACACAAGTTATAATCAGAAGGACCAAGGTCACAAGAATATTTAGGATGAAGCAATATTTTCAAGCCAGCGCTTCAAATTAATCTTTGGTCATTCGAGGGTGTGAGTTCGGGCCTTATCGTGATGAAAGATGACAACCCTTTCTGTCGAGTAAAGAGCCTCGCCTTTGGACCAAAGCTGAGTTCAAACGACGAAATTGATTGCAGTAGAAATTCGCATTAATTTTTTGATTGTTGTCTAACAGTTAGTAATGGACTATTTCTTCAATATTCTACCAAACACTCAACATTTACATTTTGGTATGAAATCCTCCTCTGGGTGGTTAAGAATTTCTGCTTCTTCGACTGATCCACGAACGGAGGCTTTTAACGTTATGATAAAGGTTATACATCTTATCTCAAATAAAAATATTGCTCACAAATGATGCCTGAAAGTGTTGTGGAATCAATGATTAGCAGCAAACAACACGTTTTTGCCGATTCGCCTTGGGTAGTTCAAACTGCTCCCATTTTTCAAACACTGGAACTTTTCTAATCCTTTTCAGTTGGCGTTGGAAACTCGTATGAGTTACGTTAAGTTGTTCTGCTATTTTCCTAGAAGTTGTAGCAAGACTTTACGTAACAGAGGCTACCAACTCTTCGAAGTCAAGTTTTTTGAATGACCTTGAAACCGGGAAAAACACCTCCTGTAACTTCTTTTATTTACTTTATCATCCGCCTAAGTGCTCTGAAGGAATTTTTACGTTGTACTTGCATTTACACCTTTATGAAAGTCAGAGTAAACAATGTCTAATGTGATTTTTAGATGGGATGAATATGAAGGCGAAAACCGAAGAACATTATGAACAATATTTATTATAATATGAAAGAAAAAAGTATACATTGCTCATTTTAGGGTACATAAACGATAAGAAGAGGCAATAATTCGATAAATTCTATTTAAATCTTTATTCTAGAAATCAGTTATTACTTTTGTCCCAATTTGATACTATTTTGAGATAATTTTTGCCAACATTATGCACTTCGAATACATACTAAACACCGATGTAACCTAAGTATCTGAATACATACAATTTATTACATCTTAGTGTTTCAAACTTTGTTATCCTTATTTTTTGATGGATACTCGCCACTCGCTGTGATTTTGATTTTTCTACGATTCTTTTTGTATACTGTTTTCTAGTCTATATTTTCGCTATTATTCTCGATTCTTTGCCTATATTAACTTCTTCGAGCCTCAACACTAATCTAGCACTGAGTGAATGAAAATGCTGAGGAAATCTAATACGACTGAGGTATATGTCTTATTTAAGTTTATTAGGAATCATTAAAATTGAGACGGTTTGTAAATTAAGAATACTATTTGTATAGATATAACTAAGCTCCCAAATATATACATGTATTTCGCATTTTTTATAACTATTAACAATATTTTTTTAATCCTATTTTGTTATAGGAAATTTTATCAGAAACCATCTTTAACAACTAGTCATGTGGATTAGTCATGCGGAAAATCTAATAATTAACGTAGCTGTCCTTATGGGAGTAGCCTTTTTTACCTGAGAAGAGCGCAGCATTTTATCAGGCAACCATTTTGACGACTGATCTTTAGGCAAAAGAACAGGCAGAGATAGAAATAAATCGTCATGATGCAGTATACCCCTGAAGCTGTAGATATATACAAGAACATGGGTTCAGCGCTTTGATAAGGTATAACCCACCTGATCGAACGATTGCAGCCACAATCCTGTCATTATTATCATAACATCTCGTGTTCTTAGAAGCAAAATTTTGTGATACACGGCTTAAGTAGGTAACAGGCTTTGCAAAATTTCTCTTACAATCGTTTTTTTTTATCTTGGAGAGGTTTCTTTGTTTAACGGAAAAAGTTCCGTCAAACAAGCTTAAATTCCTACTTCTTCAGGATGTGTCATTAAAACGACTTTTCCAGTGTGTGAAGGTGTTTCGAGAAGGAAGTGAAAAGAATCGAGATCTCTGCTCTCCTGCGCCCGTACCACAAGAAGTCTTATATCGCCAAGCGGCTCAACGCTAGCCGGATGACTGTCCACAGAGTCGTGGAGGAGCTCAAAGGTCGTTTTCATTCAGGCAGACTTCAAGTTGTCAACCGTTTGACTGTGAGAAATGCCTTCGAAAGTGCTCCAAAGCTCATAAAGAATGCGCTCGCGAAGAAGAAGAAAATATTGGTGGTCAAGGTGTCAATGCCCCCTCAAAAAGAAGGGCAACAAGAGCTTGAGGTACGTGGAAAAGCCTCTGCTCAGTGACCGTATACGAAAACAACGTCAGGAGCGCTGTCGTCGCTTTCTCAACGACAATCGAATTCTATTTTTTTTTCTGATGAAAGAAACTTTCAGGATCGATCTCGTCATACACAATCAGAAAAACTGCGTGGTAAGCTTTAGCTATGAAATCTCTGAGGTCTGCTACTTATCCTCGACCAAGCACCCGGCCTCAGTGATGATGCTCGGCGTCGCGGACGATTACAGGGACATGTTGGCAACGAAAGTCCTGTCCTGGATGAGAAAGATCATGAAGACGGTGGACTAAGTCCACCGTCTTCTTGTCATAGGAATTTTAGCCGACGCAGTCACCCGACCTCAACTCTCTCGACTAAAACGTGTGGGCGCATGACGAGGGCAAGGTGTGCAATTACGCCACAGTAACGTCGCCAACCTGAAGTCCTCGGACAACCGCGTGTGGTCTACCATGAGGAAGGACTTAGTTCACAACGTGTGCACGTCCTTCAGGTCTCGCCTGGAGAGCGCGCTGGCCGCCGAAGGCAGCCAATATAAAACACATATTTATATGTTAAAATAATAAAAACGTGTCTAACTGCATCAAAAATATCATTTTGTCCTTTGTGGAGAGCGTCGTAATGAGTGTAACAGGAATTTTGCAATACCTGTTAGTGCCCGTATTAATAGTTATGTACATTATATTTTACAGATTGTGTACAGCGAGCCTTAAATAGATATATTTTCAACAATGAGAACAATCTGAAGAAGAATAGTGAATGAATAACGACCAAAGGGATGTGGGTGAATTGGGGCTAATAGAATATACTCTAAGATTAACAGATGCGCTTTAGTGATTATTATCAATATTTTAATTATTATTTGTAGTAAAATAAGAAGTGTGCTTTTCTCTCATCCAAGTCACACATAATGCTGCAAATATCACTACACCCTAACCTAGTCGTCCTGGAATATTGAGTCTCACATAAAAATCAGAATGTCAATCCCACACAAAACCAACATCTACCCTCTGGCCCTTTATGTGAGACACGGGACAAGTGTGGGTAAAAACACGTTTGTAAGTTCACGCGAGAAAAAACGTACATGAGTGCTTTAGTTTTTTATTATTTTTAAAATTATAAGCATTAAATAACTTATTGGATACCGGATATTGAGGCTCAAATAAAGATAAAAATTAAGCTTACAGCTAATCATTTAATCCCTTAGATCAATAGCTCAAGAAAGCGGCTATGTGTACGTACTTTGGATGTACATGTAGGTAAAATCAAGGACATATGTTTACATAACGTACATATCTAAAGATTGAGTTGGTACCCAAATTACTCATCCTGGCCTTTTATCCCAAAGAGCCAGGAACCAACAGTACTTAGCGATACACAGACACGTCTTAAACTTAAAGGAGCAAATCACTCTGTAGTCATTGATTGATTGGAAAATCAATCAACATACATATGGCAAGTAATTTCGTAACTATATTTTTTCTCCAGCGCCATTTTTTAAGCACTATACAGTACAAACTCTCTGATATTTTTAAATATCTATTCCTCCATCAAAATATTCATTTAAATGTAAGACTTATGTATTCGTTTATATTCGAATTAGAAATGTCTACTCGTAAAAAAGTGGTGAATTCCTCGTAGAGAGGAAGATAGAATAAGGCGATAAATAAACGAATGAGAAAAAAGGTGGTTTAATAAAATAGAAAAAGCATAATGGATGATGATGTTGGCTAAAGAAACTTGTTAATCCTAAGGTGAAATTCGCGTATCATGAAAAATACAGTTCGTAGAATAAGCAGAGGTATTTTTAAGTATAAACGTGAACTCCTCTTACGAGGCAAACGTAAAAACACCGCCGAGGAGATAAAAAATTTCAGATTTTTAATAAGCTTAAAGAAGACAAAAATTCGAAACCAAGGAACGAAGACATGAGACATGCATAAGAAATTGGAAAAAAAGAGAGAATAAGAAAATGCATGAAAAAAGTTAAAAGACATCTTTGAAGGCAAAGAAATATTGTAGCAAATTAAAGAGGGTTGGAATAAAATCACAACCAAACTTACTTAAATAGTTGAGGAGAAAATTCGGGTTTGTAGTAGAAAAAATAATTATGCTAAAGATAAGCTCTAAATAATCATGGACAATTATTTAAAAATATCATATCCCCACAATTTTGTCTAAAGCAAATTGATTAATCAAAAAATATATGTTTTTATACAGGTTAAAATTTGTACCGTTCAATCCTAATTTCTAAAATTGAAACTATTTTGAGCTTCATAAATGTCTTATTCCAAATTTAAACATTTAGCGGAATATTTTTCTATAACTTTCAATTGCTTTCTCATCTTTTCCTTGTCCAAATTTTTCTAACTAGGAACGTAAGTTGGAAATAACATTCTTCTTGATTTTGGATCTCTCAGCAATCCAAGTTACATTCAAAATTCTATCAAATTCTAAAACTGCTAAACATCTTAAGATCTTTTGTTTCACTTGCCGTTACTCGAAAATCGAATCCCCTTTCTCCCTATAACACATTAGAAACTTATCGTGTTCAAATAAATCCTCTTTTCTTAAGTTTAGAAACACATCCAAAAAAAGGGTGTGAAGAAAAAAAGCTACTTTGACGTGATTCAGAATAAATTTTCGTGCATTTCTTTCAGATGGTGTGTTTGAACACTTTGAATACAAGAGGTGAATAGAAATTCACATTTTCACTCAATATCAAAAGGATATCTGCGGAATAAATAAGAAGGGATAGTTGAAGTAGAAATGTATTTTTAGTTAAAGTGGAGATATATTTTTTACCTAATTGAATTTCTTTCCCAAATGTGTAACATAATAAAAACTTTTAAGTAAATACAACTTCCACATTCTCATTTGGGGAAAAAGAAAAAGCTCTTTAAGTAGGAAAAGACGCGGAAGAGATTTAAAAAAAAATGAAACTTCCGTCATCATTTAGGGAATTTCAAATTAGTCCAGAGAATATGAAGGGGAGAAGAAAAATTAATTAAATGGGTAAAAGCGCAAAAAATCAGTATAGTAAAAATGGTTAAAATTAAAAAAAATCTGTTAAAACAAGAATATTACTCAATTCTCTGGGCGAGAAGTTCCCCCAATCATATTTTTGGTTAGTTTTGATGAGCAAAATTTTCATTCTAAAAAAAAACAACAGAAATTTGATTGCATTAATGAACTTAGACTCAGATATCTGAACTTATATCATCACTCAGGGTTAAAATCTTTAGAACCAATACTACCATTGCGCGAAACGCCCCTAGAAAGACACATCTGTAGAAAATTTTTCAAGCATTGAATGAGTTCACAGGTTAACCAAATTTTAGGAACAGTACAATTTTTATCTCAAAATATCATTCTGCGCAAACATTTCAGCATCTTGTGATCGAATAATGGGGCATCATTTTTTATGTTTATCATTATTTTGTGAAAATGAATCAGATGACTTCTCTGAAGCTATTTCTATTTGAATAATTATTAATTTAGTAATTTAGTAAGTAATATAATTTACACGAATTTCTACAATAGTGGTCATCTTTCTATTAACCTTTTAATACCATGCTTGCAAAAATCGAAATTTGATTTTAAAAATTCTTTAGGGTTGTCTCAATCTTTTTTTCTGTTTTGGCATTTTCATTTTCTTAAGGTGATTCTCTAAACTGCCCCCAAAATAGTAATCTGATGCGGCCGAGTCGGTTGACTATGGAAGAAGACTCAATATTTCCCACTCGAAATTGTTAAGCTTTTGTAAGGTATATCTTGCCAAATTAGGTCGCACGTTGTCTTGATGAATGATCACTTTTCTTCGATTGATTAATGCTCTATGTAAACGCTCTAACTGAGCACAGTGAACACCTTTATTGACAAACTAATTTGGGTTAAAAAGTTCAAAATGGATTATGCTATTCATATCACACAAAGCGCACAAGAGAATCTTACGTGTATGAGGCCCAAGTTTCGGCTGGTGTACTGGATTTTCTCAGGTCTGTCTAGAATGTTTTAATATTATTGTATATATATATATATATATATATGGTTTTTTTTTATTTTAACAATCATAATAAAAATTGTTCTTCTTTTAGTCTAGTAAAAAGAAATAACCACAAATTGTTGATTTGTGTTGCAATTGTACCTCTGACAGCTGCTGAGTCATCCATTGGTCCAATGGTGTGAACTTGCTCCTTTAAATGACGATGTACAATAAAATTATTTGAATGTAGTGTGTCAGTTAAATTTTTCAGCACTTGCTTCCAAGTTTTCTTCCACCTATATTTTTAAAAGATCTTAATCAAATTTCACTGATCTTCTTAACGAGGTTCATCTATGAGGTTATATCCAGAGAAAAAGAAACCTTATTACTCTGGAATGACCTAATATTTATTTGCCATGCCAAATTCTTTCCTGTAAACTGATATTTATTATATTATTTGCATGATTTGGGAGCAAATACAAAGTTAAATGTAAAGAAAGTTAGTTTGTGATGAATAAATTGGGCACAAGAGTTATCTTATAAGTAAATAGGTTCCCAATTTTCAATTGCCTGTTGATGTAGGTGAAGATGTAAAAAAATCAACGCTTGAATCTAGACACATTCTAGAAAATTCAAACGAAATCGCATTATATTTAAATTAGAAAGAGACTTTGGTTGTGCCCAGTTCTCAATTAGACTGAGCCCATGACATCAATAATGTTAATGCGCTTTTTCATTATCAATGTGATGCATTTTGGCAATTTGCTGATTTAATTCTCTCATACAATCGTAATGCAAAAATAAAATACGAGGCACATATTATCGACTGTCATCGTGTTAAGTTCAAATTAACCACTACCACTAAACATGGGTCTTGACTCAGCCCTAGCAAGCGTAATGGATACTGCATTAAATTTCTCTCGTCAAGGTGCCTGGTTTACCTACAGCAAGCGCGGGCATAAAACTTCAGCATATGTTACAGACTGGCTGCCTATTAGATAGAAGCGCTGAAGTTATCCTGAAAGGGGTAATGTAGCTCTTACACACGTCATAAATTTATAACTAATGACAACACCGCTGTCCCTTTCCCCTCTTCACAGCGCAACATATCTACTTAGACTTTCAGAAAGCCTCTGATAAGGTACCACACCACCGCCTTCTGCGGAAAGTGCGAGCGCTGGGCATAGACGGAAAAGTAGCAGGTTGGATATAGAACTGGCTAAGTAGTAGACGGCAACGGGTGGTGCTGAATGGACAGGCTTCTGAGTGCGTGCCCGTTACTAGCGGAGTGCCTCAAGGTTCTGTCCTGGGACCACTACTATTCATCATCTACGTCAACGACATGGACGGTGACATGGTTGCCAAGATTTCTAAATTTGCTGACGTTGCAAAGGATGGAAATACTGCCCGCCTGCAAGATGATGTTCGGAAGATTGGGGAGTGGTCTGATATGTGGCAAATGCCTTTTAACGTGGGGAAATGCAAAGTGATGCGTATCGGCCACCGAAATCCCCAATCACCTTATATCCTTAAGGGCACTGCTCTTGAATCCACCGACACTGAGAAGTACTTGGGTGTAACTATCACCAATGACCTCAAGTTCTCGAAACAGCGTATTAAGGTGGAGAAGAAAGCCCAGGGGATGTTAAGGTATATAAAGCGACAGTTTGGATATCGGAACAAGGAGATATTACTCTGTCTGTACAACTCCCTTGTCTGACCGCACCTGGAGTATGCCGTACAATTTTGGAGTCCCCTTATTTAGAAAGGACATCACGAGATTGGAACGCGTGCAAGCCAGGGCAACCAAACTGATTCCCTCTATCAGACATAAAAGCTATGAAGATAGATTAAGGAAATTAGATATGTTCTTGCTGGAGACCCGGAAACTACGTGATCAGCTTATCGAAGTGTTTTAAATACTTCGAGGCTTCGACAGACTGGACTACGGGGATATTTTCCAGCTCAGCGAGGGGAGAACAAGAAATCACGGTTACAAACTTGAACTGAAGCGATACAACCGTGATCTGTGTGGGAAATTCTTTACATGCAGTATCTGTGGTAGTTGGAATGCACTTCCGACGAAAGTTGTCAACAGTGAATCTGTTGACCAGTTCAAGTCAAGACTAGATAAAGTCTTGCGAAATCACTGTTAAGATCCTTGCGAGTGATTTTCGAGGTTGCCAACGGACACCTTCGAGGATTGCGCCAAAAGTACCCTCCTTGTATGAACCGTAAGGTCTTCTAGGGTACTTATTTTCCTTGTAACTCCTTGTAACTCCTTTCCGGATCCTACTCAAGGAGAGCTCATCGGCTATGCCGGGTACCCATATCTAGATACCTTCTCTGCGGATGGACCCACGAATGGTTCCACGAACGCTGGCTGGAGTAAAAAATCCTATACAATAATAGCTGAACACCTAGCACGTATCTCACGATCGATTTCCATTTTGATCTTTATGTTAAATTCACTGTCAGATCGGGAGATCTCGTCTACTTTGCACGCACGAATGATGCAACTTACCTACATATCAACCTAGTCTCTTTTAAGGTGACTAGTGCAAACAACGGGAACGAAAGAATGGGACGAGGAATAAACAGATAATGGAAAAAGATGGCTAAAAGAGAAAGGCATAATCGATGATGTAAAGTAGTTTAAAAGAAACTGGTGAATCTTGGGGTCAGAAGGGAATGTCACAGATAAAATAATTCGTAGAACACGATAGTCATAAGTACAAACTAGAATACTTTTGTGGAGGTAAATTTAAAACCTGGGAAATTTTGTTCCTTGTTTACATCACTTCGATACTGTTCTCCACAGGGTCTCCTAAGAGTCTAGATACATAGGAAAAATCACAATGGCCTACTAGTTCACCAGGCATTACCCCCTTGACTTATTTTTCTGGGCCATGCTAAAGGAGAAGGTGTACTCAATGGTCTCCTGGTTCACCTGACCTTATCCCATTTGACTGCTTTTTCTTGGGTATACTAAAAGAGAAGATGAACTGAATGAAAATTAGAGATACGAGACATCCGAGGGAACAGCACACCATAAAACAATGTGCTTAAATAAACGGAAATTTGTAGTTAGTGCATTGGGTGAATCTTGTAAACCACATCAAACTTTGCATTACGAATGTTGAAATTCACATTAAATGTTACTTTTAATATTTCAATTAGATAAAATGTAGTTCAACTTATCTTTTATTGAAAATTAGCATTTTGTGTGTATCCAAACTTTAGGGATACCCTGTTCACCATTTATGTCTTCGCATGAAAAAAAACTCATTGAGGAATTTAGATATTTTGGCAGGTAGAAATGCGTTGAAACGCGCTTCTCTACTTATGTTTCCAGTTCAGATCATCCATGCAACCTCATGGGAAACACGCCACTTACCTGGATGAAACTGTATACGCTCTTCGGAATTGGAAGGCAGAGGGGGGGTTTGTTTGTCATCTCCTTCACTTTGTTTTCGAACTTTCTGTAATAAAATCATTCTACATCATTTCACTAGTCGTTATATTAAATTTTTTTTTAATCAAATCAAATTAAAACATATCTATTGATTGACTTTAACGGATATAAGAAATAACAAGGTGTTTCTACTAATTAAAAAGACTTCATTGGAATGATTAATGCGATTAAATTTCACTTACACGTAATCCTGAGTCACGTAAGAGTAAGCAGGGGATACCTTCAGCAGTGTGTAGAAACTAGCCGTGATGTATGAGTAATCCATGGAGGGATCACTTTTTCCAGGAACTGGTGGATAAAAGGAATTATGAAAATAGATGACATGAATTTATAAATTGTTTCCAAAATATTTTGACAGAAGCCACAAGTAACTTTTCTTCGAGTTCTCGAAATATTCTACGATGGATAGCTAAAGGGCCGAGGTTAGTGTCTGGCGATGCTTTTCTTCTAACTTATAGCTCAAAATTCGTCATTAACCTGCTCATAGCTCGAATGAAATATATTACACAGAATGATGCATATCTAGTGAGAATAGCGACGTTAAATTACCTTTGATTGAATTTTCCCAGAAAATGATAATCTAAAGTTCCTCCAATGAGAGTAACGACAGACGGGATAAGAGTAACGACATTGAATGGCAGAAAGTTGCCCCAACCACGTTTACACAATATGTAATAAGAGGGAAAGTCCCTCCAAAGAGATTAACGACAGACGGAAACAAAACAAACACAATTGGCGAATACTCATAAGAGGCAATGGTAAATACTGGAGTAATCTAACTTTAGTAATTTTAAATGGTATGAGTAAGTAAGATTAACATCTTCAAAAGAAGGTTGTTCATAGATATAATTTATATGCTCCTGTAGGGAACATCCCTAGAAAGAGGGCCATCTCTTAAAAGAGGGTCATCTCTAGAAATAAGGCAATTCTAGGAGGACATCAGAAGAAGAAATATACGAGCTTTAAGCGCCTCCTGAACCCAGATGAAGAGGAAGTTTGGGAAAATCTGAGATCACCACAAAAAGAATAAATTCCTCCCACAGCGAACTATTGCGAGAATACTTCCTTATATTCATAGTAATTACACGTTGCTACAGTATTAATAATATCTATAGTATAGCTAGAAAACAAATCTAGCCAGGAATAATAAAGGTATTGAAATAAACAAAATGTCAATTAAAATAGGATATAAAAAGAACTATAAATGATTAAACCTTCTTCTCGGAATAAGAATTATTATAAAATTTCAAGTCGAACTAAGGAAAGGCCTTTACAGAATAAGCAAAATAAACATGTATAATAAGAGGACACAGAAATGAATAAATAAAATTACAAGCTGTGCTTTACTTTCAATTTTCCTCATGCCCTCCGCTTTACTTCCTCTCAGTCAGCGCAGTCATCGAATATAATGGTTCTAGACATCCTCCTCTTAGGTACCGTCAGTTTCATTAAAGTCTTGTTTTTTGCCTTTATTTGTCATTTATAATTTTGGGCAATTTTTGTATTTTATAATTTTGGCAGTTTTGAGGGCGTGTTAGAGCATAAATAACATTTTCTATATCAATTTAAAATAAAAATTGATGCTAATGCTTTAGCATTAAACTTTGTTAAAATTTAACGAATTAACAATTAATTGTGACTCCCTAGATTTGAAAGACTCAAAACGGTACTTGAAAAGTATATATATATATATATATATATATATATATATATATATATATATATATATATATCTATATATATATATATATATATATATATATATAAAACTCACATAGTATCACGTGAGGGTAGCAAATGAATGCAATGTCCCGCAGGAAAAAATGAAATGGTGTTTCCGAGTACTTTCTAACTTTATTAAGTTCCTTATCAACGATAACTACAATTAATACCATTATATTAGAGGTATATATTAATATATATGAAAGAAAACTATAAAAGACCGCCTCAAAAACAAGAAGTCATCAATGAGGAAGACGAAAGGGGGAAGGTAAAGATTCACATTAAGAATGACAAGAAGCAGGTAGTAAGGTCAAACTGAGAAGACGAAAGGGTAACAGAATCAAAGAAATGGAGATAGCCTAACGAGGGAGATTATAAGAAACGAGGAGCGAAAGAGTGGGGGGAAATACAATTTACATAACAGAGCAGTGACATAATTACACAAAAACAACAAAATGGGTCCACATAACTAAAGATTGTATATAAAACTAAAGACAAAAGTCAGAACTAATTTCTTTAAGTATTAGTTTTTTAATTATAGCATCTATTTTATATAAGCCAGGGGAAAGGTTAAAATTATCACATTAGCTTATAAAAGCACATTCAATGATATTTCTTTTTATAGGGTCATTGGAACGATAAATAAATTTGGCCGAGTTCCAGTTAATTAGATAGTCCTTATCTGACATGTGGACAAAGAAAGCATTGTTATATTCCCCTCTACGGACATTATATTTATGTTGATTTATGCGAACAGAAAGTTGTTTACCTTTTTGTCCATAATATTTACTTAGGCAACCAGAACACTCAACTGAATAAACTCCCCCCCAAAAAACTATTACAATTATTACGTACTAATAAATTCTTAATGGTCGTCTCATATTTAAAAGCAACAGAAATGTTAAAGTTATTTCAAAAGATGGGAAAGATCACTAAAACACAGAGAAAATGGTAGAACTAAAATGTTATTACTATTAAAAGAGAGTAGGGACAGTTTGATAAAATTTCTTTCTTCACTTGTTCGAAAAGGCAAAATTTATTAGCCAGCTCGACCTATGTAAAACGTATTAGCAGGTTCCCCTGAAAAAGAGCGTAAGGAAATACACCGCCTTTCCTATTGACAAAGGACATATGCAGTTCCGCCGACTTCCTTTCGGGTAAATGACGGCCTGCAGCAATTATAATCGGATAATGCGCAGAGTTTTAGACGGACTGAATAATGTCACCTTTTATTTTGACAACATTTACGTTGCCACTTGTGACTGGGACCAACACTTGTCCTCCCTTCAGGCGCTCTTAAGCCGTTTGCGAGAGCAAGGCCTTACAATAGGCCCCGGTAAGTGCCACCCCGTCTATGATTAGATCCAATATCTAGGTTTCCACATTATAAACGATTAACTTAAGCCCCAATAAGACAAGGTCCGGGTGATAGTTGAGATGCCCCACCCATGGAGTCTGTCTCATTTTATAGGAGGTTCGTCCCCAATTTCACGTATTTGGCCCCCCCCCATTGTGTGACCTATTTAAAAAGAAGTCCCCAGACCACATCATATGGAATTTGAGGGATACTACTTATTTTCATCAACTAAAGGGTAAATTGACATCTGCCCCAGTCCTCGGGTTGCCTGACCACAGTAAGCCCTTCAGAATTCCAACTGATGCGTGTAACGAGGGCATCGGTTGTGTCCTTCTTCAGTACGGAGACGAGGGTGAGATTCACCCTGTGGCCTACGCGAGTCGCAAATTGTTCCCACGTGAGATGAATTATGCAGTGATAGAAAAGGAAGCTTTAGCTATTATTTAGAGTGTGCAGAAATTTAAGATGTACTCGGTAGGCCAAGAATTCGTTATAGAAACCGATCACCACCCGCTAGCATACCTGCGCAATATTAAACATCATATTGGCCGAGTAATGAGATGGAGCTTATTATTGCAGGAATTCCAATATAGGATAATGTATATAAAGGGTCGGAAAATTGCATCGCCGATACCCTTAGCCGTAATCCATTAGGTGACGACCCCAGCTAAATTTTAATTGTAACTGCTCCATAGCCATTTGTCAATCTTGTAATTATTATAACCACCAGCTAGAGATGAGCTTATATTCAATTATTTCTCTTTATGTATTTATTTTTCTCGATGTGTACGTCTAGAACGCACATCGACCTTGTATATATAAAATTAGTATTTAAAGGCCTGGTGCAGCACCCCTATATGTATATATGTACCAGCGTAATCCTTCTGTCATTTATGTAAAATGTATCATTGAATATCCATTTCATTCTTTTTTTTATAGCTTAGTGTATAAATATTATTTTAATTTTTTTAATTATGTCCCCCTTAATTCTGTTATAGTCGACAATAAGTAATGTCCTTTTCCGTTCATATGTACACGCAGTCGGGGGGAATTAGTTTGTACACCTGCTCGACGTCAGGTCAGGAATTCCATTTTTTCACGCTTATCCCATTGACCACTCGAGTGAAAGACTCCGCTTCCCCAAGTCCTTCGTCTTAGGTGAAGTCACTTTTCTCCCCCAACTCCGAAAGTGCCATCTTTTGGGATGGGAGGGTTGTAGCAGAATAAGGTCGAAGGAAGACCACGTGCCTTTCTCTATCCACGTGGTCCTGAGAACAGCGCATGGACTAACAACAATTTCCCCATTGACTAACGGTCTTCAACCAACTTCGGCCCAAAGGCCCCAAAAGTACCTACCTACGTATATATATATATATATATATATATATATATATATATGCAGATTCTATTGAAGTCCACAGCGTTATTAATTTTAACTTGCATTTTAGTAATATAACTTTCAAGTTTTTTACCGGGGTCTTCGAGGCGAGAAAAAACATCCGCGAATGACATTCTTTATTCTTAGACGTCTTTTGCCCATGTTAGGTCATCTTCAGGGAATGAACAGAAATGAAATTATTCAAAAATTGCTACATTATATATAGTATTTCTACGCGAACATAAGTATTTCAAAAAATGGCCAATGATGGTGCGGGAAATTTTTAAGGGGAAACTAAGCGCTACAAGAAACATATAAAATTGGAAGGCTCAGATTGTCTGACTATTTCGATCGAGGGATACAGAGGATCCGAGTTCGAACTTGAGGCGGGTGTTCTACAAGGTCGCTCTCTGAGTCCGCTGCTGTACCTTGTGTGCATACTTGACTTACCCGATGCAGTAGGGGAGGACCTGATGTACCTGCAGTTTGCAGGCAATATCACACAAATCATCCCCAGCTACTACAAACATGCTGGATTTCAAGCAATGCAGACAGCTGTGGAGATCGATAACATCAGTCGATACGAACGAAAGTGGAAAATCAAGACCAACAGCCGAAAGTTCCAGATCCTTGCAATAAACCGCCAAAAACGTGTTGATGTCTTAGTCGACGGCGAGGTATACCCGTACGGAAATGAAGGCAAAGTCCTCGGTCTGCACGTAACATCAAAAGAATATAAAGTGCACATTAACAGCAGAATCTCCCTAGCCAAAATACAGCTCGGGAAACTGTATAGATTTAAAAGCATCAGCTCCCAAAATCTTAAAAAGCTATACACTGCTCTGATAGGTTTGAACTTAGTGTACCCAGCAGTGGTCATGCAAGCTGCGAGCTCCACCTCTCTCAGACAAATGCAAAGAGTGCAGAACAAAGCAGCCCTGCTTATATCTGGAGCACAAAGGATGGACCATATTCAGCAAACCAAACTGCACACAAGAGCAGGTCTGAGTCCACTGAATATGGAACTCCAAAGGCTAGGGAGAAAGACTTGGGACAAGATTGAAAATGAGATACTCCCGAACTTGAACCTCGACCTAGACATTCCGAGAGCAGTTAGGGGATGCGCCACCCAGCAAGCCCTATTCCAGAGCGAAGGAACTGCTCCCGAGAAAACCAAATTGTAATATATACATAAACAAGAATTACAGAACCATCTAATTAAAATTGAAGAAAAAGAGGCGAAGAGCCCACAACTTAAACAAACAAAATAAAAAGAAAGTGATAACCTGAACACCGGAAAAATAAGAATTATAAATTGTTATTTCAAAAACAAATAAAATTATATATAGCAATCAATAAACTTGAAAGGCTTGAATGCCGTGACGGAGGAATGATAAAAATTTATTTATTAAAAAAAAAGAAAAAAACTGTGTATATGTGTATGTCTGTGAGAAGTAGATATATATAGATATGTACAAATATATATATATATATATATATATATATATATATATATATATATATATATATATCTGTATATCTGTAAGAAGTATATATATATGTATTAAAAAAACTAAACTAAATGAAACTAACCAAAAATAACAAATGGGAGGAAGAAAAGACAAGACAATAGAAAAATCCTGAGAGATGCCCTCTACACCAGGGCAAACTCAAACTCTTTTTATCTCTATATACCTACGACGCATTTTCTTTCTTATTACATCAAGTTTAAGTTCAAGTTCTGAATATTTGTCGCTCCGATCTAGTTCTCTGGCAAAGGAGGCAAAGGCAAATAAAGTTTGAAAACATGCTTCTTTTAACGACGGTCTACTCGGGGACGCCGATATGTGGGCACTATAGTTTCCGGCTGAAGTTGCACGTTAATTGCTGGTTTCTTCATTTTAATAATGACGGCTTCGGCCATCGGCAATCTTCTGCTATTTTGGAGTCTCAGGATGATTGAGGTGTCCCGATTCAGTTTTTCACGGGTTAGGGTAGTGCCATGAGATTGAGCGTGTCTTTTAATTGCGCTATCTTGTAGGTGAGCTGTCAGTCTTCTTGACAGGGTTGTGGAGGTCCCGCCGATGTACCTTAAATTGCGGTGTTCGCAATCACCGACTTTGCACAAATATTCGTACACAACGTTAGTCTGCTGGAGTTCGCTCGTTGGAGGGAGACAGCTACTTGTTTTCTTGGTCTTGTAGTATATAATTAGATTAATATCTGTATTAGGGTCGGCTGGGGTCAGGTTACGAAGGATAATGGCTTTGAAACCCTTTTCGTCTTCTCGATAGCCGGTGATCATATTGGCATTGCAATAAAGGTCGATATTATTCTTTTTCAGAGTAGACCTGACGCCAGGGCCAGCAGCCAAGTTTATTTTCTCTTTTATGATGGCGTCGATTGATTCTTGTGGGTAGCCGTTGTTATCGAGAACTTGGGAAACCCTCTTAAGTTCATGATCAACCTCCTTCCACGAGGATGAATGAGAAATTGCCCTGTTAACTAAGGCATTGATGACTGATCTTTTGTAACGTTCAGAACACTCAGAAGAACGGTTTAAGCAGAAGAACAAGTTTGTGGTCTAACGTATAATTGAGTCATAAATTTGGACTCCTGGGCACTTACGAGGATATCAAAGAAGGGAAGGGAACCTTCATCTTCCGTTTCGTGGGTAAAATTCAGGCAAGAGTTGTTCTTGAATGTTTCAACTAGGCCGTTCACTTGTTCAAAGTTATTCGTGTTCAAAATTATGTCATCGATATAGCGCGCGTAGATGGGAGGCTTAGGCGCTATATTGCTTTTGAAAATCTTGTTCTCAACTGAGCCTCTGTAAAAATTGGCAAAGAGGACGCCAAAGAGTGACTTCATCGCGAGGCCATCGATTTGCTCGTACATTTTCCCATTGGGGGCGTAGAACGGGGCTTCTTTTATGCATGCTTGGAGGAGCTGTCGCACTATATCTTCGGGAATGGTGAGGAGTGTGGAGCCTTCAGTATGGTAAATTATACTGATAATCAATTCGATAGTTTCATCAAGGGGAACATTTGTGAATAGAGATTCTACGTCCATAGAAGCTAGTACGGTTGCTGGTTGAGAAGTATGAGGATATCTAGAAGAGTTGAAGAGGAGGGCAGCGTGTAGCCTGACGCCAGGTGATAAGTCACGCTTGGTGTTTGACTTATGATGGGGCGAACGGGGATTTCCAGGTTTACGCGTTTTTACATTGCCGAAGGTGTAACCCATTCTGAAGTCGCCTTCAATTAGAGGAATCTTCATAGGGTTGGTAGTGGTGTTATTTTTCCTAATGAGTTTGTTTAGCTTCGTTTTTAAAATTAATAACGCTGCCACAGCTGTGGACTTCAATAGAACCTGCATACAACATGGCCTTTTACCTAATTATATATATATATATATATTAGTGTAGTTGGGTAGCAGTCTATATATATGTATACATATATATAAATATATATATATATATATATATATATATATATATATATATATATATATATATATATATATATATATAGAGAGAGAGAGAGAGAGAGAGAGAGTGTGTGTTTGGCCACACAAGTAGACTAGGGTAGGGGGAGGGTGCCTCTCCGGATTATGTACATTTTGCACAATTTCACTTTCTCTTCATTTTCTAGATAACCTCTTTTTTTTAAACCTCCTAGATAGAGATGCCCTCATTGGTTGTTATCTATAAAAACCTGGGTTCACGGCGAACCACGATATTTAAGAGTATCTCCTTGTATTCGTTGTTCACATTTATAAATTATAAATTACTGCATTCTTCTGCTGCCCACCGACGAGAACACGGATACTGAACAAAAAAATAAAAATAAACAACTTTAAGATAATAAAAATAAAACAAAGAAACAAGGAAAGACAGCCTAAAGAGCTGGTGTTTATTCGCATGCGACTCTTTGTATAGCTCACTATTTCGGTCAGCTCCCGTTTTGACTTTTTTTGGTTCTGTTAATAACAGTGTAACTATTCAGCCAATTATAACCAAAGTTCAAACCCTTATGTTGTTTTACATTCACTTTTGAATTATATGATTGCCAAAGTCCTCCCAAAGTTAGTCCTGGAATTATTTTGTTTTGGTAATAACATCATAAGTATTCTGCCGATTCTAACGAAATTTGAAACCCTTATGTTGTTGTACATTCCCATTCGAATGATATAATTGCTAAAGGTCCTTCTAAGGTTAGTCAGGGAATTATTGAAAGTTTTGAAGGTCGTAAGGTCATAAATCAGAATAAGTGAGAGCACGCGACCTTTGGTCAGCATACTTTGTTTTTAATTTTGCCAAATGTCAACTTTGCAACAGACAATTATATCAAGTGAGCTAAAAAATAGTTCATTAGCTGATTTAACTCACTCGTTTAAACTTGCTTGTCGTTGGCACCGTATTTTCTGTGTTGTCTGGGCGGATGAATATTAAATAGACCGATAGGAAATTTTATTATTTTTTTTTGTTTCTTCTTTTGTAGTCAATAAATATGCTAGATTCTTTTGAATTCAATAATTAATATTATAATATTAAAAATAATTATATTTTTTCTTAAGAGTTTTACCTCTGGTGTGACTTACGATCTTCTGGTAGTTATAGTGGGGCCTGGGTGGAAAGGGGTTTCGGAAACATTGATTTAACATCGTCCACACATTTACTTTTAAATTTGCTCTTGTTTTGAAATGGTGGTTTGAAATTTCAATTTGACTCATTTGTATTTTGATCAGAGGCCGATTGATAGGACGGAAAGTTAAGTTCAAAATGGAAAAAATACTGTAATTTAGGATCCTCTTATGCAATTTTCCACAGGGAATCTAAATCGTGTGGTTTAGAATCCTCTCTGGTCCTATTTTCGCCGGGGTTTCTGTAGATTTTGACGTTCACTCTCTCAGGATTTCACCAGTGTCTCGAACCTTTGCCTTTTTTTCCTTCTGTCTCGTCGCATTTGATTCTTCTTAGGTAGATAACACAATTTGTCCCTCGAATCGTTGAGAAGATTCCTCGACAGGATAATAAAACACACATTAATGTTAGTATGACTAAAAATGGAGATGCCGAAGGACCAGTCGTATGAAAATCTTCCTATATCCACCTGATTTCTTGAATTTTCTCTGTTTTGCCCTACCGATTCACAAAACTTATTGACCGCCCCTCGTAACACTATAAAACAACATAAAGTAAACACCATCATTTTACTCTGCCCAAATAGAAAAAGGTTAAAATGGTTTAATTACGGACGTGTCATACTTAGGCGTCCAAAGTGTTTTGCAACATTTTTTGAGGGAGAATCAGGGACATAAGGTTATTTAGTAGACTTTCAAGGACCCGGCATTAAAACAATTAACGATCCCTAAAGAATCAATTGCTAAAGTTTCTCTTGCAATAAAACAATTGAAAGAATTATTTGGAGGTACTAGATTTTTTGTCCTCACAGATTGCAAATTGATCACGACCAGGTACTCTCCAACGGAGGCCCGCGCATTTGAATTCTTTAGTTAGTACACTGGAAATATTCATCACATAGAGATAATCTCAGTAATGCTCTCTCACGAGCAACCATCAACGATTGCAACACAACCATCTATATCACAATAAGCCAATCTAATTACCATCTTATGTCATTAAATTAACTCAAGCATTCTTATGCCACTATCATCGCTTATGGAGTTTTAGCCAAATCTCAGTTGAGCGAATTGCAATTGAAAAATCTAAAGAAAAACGCCCACAGTTGCCTTACTTTCATAAAATTGCACACCTTCGCCCTCGCATGTTATCATATGTTATCTATCGAAGGATATTTTTCGTCCTTATCATACCTCTGATTTTCTCAACATAATTTTCAATTAATATCACAATTTGGGTCATTTAGGCAGCCACGGCAACCACAAAGCAATCCCAGGCAGATTTATCTGGTGAGATATAAGAAAGGACATACGTGACTGGATTAGAAACTCTCTTCAATATCAGAACACCAAAATACAAACACATATGAAACCACCCTTTACACAATTTTCTGCACTTGCAGGTAGACATATTAAGTGGTGTTTACAACTCAAAAAAGGGTTATAAATAAATTCTTACCATCATCCGCCGCTATTCTAAGTGATGGGAGGCATGTAGACTTTAAGATATAAGATCAGAATCTGTGGTTGAAGCGTTTTTTAACAGCAACATATCATGTTTTAGTGCTCCTGTTGACACAATCTCAGA
This sequence comes from Ceratothoa steindachneri, assembly GCA_963969495.1. Lineage (NCBI taxonomy): Eukaryota > Metazoa > Arthropoda > Malacostraca > Isopoda > Cymothoidae > Ceratothoa > Ceratothoa steindachneri. The sequence continues at coordinate 40,252,806 of OZ018330.1, read as the reverse complement.
TAATAGATTGCAATATCATTCTAAGCTGTTTCAAGATAAAAAAACTTGTAAGAAATATTAAGAAAATACAAGTTAAAATTAATAACGCTGCCACAGCTGTGGACTTCAATAGTTCCTGCATACAACATGGACTTTTACCTAATTATATATATATATATATATATATATATATATATATATATATATATATATATGCGGATTTTGTTGAAGACCATTGTGTATTTTGCCTTAATTAATTTTCTTAGGCAACTTTCTCTTCTTCTAACTATCTTTTTTATTACATCTTGTAGATGGTGGATTACTTGACCAGTATTCATCTCTTTTTTCAATGAATGTGTTTGGTAAAAACCAAACTAAATTGCTGAGCTTTCGATCTTATTCGATCATCTTCGGAGCGTTTTGAAATGTTCTTGCCTCCTTTACGGATGTAATGAGTGGAGTGAGGATGTTATAGAGTGGAAGAAATTATTTAATTAATCAATTATATGAAAGTGATGAAATGTGTGGTAGGTTTTCATAAGTGTGAAAATATTTACCAGTTTTACCTGGTGTTAGGGCATTACTAGCATACTTTCTTCTTGTTTGTTTCTAATTTTTTTTTTCCCCTCCGTCAATAATGTTGCTGACCGTCGATGACGGTCAGGTTCTTCCATTGTTATATATATATATATATATATATATATATATATATATATATATATATATATATATATATATATATATATATATATATATATTATATATATATTTATTTATTTGATTGATTATATTAATAAGTTCCTCCGTCGTGGCTTTCAAGCCTTTCAATTAGTTTTTATTCTGCTAATTATCTCTTGATTCATATGGACATTTTTGCCTCTTTTATTCATACTTTGTTATTTATTACTTAGTTGTTTTTTTATTCAAATTATAGTTACCTTGTTGTTATTGTATTTACTTATTAATTTTTTATTTTCAGTTTAAATCTTAGTTTGGGCACTTCGCCTCTTTTTGTTTATGTTAATCTATCTTCCTTTTCTTATTATTATTTGGTTAATTTTGTTGATTATTTCTTCTTCTTCACTTCTTTTTTGTTTGTTAAATTTTAATTTGGTCACATCGCCTCTTTTTGTTAAAGTTTATTGCCTTTTATATTTCTTCTCTTCTTTTGTGTTAGTTAAATTTTAGAATTGAATTCGGCTACTTCACCTCTTTTTACCAAAGTTAATTTTCCTTTTGTATATTGTTAGGTGTAAATAGGTCTTATGTTCTCTCTCGCACATGTTCTTCCGCTGGAGATTAGAGATATCTTTTCTACTGCGCGTATTCTGTGTTTCGGTATGTCTAAATTGTTGTTAATAGTTGGAAGTATTTCGTTGTCTACTTTGTCCCAAGTCTTTCTCCCTAGCCTTTTTCTCCATATTGATCGGTTTCAGTCCGATTCTATCATGCAGAACCGATTGGCGAATATGGTCGATCCTTTTCGTGCCAGTTATAAGCAGTGTGGCTTTATTCTGTACCCTCTGCATCGCCTTGAGAGAGGTACAGCTTGCCATCTGTGTATCACAGCCGGGTACACCAGGACGGAGCATACCAGGGCCATGTATAGTTTTTTCTCATTTGGCACGTTGAGGCTTCGGAAACGGTTCAGTTACTTCAGCTCTCCTTTGGCTAGGGAGAGACTGTTTTTTACGTAGGCCTTTTATCCTGAATTATAGAGTCGTAAGCCCAGGACCTTTCCCTCGTTAGAGTACGGATAAATTTAATTGTCGACGAGGGCCTCGTCTACTTTCCGGCGGTTCATTGGAATTACAGTGAACTTCTGGCGGTTGGTGTTTATTTTCCACTTTTTTCATAACGATTGATGTTATCAATCGCGGCACCTGTCGCCCTTGCTTGACTTCCAGCAGTCCTGAATTTGCTTTGGATGATTTATGTGATGTCGTTTGCGTATTTTACAGATCCATCGAATCGTACCTCACTGGAGCAGGGAGGTCAATTGTGTACGCGAGGTACAACAAAGGACCCAGACAGCTGCCTTGTGGAACTCCCTCCTCGAGTTCGAATTCTTGTCCCTTGCAGCTCTCGATCGCGATTTGGGCTCTCCTATCCGTGAGATAGTTACAAAGGACCCTTTCCAGAATTGGGTTTAGCCGGAGGTGGAGAATCTTGAATTGTAGCCCTCTCAGACTTACCTTATCGAAGGCCTTCTTTACATCCCGAAGCACCACGTTTACGTACTTTCTCTCAGCTTTGCTGCATGCGAGTTTTTCCGTTAGGAGGGGAGGGCGGTTTCCGTTCCTCGTCTCCCGCAAAACCCGTGCTGCTGAGGATTATGAGCTCCTAGCTCGGCTAGTTGTTCTTGAAGCCTGTCAGCCAGGAGCTTCTCATAGAATTTCGCAACGAATTCCAGCAAGGCGATTAGTCTGTAATTGACCAGTTGATCAGGGGGTTTACCTCCCTTGGGTAGTGATCTTAAAACCCTCAGGAAAGTAACCCGTATTCAGTGAAGCGTTTTAAACGTTTGTAATTCCTTGAATGATCTGCTCTGGGGCATTTACCAGGTTGTTTCTGGTGATGCCCGTCAAGCCTGGTGCCCTTTGTTCAAAGGTTCTTACAGTGGCCATGACACATCTGGTGTTATGGAACGGCCATAGTCTGCCATCTCCCTGCCTTCGTCTACTTGATGTTGTGGGTGTGTGCGGTGCATAATCTGATTCAGTTCTTCGATCAGTTGGCCTTCGAATTCCTGGTCGAACTCTTCATTGTCTTCTGAGGTGATCCTAAAGACGTTTTGTCAAAAATTCTTGAATCTGTCTTCTAGAACCGCCGAGTCCTCTATATAGTATCCGTTCTCTTTTATTCGGGCCTTAGTTCTTCCGGTTAGTTCCTTTAGATTCTTGACTTGACGCCAGAATTTAGCCGGGTTGAGCTCGCTATCGATTTTGGCCATCAGGCTGTTCCATATTTCCCCTTGTAGGTTGATAGCCTCTTTTAGCTAGGTGCTTAGGCGCCAAAAGAGCGAGCTTTTTTCCCGGTTAGGACCTTCCCGTCTTATGTCTTCATACAATTTCCTGTGAACACGAGCGTTCTCTCTCATCTCCTCTGTCCATCTGGGCTGAGGAGGTGTTTTATAACCAGTCTTGGGTATGCACTCGCGTTCCGCTTCTAGTATGGACATAGTTATCCTCTCTAGTTCCTCGTCTATCTCCTCCAAGGCCGCGTTGCTTAGGTCAGCTCGAGAGTATTGACTGAGTCGTCTCTTGTAACGTTCCCAGTTGGCCAAGGCGTAGTTTTTTCGGAGAGAGACTGGAAGCTGGATTGGAGCGAGAGATACTGTGGTGAGGATCGCTATGTGATCACTTAGAACTGTTAGGCCTGGCTTACTATGGTAGTTGAATGGAAGGCCTCCACTTTAAAAAATTATGGCAGGTTTGGTTGCTGATATGGAAGTGATATAGGTAGGAAAATCCGGCCCTATTCTCTGGATGTTTTTTCTTCCCATAATCAGGTCCAAGTTTTGGCCTCTTTAGTTGGTATTACCATAGCTCGCCGCACGGCATCTGACATTGAGGTCGCCCCCTAAGAATGCCATTCTTCGGTGCTCAAACAGTGTGTAGAATTTATTTAACGGGAGATAGGGTCGACGAGGGGGTTGATAGGCTGCAGCTATCACGCGGTCTCCTACCAATGTAATCGGCTCATACATCAGCCGAGATTATAAATGTTGCTCTACGTGGGAACTTTTCCACCAAGAGATTGCATAAGTAAAACAAATACTCGTGAATAATGGTTTCTCAAACAGCCTGATTAACACACGACTCCAATAATTTTCAAATAACTATTACAAACATGCGGATAAAACTAAAAGTAATCATGGAGATGTCAATAACATCAAAGTGTATTACAGAAACCAGATGTCCACAGCCTATAAAATAGAGGAAAAAAACATCAAGTAGATTATTAACCGTAACATCAAAGTTAAAAATTAAACGGATATAATCCAACTCATCATTTATTATAAAACAACAAAAGCCAGCAATCTCCTGATGAAAAACAACATCTGCCTAATCTCCTTGAATCTCAAGTCAACCAACATAGTTTACGAGTTCATCTGCCCCGAGAAAGACTGTAAGCCTTATTAAAACTCAAAATATATTGGCATGGCAACCACTACACTTTCGAGACGTTTAACCATGCATCTACAAAGCGGAAGACCTAAGAATCATATGGAGAGTGCCCATAATATTAACCTAACGAGAGATATGCTCGTTGATAACACCATTATTAAAATAAAAGAGGTCAATTAAGCGAGGCTGAACATCTTAGTAGCCATATTAATAAATAAAGATAAGCCGGCTATCAACATTCAAGCGACAAGCTGGAATTGCACATTAAAACTATTTTAAAATACTACTCACAGGAGTGGACCATTTCCTCTAACGTTATGTTTAACCCAGGCGGAATAAATACACCTTAAAAATCGTTTTCTTTCACTCTGTCAGACCATCACTCCACTCATTACATCGGTAAAGGAGGCAAGAACATTTTAAAACGCTCCAAAGAAGATCGAATAAGATCGAAAGCTTAGCAATTTAGTTTGTTTTTACCAAACACATTCATTTAAAAAAAGAGATTAATACTGGACAAGTAATCCACCATTTACAAGATGGAATAAAAAAGATAGTTAGAAGAAGAGAAAGTTGCCAAAGGAAATTAATTAAGGCAAAATACACAATGGTCTTCAACAAAATTTTCATTCAAGAAAGATTGCCACTCAATACAGTAATATATATATATATATATATATATATATATATATATATACATATATATATATTTATATATATATATATATGAAGACACTGTTTTCCCCAATAGCGAGCAAATTAATGTACAATGAAACCACTTTTTGAGCACAAAGTTTATTGAATCGGAACTATTTACGGTATGAAGTTTTCCATACCATCTTCAGCCGTTAACTGAGAGAAATTGACGAAGAAAACAGAAATACTAAAATATACAGAAACCGGCAACTGGTATTATTCAAAATGAGGTCTGATACATAGCGGCTACATTTGTGATGACCTTCTGACAGATTAAAGTTTGCGATTTCTTTGATTAATATAGATTCGATAATTTTCTTTTTTATTGAAATCATTACATTGGTAAATTATTTGGGCACTAGGGAAATCAATTATGTGGTTGCTGTTTTTCACATGGGTGAAAATACTAGAATCATTGCTTGCTCTACGAATATCCCCCTTATGTTCATAAATATGTGTATTTAATGACCTCCCGATCTTTCCCACACAGAAGGAGGGGCAATTTGTAGTTTTACATGGGATTAGGTAAATGCTTGTATCTATATTAGGTGATTCAGGTTTAGTAGACCGAAATGATTTTTTTAATAGTTGAGGGATATTTGAAGGTGGTTAAGTTCGGAGATACTATGGGGTTTAATCCTTTGAGCAAGGGGGGAATATGGAAGAGCTAAGCAATTTTTTTTACATATAGGATTTGTTTTTGAAAACGGTAGAATATTGGCTTAGCTTAAGATAGACTTTCATCTATATGGTAGAGGGGGCACTTTAATTCAATGGAACCAGTCTCATCCTAACTCAATCAGATACTAAGACTACCAGGAATATCATTTCATTGCCAGAAACTATACAAGTCAACGGATGGCCTTGTCGCAGGTCATGTGATCCGAGCCAATGAAATCGAACGCATTTGAAGGATTAATATAAAAGGATTAATAAAAGAAAGGAAGCTGGTTCAAATCCCCAAATCTTCCTTTATTATATAAATTCAAGCAATAAATCTTTGTCATCCTGTGACGAGTAATAATTTTTCCCACTCGTCCATAAGAATTTATAAGTATTAATATTATTATTAATGTTATTATAATTATTAATGTTATTATTCTCGACAGGAATAGTTTTAGGTCAAAGGTATACTTTACTTGAATACCAGAGAATTAAGCGTATTATTCCCATTCAGGTAAGTTCTGGTAGGAGACGACTCTAATTATCTGGTATCAATTTGTGATTGGTGTCTCTCTTAGCAAACGCACATCTCCGACTATATCCCCTTAAGGATGAATAAAGGCTCTGATTTAGTGTCATATTATCATGTTTGCTTAAAAGCTTAAGGTCATTTGGACTGAATTTGGACTGTATAATACGAATATGAAGAACTCGCAAAGTAGCGTGTGAGGTAACATGAAGGTAAATATCCTAGAGTAAAAAATGAAATGTTATATACGCAAGTAGTAATGAAGGAAGCGTGAGAGGGCAGGTAGGTAGGTGTAACCAAACAACACTCGAATTAAAGAATAAGGGCAAGGTCATTTAAGAAATAAACGCCAAAAGGGATAGATTAAGGAGGAGTGGGAAAGAGGAAAAGAAAGAAACGAAGAAAAAAAATTGAGAACAAAAATGAAAATAGAAGGTTAAAAATTAAATAAAAAATAATTTGTAAAACTATATCTCAACAAATACGAATAGCTACAAGCGAAGAATTACATCGAAAAATAGTTTACTATGGAATCATTTTTTTTTGGTAACGGAGGCAATTTTGATAAGTCCGATCGAATTATTAAAATTGCCAAAGCAGCTGATGAAAGAACATCGAACAATACTTCGTTTATCAACGTCATTTAAATGATACGAGTATAGGTATTCGGCGTTGCCTGCGATCAATGGTCCTGTGGCAAATAAATAAAGATACATATTGTTTGAAATTCTTATATTGTGGTACAAAAATATCTTTACTTACTGATTATTATTATTTGTTGGGTGAAGGCGGATTTAGGAGAGTTGCGCACTCTCCCTATCTTATATCATATAATATACAATGAGTAAACGTTTCACCGCACCCGCCCGGCAGTTTACGCGCATGCATGAATGAGTTGTAGCCGCAGAAAACATACCGAGCGTCTTATAGATACAGATATAAATTTAGCTGAATTCCATTAGATTAAATAAGGTTGTACTGAATTATAGAAAAAACACTCATATTGATTGGTAGTATGAACAAGTATTTTATGTATAATTGACTTATATCTAATTGTAACAAACATGTTTGTTTTGTAAAGGACGAGGAATGAAATTCAAATACTTCCAAAATAGCATAACAATTATATTTTCACAATTTAAAGTCAGAGACATGCCTTTATTATAGAAATTTAACAACAAATGATAAGCATAACACAATTTATGACCGATCTCAAAGATTTTAACGAATGCAAGATCCATATATTTAAGGCTCATGGCACGTAATAACGTAGAAACACGGGAATGATAACGGAGCGCGTTTATCTTTATGATTATGCGAGGAATAAAGGCGAAGACAAGAACTAGAATTTGTAGGTTTGCGAAAGACGTGGAATTTAAAAGCAGACGTGGGTTCAATAAATAAGAAAGTTGAGAGAGAGAAGACTTCCATTATTTTCGATCCCTTAAGTAAATTTAAGAAGAGATGAGTGAACTAAGTTTACTAAGAAAACAACGTACATCTTTGAAATCTGGTCTTGTAAATGACATAATTTATGTATGTACCCGTACCAAATACTAAAGAAATTGAGGTAAATAGGAGGAAGTTTGTTTCAACGAACTTAATATGGAAATTATAAAAGAGGGGATGTACACAATTTCCTATAATTAAAACGATCTTTAGAAGATTAAATTTCCCATTGAAAGAAAATGTACATTTTGTATACATAACGATATCAGGTTGATAAAAGTAGTAAAAAGCAAATGAGGATTAAAATTGTGCAATTAAAGTCTAAGGAAATGGAAAAGTTCTTCAAATGCCACACTAAACAGACGTAAATTTCCTAGAATAAGGAATTGTATAAATTTATAAGCTTGTGAAATGAGAATGAGAAGTACTCGCAACAAGTGGATTAAGAAATAATGTAAACTTGAAAAGCTTTGAGAAACAGGGCCAAAAGAGCTAATAATCTAACGTAATGGGTTTTGACTAAGCAATGGCAAATATAGAAATGTGCCATTACTTGACTTGAATTTAGCAACCAATTAAGGGAAATTTTAAGTACTGAGCAAACAGATAGAATTACAATAAACTTGTTGAATGAGGGCTTCAAATAGCGGCTCGTAAATTTAATGATCACTAAAAACTACGTTTATTTCCTCAATGTAGGCATTTGTGTGAATTATAACAACTGCACCTGAAATATGTGCTTTAGTAATATAGGGAATTGGTTCTACATAGAAATTTTGAAGTACTTAGATATAACAAGTGATTTTACCTGTGGAATATTTGCATTCATAATAAAAAATCCCCCTACACGGGGATTCGAACGTATGAAATACCCAAAGACTGAAATCAATCTTCTGAAAAATTGGAAGATGAAAGCTTTGCAGCTTGTGAATGACGCCGGGAGCTCAAATTCGAAGATCTCCGAGTAATTGAGTGTCAATCTGAAGACGGAGCAGAAGATCAGGAGACTGGGTTGTGATTAAGAGAGTACGGCCGCTCGGTAACCTCACTCTAAGCATTCTGATACAAAAAGAATCACCATATTTATTACGGAGATCAAAGCCATCATTGAAAACGATGCGAGCAATTCAATGATGTCCATAGTCAGGGACAGGGGAGTGTCAGAGTCTTTCATCAGTCAGCTCGTACATGAGGACATCCGCTACTACTTATTAGAGACGAGTAAGGACCAGTTTCTAATGCAGAAAATAGAAAAACAAGTGTAAATAACGTGTTGCGAAGCGTGTGAACAAAAGGAAGCATTCCATCAAGCTTGGCATGCTTTGGTTCTTCTCAGATGAGGAATTTCTGGAAAACAAGATAGTGAAATTTCAAAAGATGTAAAGAGAGTCATGGAAACCAGGTTTTTGTTCCACATCAACGTGTTTGAGATGATCAGTAGCGAGGGCCACGTTATGCTTCTTTATGTCTCCTCGACTGGGTTCACCTAGTGCCTGGAGGAGTTGGGCGTGCTCTTAATCCAGAACGTGGCCGTTGAAAGGTCGTACGTATGGCAGCAAGACTCTGCACCATGCTCCAAAAAGCAGGAGGACTAACTCTTGGCAGCCATACAATTTATTTGACAACATCACTCCGAAAATTTGGCCTCCCAATTCCCCAGACTGTAACACCCTGGACTATTATTTATGTGGCATGGATAAGAGAGAGAGGGCAACAAATGCCAATGAGCAGCCCAAGGTGGAGCTTATGTCCAGGATAATGAAGGTTCGAGAAGGTCCCTCTCTCTCTCTCCCTGTTTTGGAGAAATCTGGGTATATATGCGCCCTCTCAAGGATTACCCGCAGATTCGGTTAGACGACGCTGTCCCGAACGGAGGTTCTCTTGAACGACGTTCTCACTCGAGAAGTGCTTAGTGAGGGTCGCAGGCCTCAGAAGATCTGGACATCACACTCGTAACTTCGCATCCGGAAGAAAAGTCTCTTGAGGCAACGTCAGCCTTTCTCAACCGTCTTTGGATCAAGGATTGGAGAAGCCGTCCTCCGAACTTCTTTTGGTGAACTCTTGAGGACAAGAGGCCAAATAGCTCGCTCAATTCGAGTTCAGAGAAGTCCCCACCCCTCTCTGAAATTCGTCCTTCAGAGATCTCTTAAGGACAAGAGGCCGGCATCTCACTAAATCAGAATTTGGAGAACGTAGCGTCACCCTATTCGGGTTCCCGTCTATACCCGCGAGTAATCAAGGTCACCAAGGCCCTTCTCCCCCAAGTTCGCCCCACTTTACTCTCGAGGTTCAAAGGAACCGAATCTCTCCCCCCCCAAATCTCCCATTATAATCATTTAATAATTCTGGTTATCTAATCAGTATTTGGAACCTAATTCCGTCTTATTCGTGTATATATATATATATATATATATATATATATATATATATATATATATATATATATATATATATATCAAAGTAGCGCGAGATAATGATGAAAATGAATCCATTCAACCACATTGAAAGAGAAAACGGAATAATTTTTCCTTGAAATAATATTGTTATTACCTTTTTTCGAAAAATCCGTGCAGGGAAGCGATTCGAACCATGCACACTGAGGCAGCGAGCACTGCTTTGATCACAGTTAAAAGTATGCCATATCATAGTGTACTAACAGCATACTTTTATCTATAGTCGATATTAAAATCTATTTTTGTCGTTGTGTTTGGAATATTCCTTGGTCACGCAGCTGCACCTAACTATCCAAATCGCACTTTTAGAACAATAATATTTGTTGCCTTGCTTAGCCATCCTTAGAGCCTGTGTGCGTATATCCCCGTACACTTGGCCATACTTCGACACTGATATCCTGATGGAAACACCACTCCGGTTTGAACAAAGTTCAAACGAACAGGTCTGGTTAGACGCTGATTGGATTCCAAATTCTGGTATACCTCCCGCCGGCTGCTCTAAGCTGTCGAAACCCTTGGTTCAACATTCACGCTTACTTATTGGTCTCCACTGACAAATAAAAGCCTTCTAAACGATCGTAAATCGCTGGTAAAACCTCTCTCATTTATTTAATCCTGTGAATTTATTATATTCGTAAATTCCAATTCATCTCGTATTTCTTATTACTCCGTGACTACTTTTGATATTGAATCACTTTTTACAAATATCCTATTCCTAGAATGTGATATTGTAACAAATAATCCTTTTCTGTTTTCAACTATAGAGAGGTTTAAGAACCAACATATTCTTGGCCTAGTTATATTTCCTATGAAGACACTTTTTCCTTATAATATGTAGTTAAATCATATAGAACGGCTATAGGCTTACACCTTAGTGTACAAACGATACGTTGAAGACAGATCCCTTTATATTTAAAAAAATTTACACCCGAGAATTTAATAATTCTTTAAATATTCATTAACTGAATCTTTTATTCACAAAATCAAACCACTATCATACTTATCTATTTTTTGTTTAGATGATAATTTATTTATTACCTAATTTAAACCATGGATTACATTTTTGGAAGCTTAATTATGTGTCGAATATAGACTTAATTTGTAGACAGGCGTGAGATTATATAAGCAGCCTTTATTGTATTTTTCTTTATTCAGGGGACAAAAGAGGGCATATCACCTACCAAGCGTACCGTCAAGGAAAATGCTATTTATCAAGTATATAGCACGTTAGCTGTCCTGGTACCGGGACGAGTGGGGTCGCTATCGCTTGTTCCTTGTACTCGAAACAGGCTCTAGGAAGCAGACTTGTCGACTATTTGACTTTTTGGAGGAGGCTAGCTTCCTTCGTTTTATTTGACTCTCTTTGTTGCTGGTCGCATGCTCCTGCACTGGCAGGAGGCGAGCCTCCCTAGACGCTTGAACGTGTTTCTTTTTCTTCTTGTTTTTATTTTTTTCCTCTGGTGCTTATTAGTTCGTTTTAGGTTTTGTTTTTTATTGTTTGTGTTTTAATCTATCCTAGCATAGGTTGCAAGATAATTTGGCGAATTATGCCTTTGTAAGCAGTTGCCATAATATCCCTAAAAAATACATAAAAACAAAAACAAAAAACATATATAACCGATAATCACGAAATTTCAAACGATTTGAGGGGTAGAATAATACTAATTAAATTAATATTGCACTTAAAATATATCGAGATGAGCAACGATTATAGAATTAGTCCACGGATTTTCTTTAGTCCAAAGAATAGCAATGCTACTCTTGATTTGATGTGGGGCGGAAAAATACATATCTCTACACAGAAAGGAAATAGAAAAAAAACAAACTTCAGCAAGATAATATATGAAGCGTGTCTACAACTGATAATCCTTCCATCTGGTACTAGGATACTACATGGTTATTCTTGTAGGACGCTTGGTAAAGCATTAGCAAGTGACCACTTCTGAACATTTTCTTAGCGAGAGATTTCTTTTACCACCGTAGTCAGAACAGACCCTGGGCAGACATTTTATCGCACGCTTTCTCACGACCAACTTTCATACCAACAAATTATAGAACCACTGTGTACTCTCACGATCTTATCTATCATCTATGGATTTGCCACTGTCTTTCACGAATTAAATTCCCCCTCACTGCCATTTTTTTCCTGTATTATCCTTTTCAAGGCAATAACTCGTTCCTATTTCCAAAGTATTTTGAAATATTACTTAATGTCTCTATCATTTATAGTCATTAGTTCAAGAGGGTAAATTTATTATCGATTTTATTTTATTCATCAATATATATATATGTATTCTGTCCTTTATTTTCCATATTGCATACCATGCAAGTTTTCTTTGTTCCGACTATGTCAAGAGCTCTAGAACCTCACTTACTTCGAAGTTCCTGAAAATTTGTTGTCGTCACATTTTCATACTTGTCATCGTCCACGGCTATGACCACGTATTCGTGCAGCTGCAAAGTAACGGATCGATTCAATGCGAGCATGAAGTCCCATTGCACTTCGAGCGAGGCCAGCACGATGTAAACTGAAACAAACACACAATTACGAAGGTTAGGAGAGTCAGGATTTACGAGGGAAAAATCTCTGGGAAGATCTATGATTATTGTTTAGGGTGGTCACGATTCGTAGTATGGGAAAAAAATGGGAGTTATTAAGGTCTAAATAAGATCATATTAAGGAAGTGAAGAAGAGAATTAAAATTAATAACGAAGAAGAAATATATAAATAATTTTTTGGCGCAGAGAAATATAATCTTAGATACCACTAAATGGTTTCAAAGTATGTCGGCTATTTAAATAAAATCGAACACGATATGTACATACAGGAAGGCTCCTATACTTATACGTACACAATTAACGTTCTTTATGTAAGTTAGGGGTTCTCTGTTAAAAATTTCCCTCAGGTTTCGAAATTTAGCAAATTTCTTTACCCTAAAATTTCTAGTAACCAGGCAATAGCTTCGTCACTCCACCCTACTGGTGGAGCTTGCGCTTCGCTACTAAGATTAAAATTTAAAATCTAAAAAAAAGCAGCCATTGTTAAATTTTTATAAATTTTCTGAAATTCACCATTTGTAATTCTTTTGGGTTTTAAAAAATTCATAAAATTCGAAACTTATATTTATTTCTGAACTTCACCATTTTGTTTTTTGATATTATAAAAAAAATATTAGAAATAACTTTTATAAAAAACATAAGTCATAACCAAACTAAGATGAAATTATTATTCAAATACTCAAAAAAATCCCCTTCTTAAATTATAGAGTTCATGATGATGATTAAATTAATTCATTCCTGCTTTAAATCCAAGGTTATTAATAGCAAATTGAATTAAATTATCTTCATTTCTAAATTTTATTAAAATCGTTTCCAAAGATAATATATTGCAATAATTACGCACTTAATTAATTGATCTTTCCTTTGAGAAAATAAATTTCATACAGTTCTTCGAAAAAAAAGTAATGGTGTTGCAAACAATTAAGCTTACAGACATGTTCGTTAGGCTCCGTTTTCCATTGGAGATTTCATTTACTCAGAGACACAAACATTCATTTAATCGAATGCATTTAGGGTGAGCTCCGCTTTCCTAAAGGATTTTCATTTTAAATGACGAATAATTCCTGGATTAATATTTTGTTTTCCAATATATTAGTAAAGAAAATCTTATTAGCCAATGGAATTTAACTCAAAATTTGTTGTTCGTAATTCATGGCAAGCTGATTGCCGCTTTGTTCTTCGGGCAACCAAGTATAGCATTTTTAATTATTTCAATTAAACTTTAGTCATAAACTAATTTACAGAGAATTAATTGACTGTCCTGCTCTTCACGAGTGTAACTAAATTTCTTTATATCAGATTATCTTTTACATGGATAGATAAATTTTCACTCTCGCCTACAAGTTCCGATTCACTTTGAGTCATAACAGGCTAGAAATAGTTCTTACGTTGTCGACGTAAAATATATTTGCGTTTTCGTTAATGCCCATAGAATTGGATTCTTTTTATGCAATTTCAATCAGGAAGTGTGGAAGAGTTTGATGCTTTATAATGAATTCTTTCAGCCATCTTTAATTATCACTTATTGTTTCTGGGGTAACTTGTTTACTGGCACATTTGTTTCGGTTAATTCTGAATCGAAGATAATAGCTTGTAGCATTTATTCTATTTTTTTTTTTACTTTTAGTTCGACAATTTAATTCAGGTGAACGAATAGTTTATCCCGATAAGCGAATTAGGTCAAATTTGCTTATGGTCTATCCCATTTGGAAGAGGATTTATTCTCCCTACGTGGATTCAATTGCTATTTGCATTTATTACCTCGATGCTAAAATTCTCATTATTCATCATTTGCACTTTCGTTTGTGTTTTAAGTATTTTCAAACACTAATTTATTACAAACTGTTGAGGGGTTTTGGGTCAGCTACATTCAATTCCACTTTACATTGCCGTTACATACCTCCATGCCAGCTTCTTACATCCGAACACCAAAAAATTTACCAAGACTGTAATTCTCCTTTTTAGTCTTCGCACAATTTCTAAAATTCTAGTCAGCTAGGACACTATAATGGCCGTCGCGGATGAGCATTCATAGTAACAACGTGCTTGTATAATCCAACACAGAAGTAATCTAAGGCGTTCAGTATTCTGCTAGGTTCGTCCACTTCTATTGTCGTAGACAGGCAATATTAATGTTATTTTACCACTTTTGGTTATTAAAAGATATAAATTTATGTATAAGTTGTATTAGACTTGCATTTTATTGACAATTAAAAAATAAACAGTTTATCTAAAATAAAAAATTTAGGGGCATATTTTGATGTTTCCACTTGTTGGTGCACATATGGGAAAAATCACAACAAAAACTTTCCCAATTTAATACTCCTGAGGGTTAAAAATTGCCCCTAGAAATTAGGTAGAGTTGATTAAATGAAAGAATAATGTCAGTGAGATTAATGAGAATAAAAAAAATTAATTTCAACAGGAAAAAATTAGCATACGAAAAATATAAGAGACTTCAAAAGGGTTCATTCGAACCTTTAGGGCTGAATGGAGAATAAGATGAGAGGCTGCGCGTAGGAATTTCAACTTAATTGTCATTGCATCCTGACTTTTTACCTGGACCTATCTCTCAATGCCCCAAGTCAGGCCCATTTGTCAACATATATTCTGTCGTGTCCGAATTGGACTCAATCGCAGGACGCAGTACAATCTGATGAGGCTCACCTCTGAACCATACTGCGAAGACTGCTTCACCCTACATAGTGGTAGAATGTCCTAGTTTGACGGATATTCGTGAGCATTACCGGTCAAGGTACCTCGTAAAGCGGATTCACTAGCGTTTGTCTCTTTTGCTGAGGTTAAGGGTCTTGCACACCATATTTTCGTGCGATAGTGGTTTTGGAGGACGTCAGCCTTCTCCTTATAATTTCTTTAATTGTTGGCGGCTCGCTTTAGGGAGGTGGGTCCCCATTATAGCATTTAGACGTGCCTCTTAATTCTTTTATTTTTATAGTTATTTTGATTACTGTTTCTTAATATATTTTATTTTCAAATTAGGATTTAGTTAAAACGATCGACCTCCGCCAAGAAAAGCTCACTAGATTTAAAAAATAAATATATTTATTTAGAAAATTAATCATAATTCAATGATGGCATCTCTCATTTTTTTTTGCTAGAGAGGTTCATTAGGTAAGTTAAGAGGTTAGGCAAAGTAAATGTGTATTTGGAAAAATAGGGCAGAACCCAACGAAAACATTTACACCATTTTATTTTAAGGAAGTTTGGCGCGCTTTTGACCATGGTGCGCACAACTCTCTTTAAAACTAACCTCCTTCCTAAAAAGTGCCGCGTTTCTATCAGGTTGGAAGAGAAGAAAAACTAGAAACCAACGTGGAGATTTCACGCAAGGTGAGAATAACTGAGAAATAAGAAAGAAAGGGGAATAAGTAGATAGAAGGACAAATAAATGATGACTCAAATCTCTTAAGACAAGATAGTACCGCAAGGTGGGAGGTGGTTAGAGGCCCATTATAAGCCAACTGAAACAAGTGCCATAAGGAGTACATCCAGTAAAGTACAGGAAAGAATCTCCTGAACCAGTTACTCTTCAAGGAGACCTCTCATGAACTCCATCTACCCTCCCCTCATAATCGTGACTGCCAACTATACGAAGTTTTTTTAGCAGACACTTCAAATACCACTTCAGGCCTACAATAAAAATATCGTTATTTTTTATAATTATTTATCAAAAGGGTGACCCAACTTGAGGGTATTTCTCTCTTAAATATTCTCGTGTACCCTTTTGTTTTCATGTATTTTATATCTCATGGTTGGATAATATTTGTTCAGTAAGGTACAACAAATTTCAGCGTCAAGAAAAAAAACATAGAACTAAAGTGCATTTTATTATTAAATTGAGTGTGCTAAATTCGGATCTGATAACGAAGATTTCCCAGCACGTAAGATTCTCTTGTAAATTGCCGATTTAACACTAATGCAATTGATACCGATTTACACGATACCATAAATGTATTTCGCTCCCAAGGTAAGATTAAATATGTCCATTGTAATTAATTCATGAATATATAATGAATCAGCATGTTTATAAGCAATATATAATGTATTAACATACATTTTAGTATTTACTTCTTCATTTGTAAGACGTCTAATGTTTGTCACGCTTTTGGCTCGAGCATAAATCACCCAGCATAGCAGGGCTCCATTTTCCCATATACCTGTTTTCCATTGACGCCATAGTTTGATGGAACCTCTCTCCATGTTCATCACTCATATCTCCGGCATTCTCTGTGAAGAAGGACAGATATGAATAAAGAAAGTGGATCTTCAGTGACATATTGCATCCGAGATATTGGTAGCACTTGATTAGGCTCTCGACTCTACGCTCTCGAAGGGCCCCTTGGTGCTTTCCTAAAAGTCCTTTGCATACATCTTTGAATGCATGCCAGGCCGCTTGGTCAGTTTTATCCATTGACGCTTCAAAGTCCTCATCAGCTATAAGTTGGCAAATCTAATGGCCTAGGAATATGCCTTCTTAAAACTTGGTATCACTTATTTTAAGGAAGATCGCTTTGAGGTACTGGAACCATGGCTTGTTATGTTGCAGTGCTTTGGTAAACTGCTTCGTTAGGCCTAATTTTATATGCGCTGGTGGCAAAATGATTTTCTCATTCTGATCTGGCCCTATTGTCTCACTTGCAAAGGAAGCACATAAACTTGGTGTATCCAGTTTTTAGCCTTTTAAGTACGGCTACTATTTTCAAGTCGGCACAAATTAGCCATTCAGGTTCCTTATAACTTATGCTGTCTAGATTAAAAGTAAGGTTCTTATATGTCTCTCTTAAAATGCCTGAGTGATCAACTGTAACTTAAGGTATGGTATTCCCTTCGTGCAACAGAACTGCTTTTATGCTGTAAATAGATGAATCTATAAATAATCTCCCATAATTTGGTTCATAGGTCAGCTCAAGAGCATTTGATAGGACGCTGATATCATTACTATAAGCCAAGTTGTTTTAAAAAGTGAAGAATTGCTGTAGATCTGCAGAACGCTTCCTAAATATTCTAATTCGAGCATGTTTATCCAGAAGGTTCCATTGTTTCAGAGGTGAGGCCAGGAGTTCACTCTTTTGCCTAGTAAGTGTTAGATCACAAAATAGATTATTGAGTTCCAATTGGGTGATGAGGTGTGGTTTCTTGTCAGGTTCAAGCTGTGCCACATATGGTGTAACTTGAGATTCTGAATCGTCTGAGTTGCTCGTGTCATCGCTTGGTAGTTCACAGGGCGGCTGTAGTACAGGAATAGCACTTGAATGTCAAACTGGGCAAATAACAGACATAAGATCTGGATACATCATAGATTTCTTGCCTTTTCTGTTTGCGACCTGCAGTCAAATAACATAAAATAAGATTAAAAATGGATATTACTGGCCTTGATCACTTGCAGAAATTGTTGAAGTACAACATAGTATGTATTATGATCTTTTTAATTGATACATCTCTTAAAAATATATTAAAGACCAAGAAAGAAAACACATTGAATACGCACCTTTAATATCTGTTAAGAAGAAGTAGCAATCTGTTGAATGGTCTTTTAGCTCCCTCCAGACCTTTGGTACGCAAAACATGAGGCCAGGCCCTTTGCCTTTTACCCAGGCAGAAAGGAAACTTGTACACTTGAAACAACATATGTGAGGTGCCCGGCGTTTGTCCTGGTTACCCTGTTTAGATCCAAAGTACAGCTCATAATGTTTCTTCACATGTTTAGTTAACTGTCTCTAGTAATGTCTTAATGTAACTGATCCACTTATATAACAGAAACTGTCTGGGAAACTTTTGCATTCTCTAGGCATTTTAGCTGTCTCCTGTAAAGAAAATACATTGTAGAATGTGAAAAATAATATAAATAGTAACAACAATAAATATTAAATAAAGAAGTAAAAATAGGAAGCATTTACAGTAAATTACAAAATTATAAAGCGTTACGTAAGAGTTACAACGGATTTAGACCCATATAACTAAAAGAATATTAAGTATACTTTCATAAATTTCCTAGGTTAGGTTGGCAAATACCTTAGAAACACTCTATTAAAATTATATCACATTCCGTTTATAACTTTTAGAGTTGTCAGTTTTGGCCTAATACTGTTTGCATTCAATCCCTAAGGAACCATCAGTGTATATAACGTAAGTAAGATAGTAATTTACTAAAGACTGCAGGGTCGCAGAAAGAGGCGGATGTTATAATCGTGATTTAGGCAAAAAATGACCCTAGAAAAGGTTATTCTCATTGTACTCTGAACAGCTCACTGTTAGCCCAACGAAGGCCTAGTTGTTGGTTAAAACATTTATCGCAAATTTGCTCACTATGAGTAACAATCTCAGTCAAGAAAGAGGATATTCCCTAGCGCAAATTGTTTATGGAACCCCCCAACGACTTTCGGGTGACTTATTGGTCACCAGAAAAATAGATCCTTTACAACAGAAAACTTTACAACAACATCAGAGAGTCATGAACTCTGTAAATAAAAGGTTCGGGTTCACTTTCGAGCACCGATACTGTAATGCAGTTAGTAGCTGTTATAACCACACGTATATAGAGCCCCCTTATGAGATAGTAACCTATCGGGGTTAAACTTGTTTCAATGGGAAATTAATTCCCTGAAATAGTTAACACTTAGGAAAGCACCACAAAATTCAACATAAATGTTGAGCGACCAAAAAGTTAGCGTAAGCCGAGCAAAGCCGGTTCATTGCGATCCGTATCCACCGGTGCAAGTAACTAAAAAACAAATATTCCTTAGTCCAGAAGGCAAAACCAAACCCTAAGTGGTTACGATGATGAAATGAAAATTTAATCTATAACGTAGCGAAATGTTCAACACTAACTAATCCTACTTGTAAATTAATTAAGGTCTTTGATGCGAAACAAATTGAAGTAATCTGATAAACAAAGGATTTAGCTCCGGAATGTTAAAGACGAGTTCATTAAATAGGAGAATATTTGAGCGTACCTCAACCGATTGACGTAAAACTCAATCCGAAATCATTTAGCCTCTGGTAAGTAAAATAGACCCTGATAAAAAAAATAAATTAAGTTGACTTCAACGCAAATTAAATGCTAAAAACCTTAGCGGAAAATAATACCTTGGCTCAGAATTCTTAAGGACTAGAGCTCTTCGAAGAGCAAACTGTTGGAGCACGGCCTAAGTCAAATGGCAAAATCGTGAAACAGAAATCAATTCACCTCAGTAATTAACTCAGTCTTCACGGAGTAACAGTTAGATTCCCTGAAAACTTTACTTCGAAACTGATTAAATAAGAAACAGGTGTAATTACTTGTTACAATGCTACCAAGCTTCTTTCAAACTATGAATGCAAATGTAAGCCATATCCTACTTAACTAATTTAAACTAAAGGTCCTTAAGGTTAAATAACTGATACCATCAGTTTAATCGCTCACAAGGAGGAAGGTAGTATAACAGTTCAATTATGTCTACTTAAGGTCAAACAATCATGGAAAAACAAAATCCTAAAGCGAAATCAATAATCAAATTAACTGAAGCAGCGCTATACCGCTCTGTAGCTGAATTTGATTAAAAAAAACGCTAACCAATCCCTAAGTATTAAGTAATCTACATAATTGAAAGGACATATTATCAAATATAAACGAAAATGGTTAAATTACCTTTAACAATGACCAGGATAATAAGGCTAATTATGTTGTCTTACAATTCTGCTTGGCATAAAAGGAAACTAAAGAGGGAATATCTACAATATCGAATTTAAACCAAAATAAATATCCAGGTACTTACATGAACAAAGCATTAGGAATATCCAATGCCACTTACCGAAATTACCCTCAACCTTTATATAAACAAAACACCATCTTTCTAATGAAACCTATTATTTTAATTTTTAACAGAAATGAAAACAAACAGAGGCCAGCAAACTAATTTGTTTCAATCACCGCCAAAACAGTTGATATATCTTAAGACTGAAATCCAAGGCGAGCCTAACTCAAATAAAATAGCCTTTGGTGATCTAAAACTCAAACAAATGTGCACAAAGGCCTGAAAACAGTCAACGATCTCACTTATATTGATTGGTAAGGTCATATGGTCATAAAGTCAGAACAATTGAGAGCACGCGACCTAGGTCTGTAGACCTTGTTAAAAAAAATGACATTTTACGAATGTTTATTTATGAATCTTTGCTGTTGATGAAATAAATTTAAATTTGGCAGAAGAAAATGATTTAGTAGAAATATATTTATCGGTCCTTATAAATCAATCCACTACTGCCCAATTATCTATTTATATTTAACATTCGATTACATATAGTTTTTAGTGAAGTCCTTTGAAATTATTGACACCGCAATATAAAGTAGACACCAAATTTAGAATTAATTAATTTGAAAATTAATCACTATTTAATGGACGATCAAAATATTTATTGGAATATTTTACATTTATTAAAGAACGACGGAAGCCTTTATACGAAGGGACTCCAAAAAGTTCCCGTGAAATGCGAATTAAAAATAAAATAAACATCGCATTTTAGTTCTTTGTCGGCACAATAAACTTCTACCGCCATTATATGATGTTGTGTAGACTTGCACATACATGTACATACATAGACATGCCCTTCTATAGAGTAGGAAAAGATCTTGCGGTTCGGTTTCCTGTCTTATCCCAAGAAAGGCTGACAGCCATTTCCCGGTCGGTTATTTATTCACCTGCGCTTTGATCTTGGCTGACCTTCCATGACAACAAATTCTCATTGGCTGGTGGAGGCGAAGTTCCCCCAAACCGGAGAAACAAACCTCGCTTTTATCTAAAACCACGCCATCGATTCTTTTTTCTCAACACGGACTGTGTCTTATCACTGCCATGCACGTTAGACAGAGCTCGTGGGACCTATTTTGGCATCGACTCTGCACCACACCTCTCAACGCTCTAGTATAGCTAATATCTGTCAACAGAACTACTGGTCTTTACTACAATAGCTATCTAGAGCTCTTGTTATCCGAGTGGATACGACATTGGTCTACCAACGTCGCGGTACCAGGTTCGATCTCGGTAAGAGCGGATACAAACGTAAAGATCTGGCTACTAATTGATGAACGCGCTGTGGTCATCCATTTACTGGGGTGGGTAGATCTTACAGTTCTCACCACACGCATAGCCAATTAAAACACTGCTTTCTTTCATCTCCTGTCTTCACAGCACAACTCACACTCTCTCTTGTTACCGAGGAATCCTCCCGATGGGTATCTATACCCACATACCTCTGACGTGGACAGGTCCCTCTGTCCTGGTGCGACAAAGGTCCCACCAAAATGCTGTTTGAGTTAAAAGATAACTCTTCCAGGAATCTCTCCTCCAAAGAGGACCTGGTGCCCTCGTGCTCACCAGCGATTGCTGTACTGACCTTTATGTTTATTTAGTTATCCGGTCGGGAATCCGCCTGGATAACGGCAAATTGGCGAACCACTACTACAACTACTACAATACCTACCCTCATAATCGTAGTTCCTCTACCTTGTGGACTGTTTCAATATAACTTCTTTTTCTAAATTCCGGACTCTTTATCTGATAGGAATATTACCGAAAGGTGAACAGCATTCTATTCAAAATCGTGAAACTTTTAGGCGTGTATCTCATTAGAGATATCTCCTGTTTTCTTAGTCTTTGAGTATGTCGTTAAAAATCCCTGCGAGACTTTGGACTAATATGAGATAATTCCTTTTTCCACTGTCTCGGGGGTATCGAATGGAGACATATTCTGCGCAACTTTATCTGGAATTTTCTCGGTATGATCACAGCCATTTGGGTTGATTTATTAAGGTGCCAGAACATTAATCAACCAAATTGATATTCCTAACAAGTATGTTACCTTCTTCTACCATGATGAATATTTTGAGAAGTTGATCTCTACAAAGTAATTCTTACGCCTTAGAATAATAGGCCCGAACCCGAGAATTCGTCTACAGGTCACCATCAATCGTTCAGATGAGGAAGTAAGCATAAATGGATTGGAGGAAGTCCAGCAGGAAAGTTCTCAAGAAGCTTACTAATCAGATAAGAGACAAGTATCAGACAGCAGCAAATCGCAATTATGATGATAGCATACAGAAACAGAAGGTGAAGATGAACCAATATCAAAGGGTTCAGATGCGAAGGAAGATAATCACAACTTAAAACCTTTTTGCAAAACGAATTTCAACCACTACCATAGATATACATATTAAAGGACGAAATAAAAAACATTAAGGACGGGATTTCCTAATTAAGCGTTTGAAGGCGTCTTTTGTCATATTGGCAATGTGAGGACAAGCATTGTTGTGTTGCAGAAGGACTCCATAACGTCGAGGAGGATGCTTTTCACGAATAACTTCGGCGAGTTGATACATTTGTTGAACGTAGAGTTCTGCATTGACAACTTCGTTGTTCGCAAGGACCTCATAAAGAATGATGCCTTCACAATTCCAAGACACACACAGCATCGTCTTTCGTGGATGAAGTCCTTGCTTTAATCGCGGAAGTGGTTTTTATTGGGGCTAAGACATTGTTTTCGATGGTTCATGTTGACATAAACACACCACTTTTCGTCGCTAGTGATGATGCAGTGAAGAAATCTGTCCTTATATCCACGAGTAGCCTTGTGACAAGCAAGAAAACTTGCGGCAATCGTGGAGCGTTGAAGTTTGTTGCTTTCGCTCAAAGCATGCGGAAGCCATGCAGCGAGTTTTTTAACTTTCCTCATCGAATGAAGGTGATTCACTACAGTTTTCTGATCACACACCAATTGTACAGCCAATTCTCTAGTCGATTGACGAGGATTTTCATGAAGAACGTCGTTCAATCGATCTTCATCCAACTTAATGGGGCGACCAGAACGTTCTTCGTCATTAAGATTGAAATGACCGTTTTTGAAACGTGAAAATCACCATTGAGCTGTCCTTTCTGATAAAGCATTTTCTCCGTACGCAGCACAACTATCGCGACGAGCTTTGGCTGCGTTTGCATTGTTTCCGTCTCGATTGAAAATGAATAACAACAAGTGTCGAAAATGCGCCTTTCTTTCAACTTGACATTCCATTTTGAGGGTACAGAACAAAAATTAAATTAACACAACTTTTAAATAAACCGCAATGACTTATTACTTAACTTCCAGACGTAGCCTAAGCAAAAGCCTAATAGTCTACGCTGGTAAGAGACGTAGCCTAACATTTGCAAATTTTGATCTGATTATTTATTATTGTTTCTTAATATGTGCACAAATCACGTCAACAAGACTTAAATCAACAGGACATTCAAAAAACGCAAGAACTTATTCCTCAACCTAATATTTATTTGATATTTTATTTTATTTTTATTTTTTTATTACTTGTTTATTTTTTATTATTTATTAATTTATTATTCTTTGTACATACACACATACATACATGTCTATACATATTTATATATATATACATACACACATACCTTCATACATTTATATATATTTACAGTCTTAGGCTTTAAAGTCTTTATCTTCTTGATTTAGCCGAATTTATAGTTATATCTAAATTTAAGTGAAAAGTAACAAATTAAACGGTACTCGTCTATGTTATTGTTAACTAGAAAGTGAAAAAAACAAGAAATTTTTATGTAATAGTTAAAATGGAAAGTGAATTAACAAAACCAAATCCTATGTGACATAAAAGAAATAATTCTATTCTGTAATATTAAAATTTTAATTGAGAGTTGACAAATAATAAGAGTCTGTATTTAAGGACGTTAACAGATAAGAGCGAAAAACGAAAATAAAAATTCTTTTTATCATAGCCGAAACCTAAGTAACATTAAAATGTAGTCTATTCAAAAATTTCTGTCATTGCCTCAGAGGCATTTCCCCTGCCGCTTTGGAATTTAGTCCGTCATGAACTCTTTCTCTTTAGTCTCGTTATGCGCAAATGGAACATAAAGAAACGAACGCCCAAAATTTCGTCATCATCCACATCAACCACCATCTACATACATGTCGACATTTATGTTAGTGATCAACGCCACCATTACTCACTGGAGGGCACAGTACTCGGACTCACGCCCAGAAAATCCCAGAAAAAATGAAAGACAAGCAAAAAAAAATCCATAAATCATACTACTCATCGAAGAACAAAGGAAGTACAAAAATTAATGAAGGTAAAGAAAATAGAAAGTAGAAACTAATATGAAGAAGAAGCAAAAACAAAACAAGAGCAGTAAGAAAAATAAAGACATGAATCTCTAACCAAGATAAAAACGAGATAATCTTTTAAAAGAAATGAGATTAGCCAGATCTTTTAGCAAACTTTTACACCTCGAACTAGTTATCTTTCTTTTCAACTCCCCCGTCCACTAAATTCTAAACTATTTACTCACTAATTCTCTCATCTCACGATTATCTGTGAAAGTATTTACCAAATTTACCAGTACATATATAAATCCAAGCAGCTGTTGCGGTAGCTAACCATTATCATCGACGGTATCATAAATTGCCAATGTTTTCAACTCATTCATCTTCGCATAATCCTAAAATCAATAATTTCTTACATCCTCGAGAGGAAGAATTACACGGGTGCCTCTATTGATCTTGAGTCCTTCAATTCTCTCGTTTGAAGTCGATTTAGAGTGGCGACAATTTGAAGTAATTCCAAACAATGCATAAATAGAGGAGCGGACTCTACCAAAGAAGAGGAAACACTTTAAATAAAAAGGGCCGTTATTTGAGCAACTTGACATCTTTTATGCTGGAAACATCACCGGAAGTGAATTACTGTTCGAATGATGGGAAAAGAAAAGGCAAATAAATTATCCTTGGGATATTTTCCCTATGAACCTAACCTAAGCAATCACTGATTACAGTTATACTCTTCTTCTGCCGTTGAGAATACAATGATTGTCCTTGCTTCCATTTGAAGAAAAGTCATGTTACTTAAATAAGTTCTGTTTTAATTACTGGTTCTACCTTGCTAATCCACCAAATCAATTCATCTTTCATGCATCATAAGATTGCCAGAGGTGTTTTCCGTATCATTTTCTGATAGAAGTTACGAGGAGGCTGCTTTAATTATAAAGAAAAAGAGAACAACAAAAATAATAAAAAGAAAGCTCAGGAAATGAGACAATTACCAAGGAATGGAGAATTTGTCACCTCTGAATGATATAAACATAAGTGTGGGGAAATCTATATCCCACTATAAAAACAGATGCCCAGTTTGGTTACATCAGCATCCAGATGCTATGCGGCGTAGACCCATACTGTAACCCCCCTTCCCCCCCGACCCGGGACATTCCCACCAGACGGAACATTCAACTCCAAGAAGTACGAATTAACAGATTTCTGTCCCAGCGTGCATAAACAATACGAAGGGAAGGAGAGCAGGTGTAATAACAATGTTTAATCAGGCTCACTCCTTCCCCTAAGATTTGAGATCGAGTCTCGCATAATAGACGAAATTATAGGAGCTGCGACGAAAGCTAGAAGATGCCTTTAGGGCTAAGTGAAGACGCTCTGAAAAGCGTCGCTATAGATGAGAGGCTTAAAACCATAAGCCCTCACTCCCTCCCTTCCCCTACCACCAGTGGTTCGGTGATGTATATATTCGGACAGCTGGAGAATAAGTAGAGATATCGACACGACAAAGTCCGGCAGCAGGGCCCGGCACTAACGAAACCGAGCAGAGAAGAAGTCCATTCTGAGTCAGTTCCTGATGGTCACACCGAAGAGTACACCCTCGTATTGAGAATCACTCTCATACATCTCTCGTCAGAGAAACACCTTATCTCGGTTTTCAACAAAAACAGAGCTAGTCCTCACCATTGAGGAATACCCATAGTGAACTCTCCCCCCCCTTCCCTTTCGGCAAAGGATTCACTTTTTGATCATCGCTCCTCAGTGCGAATCATCTCAAGATTAACCCGAAGATTAGAAAAAGCATACCTTCACGCTCCCGTTGCTAAAATCATCTGATTAAGATAACGTGCCTAGCGCCATCTGCCTCTCTCACCTAAGTCCGTTGTTTCTCCCAGTCAGTCTCCCAGCCAGACGAACAGCTGGAGCGTCTGCGACCACACCACCACGTCGAACCTCAAACCCCGCCATAAGATCCAACGTCAAGGTCGTTCATTCCTCAACCGGATTCACTTGTGTTTTTTTTTTTAAGGTAAAGCAATTCATATATTTTTGGTGTGTCAATTAGCGCTCAGTATTAAAGTGAGTTTGGGGGGTCAACCAATACTTAATATTCATTTTTTTTAAAGTAGTAATTTTCACGTAGACTCTTTTGTTTATAGATGTAAAGTTTGTTTTTAATATTTCCTTTTTAAATGTTGCAAGTAAAAGTATATTTTTGGTTAGAAGTGTTTAACTCAATCCTCGAAACGCTGCACATGGCAATAGAAATCCTCCCTGAGTAAAGAAGTAAAGCTAAAGATTAAATGAAGAAAAGAATTATAGCACTGTTCGAAGAAACGAAATAATGGAGTTATTGAATTACGTAACCCACCCACCTACACCCTCGGCTCTTATACTACGACAATAAGGGTTAATCCAATGCTTTAGAAACCTTATACAAAAATAAAAACAATTGAGAGAGTTGGTTTGAACCCATTTTGGGTGAAAATAAATCATGAAATCAGGCAGGTGATTTTTTATTGTTAACTCCTTAGTAATTTAAATAACAAACGGATAAAATGAAAGTATTTCCATAAATTAATGTAAAATCAGAGATCTATAATACTTTACAACTAAACAATCTTGTGAAAAAGAATTAAACTCGAGAAAAATTCTAGAATGGTTTTGATTTTCAAAAAATTACAACTTCAAGCTTGATAGTCTGAAGAGACTCATATTTATTGTTAACCTAGAGTTGGATTTGTGTTGTTCCACATAATGATTGCCCTTCTTTCTCATTATAGGCTTGTCTAAATTCTTTCATCTTTACGTTATGAGATGAAATCTAAAATTTCACTCATTCTAAAATCGACCTGATTTTACTCTCAATACACTTTTTTTAGTCAATTAAGCTATTTTTTTTTCTCTTACTAAACTATTTCACATTTTATTCAAGCTAGTTTGCAGCATAAAGAGTTTTACGTTTGTGAATGAATTTCGATCATTGCTTCTAACGTGCATGTCAAGTATAATGTTTGGAGCTGTTGATTAAGAAAACACGTTTCATTTATATATTATCTAAATTTATACGGTAAGGAGGAATTCTTTTTGATTACTCAAGGCAAGTGGCTGCAGCTCCCGTGAATTTAAAGTTGGACGTTGACGTTGAGGCTAGCACTTAGCGTATATCGAGCGAGGTAACTGAGTGGATGGCGAATTGATGATAACACGATATAAATCGTTTCTCTTCTCAGTGCCACAAAATTTAATCAAGTGGCAACAGCTTATCAAGTGTTGCCATCATATGGTTACCAGCAATCGCTAACTGTGCCATACTTTTTTCTTTTTAAAATATATACCATTAGATTTAGTTATTGATATTATTAAAAATATGTGTTTTACTCTGTCTGTAAGTTATATGTTTTCACTCTACCTCTCTTTAAACACACCAACTTGATTTCAAACAAACTAATTCATGTGTAATTACAGTACCTACAAGCAATTTGATAGTCAATGGTTTGTCAATCATTCCAGCTGGCTTAGAAATATTAATGATTCACATTGAGGAAATAATTTCCCATAGTTTCCCCTTTAACTGAGATCTTCCTTTTATTCTAGGTTTGTAGACAACTCTTTCCTAATTTTTGACGTGCCCCAACATTTTGAGCAATTCCTGTAATTTATTAATAACTTTCATCCAAACATTAATTTCACGGTTGAAAAAGAATCACTAATAGCATCCTTTTTCAAAAGAAATTCCATTAAATCTCTTTTGCACCGTGCCTACCATCTCTCCTCTTTCTACTTTTACTTCGAAAAAAGTTTGAACTTCTTCGAAACTATTCAGCAATGATTCATATTCTTTACATCTTTTTGAATCAAATTAAAAACGAATTGCTTTCTAAAAACTCCTGAAGATATACGATCTCTCTCTCTCCCTGAACTAGATCATCTTAATTGCCGTTCCCCGAAAAAAAATTAAAAAGTCACAAAGATAACTTTACCAATACAATTTTGGGGGTATATTTTCTCCAACACAATATCAATAGGTTTAGTATTAAAGTAAATGACTCACACCACAGCAGTCAGCGTAGTAGCGTCGTGTATTTATTTAGATGTCCTCAATGTCAGAGAGGCTCTTATATTGGTAGCACAGTGCGCTTGCTGCTTCCTCGAGCTTGTGCTGTTCTAGGCATTAGTAGAGAACAAATAAAACACTCAATTGCTAAGAATGTTCTTCTGCCCAGGATCGCATTGCCAATGGCCAAACCAAAGCCACCCTAGATGATTTTAAAATTTTAGATAAATCCCTAGGTGGGGATAAAACTCAGACAATGATATGAACTTATATTAAATCCTTCATACCATCTCTTAGCAATGACCTATCTATCTTTCATCTCCATCTTATCTACAACAAATATTTTTTGTTTCTCTCCCTTATGATACGTTTTTATTTTTCATCTTTTCTCCTCCCCTCAGGCATATCTTTACCTTTCCAAAAAGGACCGGAAATGCTGTTTGTTTGGTATTTTTTATTTATTAGTCCTCTTTGCGATGTTAAATTTTATATTCCAGTAGTAAATATGGATGATACTTGCTAAAACTAATCCATATATTTAAGAGTTTGGTCTACAAGATTTTGCATACTAAAGGCACAGCGCCGTTAAAGTGACACAAACTTGCGGCTGTTCGGCATTTCGATTTGCCCTTTCGTTATTTAGTCAGTTTTACTTTTTCTACAATTTAGAACAAATTGCTGCAATAATAAAAGCTTTACTCATTCTTAGTTTCTTTCTGTCAAGAAATACGCTCCATTTCATTCCCTCCTATTTCTAAAGTAGTCATGTAAAGATAATTCTGTTATTTGCCTTTTGAAAATTATATGATTGCTTTCCATTAATTCTGATAAAAGCTTATTAACAGAAATGCAAGCTGTAAATATGTTAACCTAGTATACTGTCTGACTAGCTCCTGGTTTAGTGAACCATCGGTTTACTAAATAAAAGCCAATGAATAAAGTTTGGCATATGTCAATGTATTTCATTGTAAAGCTAAAAGATTTCAGACAAAAAAACTAGAATGGGGACTAACTTGGGTAAGTTTTATGATTCTAATGAAACCCATTGTTTTCTTTTTTATTATTGCGGGGACTACACCCTAGACGACTAGAAAGACTGCATCTATTTAAAAGGAAGTCAATCAACTAGATGCAGTGTCTCCAGTCGTCTAGGGTGTAGTCACCGAAATAATAAAAAAAGAAAACAATGGGTTTCATTAGAATCATAAACGTACGCATTAAGTCCTCCTTTCTTTAGAGCCCTAATATAGCCCGCGTCCCCAAGCTGCGTAAGGTGGCAAGTAATGAGGCAAATGGTATTCAATGCTGGCGTTTCGACTTGGCTACCAGGCAACTAGTTTTTTCTCTGGAAAATTCAGCTGAAATATACGACTCTTATTTTACGCGAAGGCTTATCATTCATTGACAGACTAAATAGAAACCCCCCTCTCTTCAATAGCGTTACGAAGAAAAATTATTACAGTTTCAGCTTTGCTTCTCTTTTTAAATTTTTTCCCGCTGCCTAAACCATCTAAATAGAAAGGTAGGGAGAGTAAGGCATTAGACCCTATTAAGGGGCTAGAACAAAGGGACGAGGCTGAATCTTATAAGAGTCTTAGACCAGATATGTAATTATGGCATATTAATTTCACTTAGTTATTAGACTTTTCGACTCTAATATCTTTCACACAGCAGAGGCCAAGGGGGCATCCCCCCCATGAAAGACGCCATGGCTCGCCAAAAGGGCAAAGGAATTATCCTAATACCGTACAGCGGGAAATGAAAAAACAAAACGTTGACTGATCACCAAATATTTATCCCGAGAATTAAGATTCGCATTAACAAATTCATTGATATTCTAAATAGCTACACCAGGCAATGGCTTCGCGACTTCCCCGTACGGGGGAAGCTTGCGCTTCGCTACTAAGATTTAAAATACTAAAATTTAAAATACTAAAAAAAGCAGCCATGGTTAAATTTTTTTAAATTTTCTGAATTTCGCCAATTATAATAATTTTACAAAGGAACTCTAAGCTAAATTTCCCCCGTTTCAAAATTTCACGTTGCTAAAATAGAGTTATAGAAGAAGATATATAAAAATATATTTTCTGAACTTCAACATTTGTATTCTTTGGGTTTTAAAAAATTCCCCAAATTTAGATACTTATATTTATTTCTGATCTTCATCATTTTGTTTTTTGATATTATAAAAAAAGTATTAGAAATAACTTTGATTAAAAAACATAAGTCATAACCAAACTAAGATGAAATTATCATTCAAATACTCAAAAAAATCCCCTTCTTAAATTATAGAGTTAGTAATGATGATGATGATGATTACCCTAGATCATGATTGAGAAGATGCATGGAAACTATTATTAACAGAATGATGTAAGATATTAAAAAATAGTGATTATCACCGAAACTGTCGTGCAAATATTAACAAACCTATCTCTCATATGCAGTGGGGGATCTAGCTTAAGAATGGGTAAGGCAAAGTTAAGTAATCCGGCTAATCATTGGGAGGGGTGGGAGCTAACCTGAATTCCTCCTTCTGAGTAGTCTGAAAAAAGGGCATTGATCTTTAATAATGTTTATCTTACACAACTTGATAATAAATAATTACAGTATCTTAGACAAGAGTGAGCACTGACTCTGTCAGATCCGAATTTTTTTCAACACATCAGAAAATTATGAATTGCGGTTTATTGTACTTTTGGGACGTCAGTTGAGGTATGATACTGAATATAATAATTATTTTTTTGAGATTTACCTGTATTTTATACATATATCTGATAAGGTACATTCGATCGCAAAGGTTTTAAAATTGTTTATATATATATATATATATACAGTGGCGGCAACAAAAAAAGTGACATTGAATATTGGCAATAGAAATCGATACATAAAATCGCTTTCACGATTTTACTTGCCAACAAGCCAATGAAAAGGGGCGGGGCTTATGCCACGAGTGGATGACTCTCCTGAGCTAAGACAACAGAACTGCGCTTTATTGGAACTCACTGTCTCGTTTGAGCTCGTACAGTGAGGTTTTGGTGTACAACGCTCCAGCGTGCTGATTTCCTGCATTCGTGCCTACATTTGACGTGCTATAACTTCTGTGCAAGTGGATACAATGGGGCGGAAAAAGCTTTCTATGACAGAGAACAGCCGTGCCTTGACCCTATTAGAGCAGGGAAAGTCTTTTATTGATGTAGCAGCAGATTTACGAACCTCAAGAAATACGATTTATCGCCTAAAACGGGCAGCTGAGTTATTGCCACCAGGTACCATACCAAAGAGGAAGGAGGGCACTGGTGCAGCTAGGAAGACATCTCCAAGGACTGATAATATCCTAAGGCGTGAAGTGATGTCAGACCCTTCTGTAACCTCCGCTTCAATCAAGAAAAAACACCCAGACCTTCTCCAGAACGTCGCCCTCAGGACCTTCCGTCATCGCTTACAGAAGGACTTAGGCCTACCGGCTCGCCGCGCTGCCAAGAAGCCACTTCTTACCAAGGCTATGAAGATGAAAAGACTCAATTTTTGCAAGACCTATAAACATTGGACAGCTGCCCATTGGAAGAAGGTGATGTTCAGTGATGAGAGCACCTTTAGGCTGGTCAGAGGAGAGTCAAAGATCGTGCGTCGTCCCAGCAATGTGTCTCGGTATGACCCAAAATATACCGTGAAAACTGTGAAGCACCCTGATAGTGTGATTGTGTGGGGTGCCTTTAGTGGAAACAAGGGCAGAGGAGGTCTGTACTTCCTTCCCAAGAATGTAACCATGAGGGGGACTAACTATCTCGAAGTTTTGAAGCAGCACATGCTGCCATTTTGGGAAATTCATCGGTGTGAATTTTTCATGCATGATGGTGCCCCTGCTCACAGGTCCCAGTTAGTAAAAAGGTTCTTCAATGATAATAATATTAGTGTTTTGGAGTGGCCTGGTAATTCCCCGGACCTAAATCCTATTGAGAATGCTTGGAATCTGATGAAATCCAAAGTTCAAGAGACAGCATCCGGCAGCATCAAGGACCTGATAGAATCACTGAAGAAGATCTGGGTTACGATCGACCCCACCTACTTCGCAAACCTCGCTGAATCAATGCCCAATCGACTCAGAATGGTCATCAAGTGCAAGGGCAACATGACCAAGTATTAACTTTCATGAAATATTCATAATAAAATATGTAAGTTACATTTTTCTGTTTCATTTTCCCCGAATTGTCACATGTCACTTTTTTTGTTGCCGCCACTGTATATATATATATATATATATATATATATATATATATATATATATATATATATATATATATATATATATATATTACACAACTATTTCTGATTAGCAAATCCAAATATCGCTTAAAAATGAAATATGACAGCATTTCACACTAATACTACAGGATTGGTCACAATATTGCCACAAACAACCACTTCCTGTTCCTTTCGGAAAATACATTGAATACGTTTTCTATTCCAAATCAATTTCGTTGTGAACGCCGATCAGCGCCAGGCCGTTGATGTGTTCTTGAGTTAATTTGAGTGGGGGCTCGGGGGCTTCAGGATCTTCAGCCCTTTTGGATCCGCGTCTGTTCATTTGTCAAAAAATAATATGTATATGAGCTGACGCAACAAAGTTAAAGTCAAAACGGAATTAAAGAAGGAGAACCCAATCTTCGTATTCGCAGAGATAGTCAAATTTGGCAATCACACGCATGTGTTTAAATTAGTCTGCGTCACTACAGAAATTAAAGAGATTAACACCAAACCTTATGGACTACTGGAAAAAAATACCTCCATAAAACAAAAAACCCCATCATATAATATCCTGCTTCCAGTGATATGCCCTGTACAAAAAACACAAAAAAATCCATCCAAGGATATATACAAAATGTGCCCAAAATTATTACATCGTGTTTCAACGGAAGAAATGCACAAATAACTTCGTTAATCAATTGCATAGCAATAAACGAAACCCTTAACAAAAAGAATTCAATATAATTTTGAATATGAGAGGGCTACGAGTATTAGGCTATTGAATCTTGTCAAACTTGTTCGTATCTTTAAATGCCACGAGACGGCCTCACTTATGCTTGCACGTTTGTTTTTAATGTTAATATTATTATAGTTTATTTGTATTTTTCAAGACAAAATGTAGAAGGTTAGGAAGAGAAGGATATTTAAATGTTTAGTAGCACGAGCTGCTGGTTATTTTTTGGCGTTAATGTGTAGAATTACCTAAACTAAACATGTTTAGATAACCTAATACCTCTAGCCTTCTAAATCGTTGCTCGGAAAATATTACTTTCAAGATTTAATAATAACTCGGAAAATAGTGCTTTCTTCTCTGAATAAATAGCAACAAACAATTAACTTCACTATATAATTAATTACTCTCACCACAAAACTATGAAAAAAACATTTATAAAACCCTTCATTTAATTGCGCGAAAGAGATTTTCATCAGTTCTATCGGGTAGCATTACCCTAAAAGCTCTTTATGATTCACGTTCGAACCCACTGAAACTCACAAACCTTTGATAACACTCCCTCGATTGAACTTTCGCTTCCTGAATTGAGCCTGTCTATTTCCACATTTTTTCGTGACCCACCAATTTTCCCCGAGCGTTTTTCGAAATAATGAATGATCACCTCCTAAGAAAAACTAAGCCAGTTCATCAAAGTTCTGACCGAGACTTTTACCTGTTTGCAGATTTCGGCTAACACGGGTTTACGCGTTTTATGCTACTAAATTCTGTTCTGCAATGCCCCTTCATATTTCTGTAATAGAGTCATAGGAGTAATATTTTGATGGCGGAGAGGCTTAATCATCTCTTATAGGGTCTCGAAAACTCAATTTTTAAAGCCATTTTGCAACGCACGAATTCTTCCACAACATCTTCAAATGCTATGAGACGGGCTGTTACGCTAGCTTGTTTGAAAATAGCGAAACAGGTGAAATCTATAATGTGTGGGAGTGAAATTACAACTAATGAACCATTTAATTTTTGCTTTGACTGACTGAAACGTTATTTTCCTAAGAAACAAAAGTGTCTAAATCGAGGTGCTGGTTTAAAAAAATGTCAATTGTTGGAACTTTTTGTTTGTACGCAGATCTCTCCTTACAGACAATATAATAGAACCGCTGGTTTAAAAAAATGTCAATTGTTGGAACTTTTTGTTTGTACGCAGATCTCTCCTTACAGACAATATAATAGAACCTATTATATTGTCTGTAAGGAGAGATCTGCGTACAAACAAAAAGTTCCAACAATTGACATTTTTTTAAACCAGCGGTTCTATTATATTGTCTGTAAGGAGAGATCTGCGTACAAACAAAAAGTTCCAACAATTGACATTTTTTTAAACCAGCACCTCGATTTAGACACTTTTGTTTCTTAGGAAAATAACGTTTCAGTCAGTCAAAGCAAAAATTAAATGGTTCATTAGTTGTAATTTCACTCCCACACATTATAGATTTCACCTGTTTCGCTATTTTCAAACAAGCTAGCGTAACAGCCCGTCTCATAGCATTTGAAGATGTTGTGGAGGAATTCGTGCGTTGCAAAATGGCTTTAAAAATTGAGTTTTCGAGACCCTATAAGAGATGATTAAGCCTCTCCGCCATCAAAATATTACTCCTATGACTCTATTACAGAAATATGAAGGGGCATTGCAGAACAGAATTTAGTAGCATAAAACGCGTAAACCCGTGTTAGCCAAAATTACCTCACTTGTTCTGATTTATAATCTTACAACATTCAAAACTTTTAATAATTCCCGGAGTAACCTTGGGAGGACCTTGACAATTCTATCGTTTGAAAGAGAATGAAAACACCTTAAAGGTTTCAAACTTCGTTAGAATTGGACGAATAGTTATGATGTTATTGCCAAAACAAAATAATTCCCATGCTAACCTTGGGAGGACTTTGGCAATTATATTATTTGAAAGAGAATGTAAAACAATATAAGATTTTCAAATTACGTTAGAATCAGCCGAATAGTTATGATGTTAAAAGTTAAAGTTTGTTTGTAGCTTCTCAAGCGGACATCAGCCAGGGCAAACCCTAACTCTCAACCGTAATGCCCAGTCACGGCGGTAACGTTCCCTTAGTAAATAGTGTCAGCTTAAAAAGAATCTGGACGGAGATTTGAACTGCCGATCCAGCGATTGCCAGGCAAGAGCGCTAACCTCTATACTAGCCGGGAGGCTATTCCTCCCCCATCCCCCTCCCAATTCCCGGGTTGCTTTTTAATGGAATTTGAAGATGTGGTTGGGATTTTTAATATCACTTCATAAATTCAATCCTATAAATCTTGAGCATCAGCTATTTTTTCTTCATTTTCTTCGGGAGAGAAAATGATTTCACTTGATAGCAGCTCTTTTTCCTTCACCTTCTTGTCACTTTTACTTATTGACTTGTCTATTTTACTCAAGTTGATCTCGAAAACAAACCTGATGTTGTCCAAAGAAAGTAATCATTTCTCTCTGACCTTTAATGAAAATAAGTTCCTTCACAGAGATTATCATCTCCATCCGGGATTTAAATTAATTTGAGTTTCCTTATTGAAACCAGGGCAGCCAAATTCACAGCCAACACAATTCTACACTTGCGCCTGAGGATATCAAGAGGTTGTCTAGTTTTGTAATGAAAGTGTCTTAGGCCTGTAGCTCTCCTCTCCCAAGGGATATGTTTTTGACCTGCTCTCAGTTCTTTTGGATCTGTTTAAGATTGTGACTCTTGAATTTACAACGGGAGCTAGAAAAGAACTGTTCCCTCGTTCCCACTTTTCAAGCCCTTTAAGGTAAATATCCTTTGCAAGATTGGCTGCTGGGTAGTTTCTCACATCAACATTTCAGAACGTCAACCAGAGTTTGAAATTGAGATGGCAACAACTCAGCTATTTTCAATTTAGGAGTTCAAATGTGTGAATATCTCCAGTCTTGTCCTAATTTTAAAAGTGAAATAGATATAATTATTAATATAATAATAGTCATTCAATTCCCCAAGATGACAAAAATAGGTCAAAACTTTTCAGTAGCTAACCAAGTAGAACTAAAATTAGATTAAAATAAAAAAATAACTTTAGAATTCATAAGTAGGGCTGAAAATTTTGAGTACCCCTCATTTATGTAATTAGAACATTGAAAAGATTGACACACACTAATAGCACAGTATTTCATAGTATAGCATAATATACCATAGCATATTAAAGCATATTATATTATGGAATATAAATGCATATCATAGTATAGCATAGCACAGCATTGCATAATATAGCACAGCATAGTATCACATAACATAGTATATTATAGCATAGTATAGCATAGCATAGCACAGAATAGTATAGGAAAGCATAGTCTAGCCTAAAATAGCATAGTATAGCCACATACTTTATCATAGCATAGTAGAGAATAGCCTAGCCTAGCATAGCGTAGTATTGTCTAGCATAGCGTAACCTAGTATACCCTAGAATAGCCTAGCCTAAGCTCGCCTAATATAGCATAACATATCATAGCCAAGCATAGCATAGTATAACGTACCATCTTTTAGCCTAGTATGACCAAGCTTAGCCAAACATAGAATAGACTAGCTTAAAATAGAATGGCCTAGCTCTACCAGGCCTAACCTTGCCTAGCTTAGTATAATCTAGCTAGCCTAGTATAACCTAGCATAGTATAGCCAAGCTTAGTAGACCCTAGTCTAACCGAGCTTAGCCTAGCCTAGAATAACCTTGCTTAGTGTAGCAGAGGCTAGTGTAGCCTAGCTTACTATAGTCTAGCCTAACCAGGTATGGCTTAGCATTGCATGCCAGAGGCTAGCCTAGAGTCCTCTAGCTAGTATAACCAAGCTAAAATAGGCTGCTATAGCCTAGGCAATATATCTTTCCATACGATAGCCTAGCCAGGTCTAGCCTAGCATAACATACTATAGGCTAGATTGGTATAGCCTATCTTAACATAGCCACACCTAACAAAATATAGGCAAGCGTGTCATATTATATCCTAGCCTATTATATCCTAGACTAGTATAGCATACAATACCGTAGACTAGAATAACATTGCATAGCTTAGCCTATTATAGCTTTGGTTAGCTAGCCTATCGTAGACTAACATATTATTACTTAGAATAGCATAATATAGCCTAGCATAGCAGAGCAGGGCCCTTGCTAGCCTATTATAATTTAGCCTACCCTAGCATAGCATAGTATAACCCTGTCTAGCATAGTATAACATAGCCTAGCACTAGCTATCCTAGACAATATAGCCTAAACAATCCTATAATACCCTAGTCAAGCATAGCTTAGGATTGTCTGGCCAACATACTATATGCTATCTCAGGATATCATTTTATAGCCTAAATTAGCATAGTATACATTACCCCTGTACATTATATCTTTGCATAGTATAGCCTAGCCTATAATAGATTAGCATAGTATAGCCTATTCTAGGCTTGCCTAGCAAAGTATAGCATTTTATAGCCTAGTCTAGTCTAATAGATTTTAAATCTCGGTAGAATCGGCCGAATAGTTAAGATGTTATTACCAGAACAAAATAATTCCCGGGCTAACCTTAGGCAGACTTTGGCAATTATATCATTCGAAAGAGAATGAAAACAACATTAGGGTTTTAAATTTCGTTAGAATCAGCAGATTAGTTATGATGTTATTGCCGAAACAAAATAATTCCCAGGCTAACCTTGGGACGACTTTGAAAATTTTAGCGTTCGAAAGAAAATGTAAAACAACATAAGGGTTTCAAATTTCGTTAGAATCGGCCGAATTGTTACAATGTTATTAAAAAGAAAAAAGCAAAACGGAAATAGACCGACCGACATAATAAGATGTAGAGGCACCCGCGACTAAAAAGTCACAACTTTCTAAAAGCTTATTAGGAAATGGAACTAAATTATGTTAATTTTTTTTTTTAATTCAAATGGCAGGCTTAACTTTTTGTGACACCTCATTTATGGAATTGGAAAGGTGAAAAAAGGGTCACACCCTAATAGCATACTCTAGAATAGTATAGCATAGCACATTATAGCATAATATAGCATAGTATATTATAGCATACTATAGCATAGCAAAACATAGTATAGTATAGTATAGTATATCTAGGATAGTATCTCGTAGAATAGTATAGCCTAGCATAGCATATCCTAGTATAGCCTAGTATTGTCTAGAATAGTATACCATTTTATAGCATAGCTTAGTATAGTCTAGAATAGTAGCTGGGCAAAATCTAGTTTATTGTAGTATAGCCTACCATAGTATTAACTCACCAGCATAATAAAGCCTAGCATAGTATAGACTAACCTAGATTGTCTAACATAGTAAATCCTACCTAGCCTAGCATAGCATATTATATCATCGCATAGTATAATGTAGCATACTATAACAGAGTATATTATTTCATAGCATAGCCTATCATAGTATAGCCTAACCTAGCATCGAAAAGCCTAGTTTAGCCTAGCTTAGTATATCTAAGTCTAGCCTAGGATTCCTATAATAGTAGAACTTATCATACCATACTCTAGCGATGCTAGCATAGTATAGCCTAGCTTTAGTTAGAGTAGCTTAGCCTGGCATGGTATGATTTAGCCTAGACTAATCTAGCCTGGCATAAAATCTATAATATAGCTTATCCTAGCTTAGAAACCATAGTAAGGTCTAGTCTAACATAGCCTAGCCTAGCAAAAATTAGCCTAAAATAGCCTAGTACAGCCTAGCATATGTATGATAGTAAAGCTTACCATAGTATAGCTTATCATAGTATAGCCTAGCCTAGAAGAGTATAATATAGCATAACCTAACCTAGTATAGTTTAACATAGTATAGCCTAGCCTCGCAAAGCCTAGCATAGTATAGCCTATCTACCATAGCCTACCTTACCCTAATCTAGCTTATCATAGTATACTATAAGCATAGTATAACCTAGCCTAGCATATTATAAACTAGTCTAGAATAGTATAGCCTAGCTTAACATAGTATATCTTATCCTATTCTATCAGGGTATAACTTGTCATACAACACCCAACCATAGTTTAGCATGGTACACTATAATCTAGCCTAGTCTAGCGTATTATAGTCCAACATAGCCTTGCATAGCATATCATACCCTAGTATATCATAACATAGAATGGCCTAGAATAACATAGGATACCCTAGAGAGACTAGCCTAGTATAATCTAGCCTAGTATAGAGTTGCATATATAACCTAGCAAAGTATATATAGTCTAACCTAGCTTAACTGAGCCTAGTGTGGTATAACTCAGCCTAGCTCAGTATAGTATACCTAAGCCTATTACAGTGTATCTTAGCCTAGCCGGGCATAATATAATTTAGCAAGCCTTCCTAGCCTAGCCTAGCTTAGCGCAGCCTACAATCGTATATTAAAACTTAGTCTAGTATAGCTTAGCTTACCCTTGTTAGTATATCCTATTGCCTTGCTTAGCATAGTTCACTGGAGCCAAGCCTAGTATATTCAATCCTATCCTAGCCTATTTAGCATATACTAGCTTAGACTAGCATAGCCTACTATAGTATATCATATCCCACCTTGCCCTACCCTTCCCTAGCCTAGTTAGAATAGTATATCATAGTATTGCATAGCCTAGACTAGACTATTAGATCTTAGCCTAGGCTTGCATAGCATGCTTAACATAGCCTAGCCTACCATAGCAAAGCCTTGCTTATCCTAACCTTGTATAGCGAAGCCTAGTCTAGTGTAGCATAGCTTAGTATATCATAGCCTAACCTAGCATACCATAGTGTAGCTTAGCCTGGAATAGCCGTAAAGGGCTCTGTCTAGCCTAGTGTAGCTCACAATAGCCTAGCATAGTATAACCTAGTCTAGCATTAACTATAGTAGTCAAGTATAGCCTATACTATCCTAATATTCCCTAGTCAAGCATAGCTTAGTATTTTCTAGCCCAACATAATATATGTTATTCTAGCATAGCATATTATAGCATAAATTAACATAGTATATCTTACTCATGTACATTATAACTTAGAATAGCTTAGCATAGTATAGTCTAGCCTATAATAGCCTAGCAGAGCATAGCCTATTCTAGGTTTACCTTAGAGTATTGGCCGAATAGTTATGATGTTATTGTCAAAACAAAATTATTACCGGGCTAACCTTGGGAGGACTTTGGCAATTATATCATTCAAACGAGAATGTAAAACAACATAAGGGTTTCAAATTTCGTTAGAATCGGCCAATAGTTATGATTTTATTACAAAATAAAGAAGCTAAACGGGGACCGACCGACATAGTGAGATGTAGAGTCGCTCGCGACTAGACTCGCACGTGACTAACAACCAAAACGGTTTGGCAAAAAATGAAGCATGAGATGTCTGTTTGAAAAAAAAATAAATAAATAAAAATAAATATATATATATATATATATATATATATATATATATATATATATATATATATATATATATATATATATATATATATATATTTTTTTTTTCAAGCAGACTTCTCATGCTTCATTTTTTTTTGCCAAACCGTTTTGATTGTTAGTCTTTATATATATATATATATATAAAGAGAGAGAGAAAGATATGCAGAGCTGCCTGATGCACCCACATATAGCTATTACAATGCCTGAAA
Organism: Ceratothoa steindachneri; assembly: GCA_963969495.1. Lineage (NCBI taxonomy): Eukaryota > Metazoa > Arthropoda > Malacostraca > Isopoda > Cymothoidae > Ceratothoa > Ceratothoa steindachneri. Next base: position 40,211,553 of record OZ018330.1, on the reverse strand, counting down.
AGTTCTTCTAACTCAAATTATATTAATATTTAGTAATTTAGGTTCATTATTGAATCAAATATTTTGGCCTGAAGGAATGATGGGTCCCTGGTTGATACGGTTATAGCTACCAGTAGAAATGTCACTGTTATTATTGTTTCTAAATAATTATTTTTAGTACCCTTAATTACCTATTACTATTTTATTATTATTAATTTATTATCATTTGTTGCTATTGTTACATTATTATTTTGATTTATTAATTTATCATTATTTACCATTATTATTTCATTATTATTTTATTATCACTCCCTATGTATACGATGCACATTAACAAATATAATTACAAGACCTGGAACAGAATATCCAAAATACACCAGAAGAAATAAAACAACTAACCTAGTATAGCATTATGTAGCAACAAAATGCCATACAGTCGGTATATAAAGCCATTCACATTTCCATGTAGCGACTATGTCGGTTTCATGTTATACGCCAATCAGAATCCGATTCAAGCCTTATTTCGACCGAGGAAACTGAATTAGCGGGAAAACTGGTAAATGTAGGAAACAATCCTGAGCACGTATCCACCGGCTACCGTCGAAGGGAACACAAAAGCACAGATTGATGGAGAGATGGAATAACTAATGTTCTAAGTAATTGGACAAAATAGAAAATTTCAATGAACATCCACTCAAATAAAGCATGAATAGCTAAAAAGACTGATAAGGGAAATAGTGATCGGCAGAGGAGAAAGGGGAAGAATGAGATGCAGTGATGGAAAAGTTAGAAAAATTTCCCCCCCACTACTTGCAAAGTCTAGGGTGTCCCAAAGCTCTCGATATATAAAAATCATTGAGGAGTCTCATTGGTCCTAAGTATGAGCTCTAGGCTCAGAAATTAAGTGGGCGTTGATCTATGAATGTCGCAAGTTATAACTTTTATTTTAATATGTCAGGCTAATTTCACCACACTCCCCTACCTTGGGGGGAACTTCGTCTAGATTGGGAAGCTGTCTATCATCACCGCCTAATTTCAAACTATGTCCTGCACTGAGCAAAGACATAATTTGAGGCTCCGAGGAAAGCAGGTTTGAGGCCTATCCCACTGTAGAACTCGGGGTCTTAGGCACCTGGTCAATGGGACTACGCTGCAAGCCCCGGGGTGTTCCAAAAAAACCTCCGGTGGTGCCGGCCAAGACCATAGAGGGATTAAATCCGTCTCTATGCAAGTTGGAAGCAGAGTAGAATATCCAAAACTCTGAGGGGGCGGCACCCCGGGTGGTGGGAGTTAATTCGACCACCGTCCATCAAAAAGTCCGCCATACTTCACCCCTCGGAGGATCCCACCCAGGTTCACTCATTCAATCATTCATCCACTCACTCATCATTCATCATCCCATTAACTCACCTAAGGCAGCAAACCTAATCTGGACGCGAGAAAGTTTCCAAACTGGTAGGGGAATTTCACTCAACCATTTCACTCAACCAATATAAACACCAAAATTTTTCAACTCGGAATACAATTTATTCAAACATTAAACAAAAAGGAAATACTATCTGAAGAATAACCAGTACAGGGGGACAACCCTCCACCCCCCTCTGACCTAATGGATAACTCTGACGGAGCAAAAAGGGTCCCACTAAGGGTTCTGGAAGGTTATACAAAACCAGATCGTGTAAAAACACTCCAAGCCATCTTCTCAGACATAGGTGTAGTAGTACAAAGACTAAAGGAACAATATAACGGCTACGTCACCCTATGCGACACCGAAAAAGATCTAGACATTCTGATCAGTGATAATGCAGCGGAAAAACTGAAAAAAATTGGGCTGGCTGCTAGAGTACCACCTGCAGTCGCTATCAAGAGGTCGATAATCTGCAGGAAGCTCGACCCATGGGTAGGAGAGCACTCAGCAGAGCAAATCAAAAAGGAAATAGAGAAAAATCAAGAATGGGCGAAAGTAGAAGAAGTTATTAAATTTAAGAAGCAAAACGGCGAAGAACATTCTCACGTTTTCAAAGCGGTATTTAAGGACACAGAAATGGCGTCAAAAGCTGCCGAAAGTGGAATACTCGCATTTTACACAAAGATTGCGCCCGAACATATAGAGAGAGAAACATTCATCTCTCTCATGGTATGTTTCAAATGTTACGCCCTTGACAACCACACAACCCGCAAGTGCACGTTCCAGGGCACAAGGTGCTCAGATTGTTCGAGCTCTGAGCACAGATGGGATCAGTGTAAAAGCGAGCAAAAAAAGTGTGCAAACTGTGGAGACCCACACCGTACCATGTCAATGGCGTGTCCACTTAAAAAGCAAATACTCAGAAACAAAAAAGCCGCATTAATAGAAGAAAAAGATAGGAGGAAAATGACATCTTATGCAGCAGCAACAGCAAGGCCGACACAGGAAGTTAAGACGGTCGTTAACATTGAAAAGAATATGAGACCCGATCTCATACTGTGCATTTTTCATGCACACTTTGTGAACATGGCCAAGCCAGGCTCATATTCAGAAGAACTTAACAAAATTTTAACAAAAAATGGCCTAAAACCTATGTGGTTTCCGGACAACCCTCCTTCCAGTGACCTATGCAGAATATCAATGCCAACAGATGAAGTAGCAAAAGAAACGCCAGAAGAACAAACAAACACAGAAAATGAAATCAACAACGAAGACTTAGAAGTCATTAAGCAAATAAAAATCATGAAACAAAAGCTCGAAAAGGAAAAGGAAAAGGCACGGACAAATACCACGGAAAAGTACAAAATCAAAATATACGGAAGTCACACTTCTCCACTTCCCCCAATCAACAAACAAAAGGAAATGGTTGAAGGACTGGCTAAAGGGAAATACAAGTGGGATTATGACTCAGAATACGATGAAACCGAAATTAATAATGCCCTTAAACAAGGGCATATAGAAATTTCGGCGAATTCCTGTTTCAATCTCACTCCAGAACAATTCAAAAAGAAACGCCCAGGACATACCAAATCACCCGCGAACTCTGAAAAGGCTAAAAACGGAAGAACTAACAGAAAGTAATAATGCATACAAACGTACAATATATTAAAAATCTAAAAATCTTTACTCTAAATGTCAACGGATGGAAAACCAAGAAACTCATATACTGCAATATAATTAGAAAAATTGACTATGATATAGTTATTATAAATGAACACGGTATAAACTTGCAATCAGAACACATTAAAATTCCAAACTACACAGTTTTAGCAGCGAGTCACACTCACTCACGCTTCGATGGTACAGCCATGGGAATAAGGAAAGGCATCTCTTACACTGAAATTAGAGATCTGGAGGAGTCATACATAGCTATTAAGCTAAAAATGACGACAGGGGATCTAGTGGTGGCCGGGGCATATCAACCCCCCCGGCGCTCGTACCTCCCGACCCCGAACTTCATTCGGATCTTCCGCCGACCATCATGAGCGATCCTTCTAGGGGATCTAAACGCAAGATGTAGATCTGCCGGGTATACTACCGCATTCAATGGAAACGGAAAAACCCTGGAACTACTCTTGAGAAGGCGAATGGTGCTGAGAGAAGGCCCTGATTTCCCCACCTTTGTAACGCACAGGTCTTCAACCACTCCAGATATAATATTAACTAATCCCAACTTCGCGTTTAATATTCATACCACTCCCAGCCCCGAGATACCTTCTGATCACATCGGACTCATTACAAAAATTTCAACTTCGCCTATCCAGATTGAAATTCCCCAAAGGAAGGCACTGTCAAAAACCAACTGGGCAGATTATAAAAAACACCTAGAAAACTTTAATATAGCACCCCTTGCAGAAAGTCCCATAGAAGAAAAAAAATACACAACTAAATGACATCATAAACCTCATCAAGGAAGCTGACAGACTATATGTCCCCAAAACTAGATACAGAACAATCCCTGCTCCCCAATGGTCCGATGAAATCAAAACAAAAATGGAGGAAATTTACAGCACGTACGAAGAAATCCGCCGACATGGCAGCAGTAAAGATAGATATATACGTTTGAGAATACTTAGAAATCAAGTAAACAACCTAATTAAAATAAATATAAATACAACTTGGAATAGCCTAATCGAAAACATGGACATAGAGAGAGATCCAAGAAGGTTCTGGAACCAATACAGAAAACTAAAAGGTTCCATACCTAAAAAGAAGATGTACCTGAAAGATGGTGAAATAAAAATATATGACAACAGGGAGATCGAAGAAAGATTTAGAGAGCATTGGTCCTGGACCTTCTCTATCACACCAGAGGAGAACCAAAACTACGATGCAGCCAATGAACAGTACGTAAAAGAAGTAATACAAAATAGAGAGCATGAACACTCAACATTCCCAAAAGTAGACGAATCCCAAGTTCAAAGGAACGAGGGAATGCCCTTCACCATGAAAGAATATAAAACAGCCCTAGCATCATTCAAACAAAAATCCCCAGGAATTAGCGAAATTACAAAGAACCATATCACAAATGCTCCCACCAATATCCACCAAGCACTCCTCAAAATCTTCAATGCATGCCTGAATACAGGCCATTTTCCACCAGCATTGAAGACAGCGAAGATGATCTTCCTTCCCAAACCCGGTAAACCCAAGGGCCACATCGAAAGTTACAGACCAATCTCCCTGTTGGAATTCATTGGCAAGCTAATGGAAAAGCTGCTCAATGAAAGATTAAAGACCTTCCTGGAAGAAAGAAATTTGCACAGCGCACAACAGCACGGATTCAGGTAAAAAAGAGGTACAGAGACATCACTAGTACTCATTACCGAGAAGATAGCAGTCGATGTAGCAAGAGGCAACAGGGTGGACTTGGCACTCCGCGACGTTGCCAAAGCTTTCGACAAGGTATGGGTGCCAGGCCTTAAAGTTAAAATAATCCAACTAGGTCTCGAAGCAAACCTTACCAGAATCTTGTGCAGCTATCTGGAAAACAGGAAGGCAAAACTGACAATTAACAACCACACTGGCAGTACTTTCACTCTGAAGGCAGGGGTCCCGCAAGGTGGGTGCCTCAGCCCCACGCTGTACACAGTGTACACCAGGGATCTCCCTCAACCCTTAGAGGAAAGTACAATGTATATTCAAATGGCCGATGACGTCACGCAAATCATTGCCAGCGACAGAAAACATCCGCAGGATATTGCACAACGAACTGCCAGATAAATATTAAACATAAACGAATACGAGAAAACACATAAAATAAAAACAAACATCGCTAAATTTCAACTAACACCAATGAACAGAAGAAAGACGCACCGAGTCACCGCCAACAACATCTACTACCCCTTTAATGAAGGAGGTAAGGTACTCGGGTTAACTTTCTCCAAGAACGGGTACAGTACGCACGTCAGCCAAAAGGCTATACATGCAAAAAGTACCCTTACTTCACTGCAGAGATTTAATTACTTATCAGAGAAAAACAAAAGAAAACTATACATAACTCTAGTCCGCCCCATCATAACATACCCCATCATTCCGATGAATACCCTTTCCAAAACACAAATGTCCAAATTACAAGTTATTCAAAACTACGCAACCAGATTTATAACCAATTCATCAAAACTGGATGCAATACCATCGGTGGAACTTCACCGCAGAACAAAATTAAAACCGATAAATCAAGTCTTCCACGAACGTGCCAGAAAAATATGGCACAAATTAGAAAATAAACTCCCAAACGAAATAACTGATAAAGTAATACCCACTGAAAGAGAATACAGAAGGCTACATTTTAGACAAAGATTTAGAAGTAGCCGAGAAAATATTCAAAATGACGTCGATCCAATATATCGATAGAACACCGAGAAAGTCTCTATATGTACATACAACTAGCTCTTAAAGAATACAATATAATAATCACATAATAATATAAGTAAGATAGATGGATACATGTATAAAAAAAAGAAAAAGAAAAAGTGCATTAAGATGTAAGTTTATATACATCTACGCGCAGAGACAAATAATGATAGTATTTAAAAAAAAGAAAAAAAAGTGCATTAAGATGTAAGTTTATATAGATCTACGCGCAAAGATACAAATAATGATAGTATAAAAAACAAAAAAAATAACAAAAAAAAACAAAGAAAAACAAAAAAACTATATATTTCTATACATGTATACATACTAGAATAAGGAAAAGATAAGTAAGAAAGCTACAGTAAAGCGGAAAATTCTGACACAGCACCCGAGAGTGCACCCCATAAAAATATAATTATCTACTGAAATAATAAGAATATACTTCAAAGAAAAATGAAATAAAAACAAAGGCTCGAATGCTTCCCTCGAAAGAGAAAACAAACAACGTACAAAGAAGTACTTAGAATATAATGAAGAAAAATAAGAAAACAAAGGCTCATAAGCTGTATAATATTAAATAAAGCAAAATAAAAAGCAACATGAAAGCGATTGCCAGGCAACCTGGTACACATTCACTCACACACACTGACACACTCACTCATACCAAAAACACAAAAACCACACAACATCGACAGCATTACCCTACCAACATAAGCACATCAAACATCTCTCCCTCTACACTATTATTTCTATCTATCCTATATTATCTCCCTCACATTCACCACTTTTTGTTATCCCTATCCCTAAGTTATAACTTGAGACCATATTGACAAATCCACCTCGAAACTCATGTTTCTCCTATTGAAACTATTAGTTATGTATCGCGACTTTTGGGACACCCTGTAGTTCAAGAATACGGTGCAAACCGAAAAGTAAAGGGGATTTATTCAGATTTTCCTAAAGAAGAGACCAATTTCTACAACATTGTTTAACTCCAAATGTTCAAGCCCACCTGTTAACATGGGTTGTAAGTAGAAAAAAGAGATTATTATTATTATTAGTAGTATCATCAAAGTCTATGAAGGCGACCTGTTGGAAGGCAACAGCCAAAACGGCAGAACCTAAAAAGCCACAGGGCCCAACAAGCGACGCAACATCGATAAAAGTACAGAAGATAAAAATAAAGAGAGAAGAAAAGCATTCGCTCGCCTTTTAAATACATCACAATTATCCGAATTAACGACATCATTAGGCAGTGTTCCACAGACTGACGGCTGTAGGAAAGAAAGATCGAGAGAAATGAATTGTATTCACTCGAGCGACCGAAAAAGCAGTCATTCTGCTTTAACGAGCAGCGCGTATCACAAACCGGCCGTGAGGGAGCAGGTATCAGACAATGAAGTGGATGATCAGGATTAGAGACAATTTTAAACAAATGAGTCAAGACTCCAACGAGATTCAACTGTACATCGGGTAGCAGAAAACTAATCTGGTTGAAAGCTCTGTCAGGGAACTTCAAATTGGTCTCCGATGCAGAAAGAAAAAAAAATGAAGCAGAAGGAAAGAATAAAAACAATTCCTAACTAATCTGTCAGTAGAGTAGATATGGCAGCACTTACACAACAAACCAAATTTTTGAGAAATTGAGGATACAACAGGGCGCAAATGCAGCTCAAAAGTTAGCATAGGATCAAAAGTAACGCCAAGGCTATGTGATTTATTTGGATTAAGTTTCATATCCCAAACATCAAACAGGATAAAATTCTCTTGATATTAAGAGTAAACAATTCAGCGACTCTTTGTCTGTCCAAAGGGCAATGAATTGCAGCATACAAAGTTGTATCGTTAGCATAAGCAACCATATTCGACTCAATCCCAGAAAACATATCTGAGGTATAAATAATGAAAAGAAGCAGGCCAATAACACTACCCTGGCCAACACCAGAGTTAACAAATCTGTAGGAACTAAAACTACCATCAACCGACACACGATGTTTCTTGTTAGTCAAAAACTCGACCAGTATGCCGATCAAATGAACACCAATACCAAAGGATTTCATTTTAAATAAACCAGACAATGGCTTCGCCACTCCCCCATACGGAGGGAGCTTGCGCTTGTAATACTTTCGGTTTTAAAAAATTAACAAAATTTCGATACTTATATTTATTTCTGAACTTCACCATTTTGTTTTTTTATATTATAAAAGAATTATTAGAAATTACTTTGACAAAAAAACATAAGTCATAACCAAACTAAGATTAAATTATTATTCAAATACTCAAAAAAATCCCCTTCTTAAATTATAGTTACAGGGAATGGTTTCACCACTCCCACCTACGGGGGGAGCTTGCGCTTCGCTACTAAGATTAAAATTTAAAATCTGAAAAAAAAGCAGCCATGGTTAAAGTTTTAGACATTTTCTGAACTTCGCTAATTATAATAATTTTGCAAAGGAACTCTAAACTAAATTTCCCCCCCTTTTAAAATATCACGTTGCTAAAATATAGTTATAGAAGAAGATATATAAAAATAAATTTTCTGAACTTCACCATTTTGATTTTTTATATTATAAAAGAATTATTAGAAATAACTTTGATAAAAAAATAAGTTATAACCAAACTTAGATGAAATTATTATTCAAATACTCAAAAAATCCCCTTCTTAAATTATAGAGTTAGTGAGTAATAATAAAGAGCCTTATTATTAGCACAATCAAAGGCTGAGCTAAAATCAAGAGATACAAGACGAGATTCATGACCAGCATTAAGAGAACTTTGAAGGTCATTGGTGATAAAAAGAATCGCATCAGAAGTACTAAGACCCTCCAGAAAACCAAACTGTTTTATCGGTAGCAATTTATTATTATTCAGAAAAAGAATCATGCGTTGGGCCAGCAAACGCTCAAATATTTTAGACAGAACCGATGTACTCGTGATGGAAATGGGTCTATATTTTTTATATTTTTTTTTTATTCCATACTAATCAAATGTACAGTGACATTTGCAGAACGCCAGCATTCGGGAAAAGAACTCTGATGAATAGAATAATAATTTAAAAAATAACAGTCAATTTTGCGGCCGATGATGGAGCATTTTTTTTTAAATGGGTAAAAAAACAACAAAGGATCACATCCGCCAAATGAATCGAGGTCATTCAAATAGAAAACAAGTTCTGATGACTTAAAAGCCACGGAGTGCAGTTTAATATATGGCAAGCAAGATGAAGGTAAGTCTAACTACCTTATTGTTTTGCTTTTTATTAAAAAATGAGGGATTAGATAAAATTTCTCCTTAGAGTTATAGCATACAGAGCTGTAAGCTTACGACAAGGGAGGAAGGCTAGAGTCAACCCCAAACAAGGATTGTTTAAGAGCAGACTACAAAGAGTGCGGTTGAGAGGTACAAGTTGAAATGGTCATTATAGGATCTTTGAGCTTCACTATAATTACGCTGTGCTTGTGACCTGAGCTGCACGTAGTAGTTTCAAGATTCTTGGGAGCGCAAACGAGACCATTGGCAAAATCCAGTCTGCTTATTCTGCGGGGCCAATCGGCTGTTGTCATTGAACCAAGCCTTGTCGGTACGACGACTCCAAATAGTTTTACGTGGAATTCTTCTCTCACTTTTGGAAAGAAGAATTTAATTAAGGGCAGTTACGGAACTCTCAGATCTATACACATTGCCCCATCAGATAATGTTTAAATTAGTATCAATGCCAGACCAGTTTGCATAGAATTTTAAATAGACCACTCGAGTAATGGACTCATCCGGTGCTAAAAAATTGGGTTTGAATCTTTAAAGCGAGTCCCGAGTGATCGCTGTTATCAAGGAGCGGAACAGCCCGTAAATCAACAACGGGGGGAACATCGATAAAAAGGAGATCAAGCCAATTTCCAGAAATATGGGTCGGATCACGAACCAGCTGCTCACATCCAGCAAGATTACAGAAGTCTTAGGCAGCCCGACCTTACTGGTTCGTCCCCAAAATAGAATTCAGTCATTGCTGGTGATGAGTATTAAAATCACCAACAAAGACAAAAAAGTCTAGAGTAGTTAAAAGGCAATCATAAATATAATCATCCATGTCGGGGTTCCTATATAAGGCAAATATGTAATAATAGTTAGAAACAGCCACAGATCCGAATGAAGACCATCTCCCTGACAGCCACATTCAAATCTGGCCCTCAGTGAAGTACTAAATGAGGAGCCTATATAGACACACATCCCCTGAGACCTAGGAATAGAATTGCGTCTCAAAAGTTTAGGCTTGTTAAAATTTGGAATGAGAAGCTCAGACACAGGCCTAAAATCAAAACCTAATATCTCAGAGCCAAAAACTATATCATACATGATGGAAACCACCGAGAGCTCGTGAAGATTAAATTCCACTCCTCTAATATTAAAATAGAGGACTACAATATCTATTGCGAGGGCCACGATTGGGGTGGAAATCTCCCACCCTCAACAAAATTAAACGAGAATTATGGTCAATATACTGTTAAAAATGACAAAAAAAGATTAAAAACAATAACAACAACAAAAATTATTAGATTTACAAGATAAAGAAATAAAAAAAACATAAAAGACAATAAGAAGCGGAAGAAAAAAATGTCCACCTGGGGGAGCCGTTACTCTCAGGTAAGGCAATCGTTAAGGTATGCCCCCAAGTCGCCAATTCCTAGGGGGACATGACAGTAGGGATGGCAAAAAAGAGGAAAATTTGCTGCCACCATTAATCTCATCGCCCTACCTACACAGCATATATTGGGATCAATAATAAAGGGATTGAATTAAAGTAGAGGGTAGTATTTAATGTAGTTCTACATGGATCATTAAGGTGACAATTTCTATTTATGATGAAAAAAATTCTATATTTTTATGGCGCATTTCAAATAGCGTGAGAAGTAATTCTTCAAGGCACGCTTGGAGTCACTACGAGAAGGATATGGGCATATTGTAGCTAAATAACTCCTAACTATAAAAGCAAATGTAAAGAAAGCTAGATCTCCCATGCAGCACATGACTAAGGGGAACATACAGTAAAAGTTATATCCAAACCGTACTATTCTCAGGAATGGATAGTTTAAATAAGGAAGACAAGTAAATGGTAGCTATTGCGTTTAAGGTCTAATATAAATAAGTGAAGGATTTTAAAAGGTGATTTTGTATCAAATGGACAGCAAGCACAGTTCACGTAGCAGAGAAGTTGTCCGAGAGAAACGTTTCTGTTGAAGAAGAATACCAGGTGAAAACTTTTCAACTAGTGGGAGAGGTGAAACGATGAAAGCCTGTAATCAAGTGAAAAGGAAATTCAGATAGTCAAGCCTGTAGGTGACGAAAGCATGAATGACACTCCCTAAACTGTCGTGGCATAATTAAGACCGAATGTGCCTGAGATTACGAAGAACACAGAGAGAGAATTAGCTGAAGTCAGCAAAATAGGTTTTGAGAAATAGCTGACTATCAAAGGTGACGCCCAGAATTTATACAATATTGGAAGATGGTATGTTGAGTAGCAAGATTCAGAAAAGAAGCAATAGATTACAGCGAACTATATCAGATAAGGTACCAGCTATTAGTGCGAGGGGCGGTCAATAAGTTTTGCGAATCGGTAGGGCAAAACAGAGGAAGGGGGATGGCTGTTTTGGGTTTTTTTAGGACAAGTCATGACAAGGCAGGACCTGCAGCCGCATGCTCCTGCCTCGTCTATTTAAGAAGAAGTAGCTGATCGCAGATCGTCAGTCACAAATTTTTCAACAATGGAGAAGGTTGAGCACCGCGCAGTGATCAAATTTCTGACCAAGGAAGGCAAGAATGCAAAAGAGATCCATGAACGCATGGTTGCAGTGTACACCAACACGGCCCCTTCCTATGCAACCATTGCTTACTAGAATAGGGAGTTCCGCCATGGTCGTGAGTCCCTTGAAGATGATCCCCTTCCATGACGCCCGTCAGACGTGACCAATGAGGACAATGTGGCCCGTGTGGAGAGGATGATCCTCGACAATCGACGGGCTAAGGTCAAAGAAATCGTGCGAGAACTTGGAATATCACATTGAAGTGTTATCAACATCATCCACGACAATTTGGCCATGACCAAGGTCTCTGCCCGTTGGGTCCCTAGAAACCTCACGCCCCATGATCGACTTCAACGTCGTCAAAGTCCACAAGGTTAGAGTTGCACAAGCTGCCCTGCGCAAGTGCGGATTCGAGGAGCTTAACCATTCCCCCCTACAGTCCAGATCTGGCCCCTAGCGACTACTTTTTATTCCGCCATCTCAAGGTTGCACTGCGTGGACGCCGGTTTAGGGACAATGAAGATGTCCAGCTCGCCGTTCAGGAGTGGATTGAACAGCAGTCGGGACATTTCTGATTGTCTGGAATTCGAAGCCTCAGGGACAAGTGGCGCAAGTGTATTGAAGTTGAGGGTAGTTATATTGAAAAATAATAAAACACTTTTCCTCATATCTCGTTTTCTTATATCCGAATTGCAAAACTTATTGACCGCCCTTCGTACCTCTATTTTGTCATAGTTGTCTTTCACAAACTTGTCCGAGAGCCATTTGGTTATGGTGTTATAGGCGCATAGTAACTTTGAGAGAATCTCAGCAAACTATGTTTGCGACAAAGAAAGATAGATTTACGTGTAATAAGCATAGAAAGGAAATGAGAGACAAATACTAAGATAAGAATACCATAGGCTAGGCCATAGATACAAAACAGAAGTGGAGCAAGAACCGAACACCAAAACGCACCTCTACTTCCCGAAATATAAAAGTTTCAACAACCACAGATTAAGTACGAACTGAAAGATAGGAACGGAAACAATTAACTATAGTTTCAGAGATACCCTGGAATTGACGGCGGCGATAAAGAACAGGATGATCGAGATTGCTAAATGCTTCCGAGTGTTCGAAAGGAACCAGAAAGAATCGCCTGTAAGACGATGATGGCCATTTATATGAAGGAGAGATGATTCAGTGTTATTTTCACCCCTAAAACCAAGTATAAAAATCTCATCAACGTTGAAGGATTTAAGGTGATCTAGAATCCGAGCAGACACCATCGTTTGACGGAATTTTGAAACAAATGATAGCTTAGAGATTTGGCGCTTTCTTGATTGATCATTTGCATTCAAGTATCGTTTCCTTGAGATGGGATAAAGAGCACTGTGTTCGAATTCAGATGGCACTACTCTTGAAGAAAAAAAATTAATAAAAATACTTATGAGGTAAGGGTTATAAACAAGAAGGTAGAGATTTGTATGAAAAGAGTGGAGAGAATAATAGGTCTTTTTTGAAGAGAGGAGGGAGGTTAATTACTCAGGTCATATTGGGGGGGAGAGAAAGAAGTTCTGGTGGATGGTGAAGAATTTAGTCAGAGGTTATCTAAGAAATGATAGTAAGTATTTTTTCAAGGAAGATTGCAGATAATTCAGCAGGATAGATAAGAAGAAGAGACAGGGGTGTCAGAGGAAGAGAGCGATTAGCAAAGAACTCGAACCAAGTGTGTGGTTTGTTTTTGTTATCTGAAAAGATAAGATGGGTGTGAGCTTCACTGCAGGCTTTAAGAGATGAGTTTGTGGGTAATTAGAAGGAGAGGTGGCTACATAAAAAATCTATTTCTCTACCTGTATTACGTTTAAGAGCAGCCTGAATTCACCTATCGCACGCTCCTTTGTTTTATGTATTCTCAATAGTGGCTGAGCACTACGGTACATGCAATCGGAAAGTGTAGTTGGGGAGAAGAGGGGCATGGATGTTGAGATAAGAAGAGAAGATCATGGAAAAATAATGGTGGGACACATTTATGTCAGTACAATTAATGGTACATTATAAGGTAGGAAGGAGTGAGGCAAGATCTTTAGTCATCTATTCTTAATTAATGGATGAGACTTAACGATTATACAGCTAGGAGGCAGGGTATATGCGATGGTTAGGTGAAAAAGAGAAAGAGAAACAAAACTGAATCAGGTAGGTCAGAAGTTGTCTTGGAGGGGTCAGTTATGGTGGTTATAAATTAGAAAGTAAGTGAGGTCGCAGAAGGCTTAGAAATTGCCATGTCGAGTAATTCGCATATCAGAATGACCTGATGGAAGGTAGATAATCGCAATTGTGTGTAAGTTTCAGAGGTCAGGTTACACGGAGAGCATCAAAATTGCTGATAGATACGATGTTAAATGAGAGAGGGAGAAAGATTGAGGGTATTTTTTTAAAACACCCCTATCCCTCCCTCCCGTGGTTTGAGCAGCGTGGTTGAATGAATAAACACGTAGGAACGCGGAAGCAGAGATTGATACATCCTCCTCAGATAATCACGTTTCTGATAAAATAAATTAGGAGGAGAAGGATTTTCAAAGCACGCTTGAAATCACTAGGAAAAGAAGGATGTGTGCGTATCGTAGCTATCATATCATTCTACACGCCAAGTGAAAAAATGCTCGATCTCCTTGGCAGCAAAGAAGACTTAGAGGAATATATAATAGTAGGTAGTACCAATACGTACGATTCTCGTGTGATTGGATAGCTTTAATGAAGAATACAGGTAGATGGGAGCTGTTACATTTAAGGTCTGATAAGCATTGGGGTAAAGTTTCGAAATTTGGAGAAAGTGCTTTGGGAAGAGTGAGTAGAAATGTGTTGGAATCCTTTTCCTCTCGGAAGAAGTTGCGTAAGGATTTAGCAAGAGAGTCCCAGTGTAAGGCTTTAATAAACCGATATATTGTAATCTATGATAAGCGCGCTGGGTGAGTCTGTTTGATGCTATATTGAAGTGGAGAGGGGTTATATACTTTAAATGCTCGCTCTAGTAGATGAGAGGTCTCTAGGTCAAAGATGCGAGAATAATCTGGGAGTTTACAGATTAGAAAGTGGGGTTATGGAGTCAACAATAAATAGGAAGTGAGAGTTTAGAAACGAAAAACAAAATTGGGGAAGTAGCTCTCTCAGAACACGTGGGGTAGGAGTAGGCTCTCTACACTGGAAATTAACATGTTATTTATCTAAGGAAACGTAGTGATATATGCGCATAACGTAGCGGATAAAATTTATGGATGAGAAGCGATAAAGCCGAATCACGCAGTAACAACGTGACGAATCCACAGAGAAATATGTAAGCAACGACAATAAACTACAAATAAACAGAGAATCACATCTTCCGAGCCGAGTGTATGCAAAACCAAATAGGAAACCAGCAAATTACTACCTTTCCCCAAACATAAGCTTAAGTAACAATATAAACAGACACTAGAAAAAGTGCACTAATCAAGAAGTATGCTATCAAATTAAGAGAGAGAAAAAAAGGTTTGATAAAGGAAATTTGGTCGGGTTAGAGGTACTAGGTTTCAACACCTTTACCGTTCAAGGTAAGTTCAATGTATGTTAATGATTTAGACGATGAAACTTTGTGTACTATCACAAAAATCTCTGATAGTACAAAACGGAGAATGTTTTTCCCTTTTCTGACCGAGATCAAATTCAATTAGCTTTCAATTAAATGGCAGATAAGTTTCAATACAGGCAAGTGTTATGTTTTACATATCGTTAATTGGACAGAAAAATATTGAGAAGTGCCAATTAGCAACGACTTAACTTTTTCAAAAGAATATGTGGAGGTGTGTAAGTCAACAAATTCTTTTTTTTTTTATCTATCGACATTTTTCTTTCGAAGGCTAAAGATATAGTTTTATTACGTATACATATTAAATTGGTATCTGCAAGGCCTCAAGTCATAGGCCTTGCAGCCCGCGTCGATAGAGAGCTTTTGTGTAGGTTGATGTGAAGGCTGGTACTTGTGATGGAGCGATGGTGGCAACGAGAGAGTTGTGTGAATGATAATAATCCGCCCTTCGCTTATGTGCCTGATAAATAGGCCACGAATGGCATGAGGTTGCCAAGGGTCGCTATTCTGGCGTTGCCAACTGTCACTGGCCACACCACGTTCTTGTGACTTATCCTGTGTTTTTAATTCGTAACGTCAGTTCTCTATTTATTCTGAGTCAGCCTCAGTACTCAACTTCTACTGCCAGTCTTGTGAAAGTACTGATAAGGAGGTTTAAATTTGTACCGATTACTTATGTACTTTCTACTTACTTACAACTGTTAGATTATAAATACACGCACCTGGCCAGGGAGAAAGAGTTATATACTACTTAATATGATTAGGATAAGAAGAAACGGTGGGCCTTTTTAAAGTGTTTTGATCGATGAAATAAATTGGGTAGAATGGCGGCCAATCATTGGGAATAATGATCATCATCCCTTTGATATAAATATTTTTTGAATTATTAAAAAGATTTTCGATTAATTCTAGACTTAAAAAATCTTTTAATTTTGGGATGAAATGTTGAACGATGATAATAGACAAAATGTATGCATCACTTCAGAAAGCATTTTTTACTATAAATAATGAACTTGTGCGTTAGAACCATAGATTTTCTAGTATGTATAGACAAAGGTTTTGGATAAATACATATATAATAATTAATAATAATGTGAAAAACAAAAATTAATATACTTTTATCGTTGTCTTGTAAAATTTAGCATAATGATAGCTACAAGAAACGAATAAGAGCTAGGCTTCGGCATCACAAACATGAACCAATAAGATTCCAAAGACACTTCATTATAATCGCAAACCGATCAAGGATAGCATTCGAACATTGAAGGATTCTAAGGGTGTGCTAACTGAGGAACAACCCATGTATGAAGGCAGTTGATTGAAATTCCAACAAAGGTCTTTACCATATAAGACATTACAGATTTCCCCACAATTCCACACATGATTAATTTCAATAAGGACAATGCTCTTACGAATATTTGTATAACGGAAAACGAAATAAGTATAAAAATAAAGAAAGCCAAAATATCTAAGGCTGCAAGTCCGATAAAGTATATCTAATTTACCTTAAAGAATTTGAAAGTGAAGTAACAAATCATCTTAAAACATTTTTACCAAATCACTTAATAAAGGAATCGTTCCAAGCAAATTTATAGAGGCAAATGAGACTACAATTGTAGAAAATGTTATAAAAAAATACAAGTAAATTTAATGCTGATTTCCCTAACTTCTTTTTGGAACTATCTCTTAGAATCAATTCTTATAGACTAAATCGTGAAACGTTTAGAGTCCCAAGCCTTAATTAATTACATTCAGCAGTGTTTTCAGCGTTATAGGTTCTTGTTTTCGCCGAATGATTTAAACCAATAACTAGCATAAATGTGTAAAAATAGTTTATTTCCCTTGATTTTTAGATAATGCGGTATTACTGTTCCCCATAAAAGGGAAAATGTAGTCATATAAGACCAAAACTGGTTGGCATACAGCAGGCGAAGAGTCGCAGTAAATGGGATTAACTCAAACTGGTCATCTGTCACGAGTGTTGTCTCTCAAGCATCAGTTCATGATCAATTGTTGTAATAAATTATGCAAAGGTTAAAAATTTGCGGATGAAACAAAATTAGGAAATAGATCGATGTATCATGTTGATGTAGTAAATTTAAAAAAACGAATTAAATAGAGTAGTGTTAGGGGCTGAAAGTATACAACGTGGGCTGCATCATCTAAGCGCAGTTTTGAACGATCTAAAAGTTTCCAAACAAGCCTTGTAGCAGCTCAAAAGCGAAGAATTCTGGGTTACATAACAATGAGTTTTGTATTATTATATCTCCATATAAAACACTTGCCTGATTCCACTTGGAATATGCGGTTTAATTGGGATCTCTTGATCTTCGAAAAGACCTTAACATAAAAACGCGTTTAAAGGGTTCATTTCGTGAAATCAGAAATAAAGTATCAGAAGCCAGACGGAGGTTTTCGATATCTTAAAAATACTAACTCTTTCACTAATATAAAACTACAAGTTGCTATTTGAGTTAAAAAAAACCCGAGCAGCCACGATAAATTACGGCGAAAACCTAAATAACCAAAGGTTTAACTGAGATAGCTCAGAACCTTTTATTTAAAATTAATCAGATATAAAATAGTTTACCCTGGTAAGGCGTTGATACCACCTCAATTAATGTCTAAGAAAGGAATTGCTAAACATTGTTCTAACATATAAAATTACTATATGTAGTATAGCATTGAGCAACCATTTAATTACTTTTTATTGTCCGGTCTGATCTTTTCCTTTTTTCGCGACAGCTTAGTAGACCAAACCATGGGGAGAAAAATGGTATTAAACCAAATCGAGTAAATGATACTTTTTGCTACACTTTCTCAATTAAAATGATATCGATAGTTTTGTAATACGTCATAAGAAAATTAAAACATGGAATTAATAACATACTGATGCCATATTTGTTATATTCCAATGAAACTAAATAATCGAGTGTCAAGATTGGTCAAACAGTAACGTACAGAAAAAGCGAACTAGAGGAAAGTTGGTACCGATAACATGATTTCTGGTATCGAACAACCTTAATAGCTTTGCCGAAGCCATAAACTAATGAGACATAATAAAAAAATACCAATACACAACTTTAAAAGATGTATTTCCAAGCGGTTAACCTCAATACTTCACCAAATATTTAAATCCCAATCCTTCTCAATACCATTTTTACGTGACTAGACTGCGCTGCCTTGGTTTGTTAGGTATGCTGGGTGCGGACGCTATTCGTTCGTAATTCTTAACTGCTAATTTTACTCATGTATTTTTAATTTGGTCGTCGGTCTTTTGCTTCCTAAAAACAATAAGCCTATGTGCTCTTTTTTTTATTTAGAATTATTGACTATAGAAAATTCTGAACCAACTGCTTTGTAGAAGAGGCATGGAGTCCTCTTTTGAATACCTGTCAGAAAGGAAAAACAAGAGGGGTGGTAGAAAATATCACAAAAGAGCAGGAAGATTCAGGATTAGACTCCGAGGCGACATCAGAGAGGAAAACCATAGGCGTCGATTTTTCACCACCAGAATTCCAGAACTCGTCGTTGAAATCCAGGAGATTATTAACAATGATCCCAGAAAGACGATGCGTGTCATTACAGGGAGTAAGGAAATTCGATACTTTTTATACAAAATGAGGAAAAGGCGATGTGGGAAAAGTGACAAGAACACCAAGAAGATCAACATTTTCAAACATCCGTTGCAACCAGACAAGCTGTGGTTGTTCTCCGATAAGAAGAATTTTTGCCAAGACGAGAAGATCAACTCCCAGAACAACAGGTTCCTCGCTGCCACTCCCAGGGACATGCCTTGAGTCATGCAGATGAAAATTCCAGCCACAATCTTGTTATTCGGTGTCGTCAGCAGTGAAGGTCATGTCATGCCAACCAACCTTTTCTATGAGGCCTTCATGCTGAACATCTACGGTTATTAAATATAAATTAATGATCAGAAAAAATTATAAGGAAAATAGTGAAAATTGACAACGCAAAATTTTCAACACATTCATATAAACATGGTTTAGTACTTGTTTGCATAATCTTTGTTGTCAATTACAGCTTGCCGGCCCTCTGAATAGTCTCCTACGATTTTTCTATATGCGCTTGGTTAGATTTTGTTCCATTGCTCCAAACATATTTTCTTCAAATCAGGTAAGTTACGCGAATCTCGTTTCTTGACCACGAGTTTCAATTCCCTCCAAAGAGTTTCGATGAGTTTGAGGTCAAGAGATTCACTTGTTCATTCCAAAACATCAATTCTACCTGTATGCATCCAATCCTTAGTTTGTTTTGCTGTATGTTTTGGGTCATTGTCTTGTTTAAATGCCCATCCTCGTTTCAAGTTCAGAGGGCCAACGCTAAATAGCAAATTTCTTTCCAAAATTACTCTGAACATTACGCCTTTCATTCTTCTTCGACTACTTCCATTTATTCCACCCCTGATAAGCAAAAAAAAAACATACTCTGATTGATCATCCAACGAATTTGACTGTAGGGATCGTATGCTTTGGCACGTAAACTTCATATATTTTTCTCCCAACCCTGATGATTCAATTTCGACAGAAAATTCTATTTTCGTTTCATCTGACCAAAGGAATTGTTCTCAGAACGTTGTCGGTTTATTTAAAGGTTCATTTCAAACGCCAAACGAGCTTTACAGTGAGTTTTCTTAAGGAGTGAGGTCTTTTTTGGAATACGAGAAAAATAGATCATAATGATCCAGCGTTCTACTTATAGTATCCTTGCTAACTTCAAATCTACTTGTTTCCTAGATCTCTCTGCAGCTCTTTAAGAATGAGTAGTCTGTTGTTTATCACAAACGTACTCTTTTAGCAATTTTTGAGCTGCACGTTTGATTAACATCCGAGGTCGATCTGCACGATACAAAAAATGAATTCAATTACGAGACTTCCAGTTTCGTATTATGGTACCAAGTTAATTTAAAGTTACCTCAAGCAGGTACAGAGATCTTTCTGTACCCCAGGTCACGCTTATGATGGACTACAATGCGTTTCAAAGATCTTGACTGGTTGTATGTTTTTCCCTATGATAGAGTTTTTGACGGTACGACTATCTTGTAAGGAATGACTTAATAGCCTTACACGAACAAATGAGGAATAGTTTCAATGAGAAATGTGTAGTAAACTTTTTTGTAATTGCCCTGATAAACTTTTATTTCTGCCCAACAATTTGCTTTTCTGATCATTACATTGTACTTATTACATGAAAATTCCACGTGCTTTGTAAATTTCATTAACCTACGTCAAATAAAAGTATATAAATTTGCATTTGTAAGAATGTGTCGTAAACTTTTGCGGACCACTGTATATCGTTGGTCGTATTCCTCCATGATGCAACAGACTACTAATTAAAAATGGTTGTATTTGTAAACTGCATAAAAAAATAGCAATATGAGGATAATCCGAGTAATATAGGTAAAAATACATAGTTCCCAATGATTTATTAATTAAAAAATGGAATGGCTTTCTATCTGGCCAAAACGCGACTTTAGATTGACGAAACTAAGACTGGAACTTTACTGAGTTCACGTCTCAGAAACGCTGAAAAGCTGAAAAGAAATGGAGAAGCTGGCAATCGCTGGCAACCACATGATGATGACACCTGGCCAATTCACGCTACTCGAGCCTATTTAGTTGCACTGAATAAAGATTCGAATCATATGGCTTGCTCCACACCAAGTGGCAGCCTCACTGTCTACTTTCAAGTCTTCCAATCACGCTAGTAGCAGCTACTTTACTTGGCAATAACTACCAGATTGTGTAAATAAAGATAATATAAAATTGCAGCGTGTTTACATAACCAACCGCTACAGGATTAAACAATGGCTGAAAACAATATTTTTTAGACTTATAGATCTCCCTCAGCATTATTTTCTACGATATAACGTTATATACCTTTAGAACAATTACCACGCCCCTTTATTAAATATTTGCATAGTGATATACAAATTTATCTGCAATTGCTATTGTTGCAGTGTTTTGTGCAGGTTAGTAGAGGCATGAACTTTTTAAAAACAAATCTCTCAATTGAAAGAATATACCTCTTTTGATGAAGTTATTCATTATAATTCCACTCATATGCCTATATACACACTCATTCACAAGCACACATAAGCACACATGCCCATTAAGTTACTGTGGCTACGATTTGCACAAAAAGGACACTCAAATAGAGACCCGAGAATTATATCAAACTAATTCTTCGTCATCCGGAAAATTCATGCAACTTTACAAAAATTATTTTAGATAAATTTAATGATATATTTTGTCACCACTTTGTTCAGCAACGTTTTCCATTTTTATTGTTTACCTCCCCTCCACCACCCCTCTTATTGTTTAACCCCCCTCCACCACCACTCTTATTGTTTAACCCCCCTTCACCCCCCCTCAAAAGAATTGATATGAAATACCTTTAGCCAACAACCCACCCCTTCCTAACGAGAGACAAATTAAGCTTCAGCTAACAAAGTTAGTCTATTAACTAAGACCTGAGTAGCCTATTATCGAAATAAATAAGCGAATTTTGACTAGAACGTAGGTATTCTATTATTGACTAGATTGGACTATTACAGGAAATAAATAGGCAAATTTTGAAAAGAGCTAAGTTATGCAATTAACTAGGACAACAATAGCTTACTAGCGGAAATAAATCAGCGAATCCTGGCAAGAACGAAGAGCCGTCTCTCCTTTCCTTTCTTGTTCCTTCTCTCCCCCCCCTCCTCCATCGCATCCCAATACATACGAGTTTATAAATCGCTATAATCTTCTATGTCACAGGATTCTATGATTGTTCACAAATGCTGTTTTAA